>WBNH01006304.1:129143-501683 GCA_013401255.1 Urocolius indicus | reverse complement strand
TCACCAGGGCACAGTAGAGGGAGTCAATAATCTCCCTAGACCTGCTGGACACAGTCGTCTTGATGCATCCCAGGATACCTTTTACCTTCTTCTGTTTAACTTACTGTCCACTAGAACTCTCAGATCCTTCTCTGTACAGTTGCTCTCCAGCAGGTCAATCCCCAGCCTGTACTGGTGTATGAGGTTGTTCTGAGGTGCAGGACTCTTGTTGAACCTCAGGAGGTTCCTCTCTGCCCAACTCTCAAGCTAATCGAGATCTTGCTGAATGGCAGCACAAGAGCCATTCCTCCTGCCATGTGGCAGCCAGTCCTCCCAGTTTTGCGTCATCAGCAAACTTGCTTAGGGTCACTGTATCCCCTCATCCACATCATTGATGAAGATGTTGAACAAGACTGGCCCCAGAACTGCTCCCTGTGGAACTCCACTGGCTACAAGCCTCCAACTTAACTCAGCACCATTGATCACAACTCTCTGGGCTCTGTCATTCAGCCAGCTCTCGATCCACCTCATTGTCCACTCATCCAATTCACACTGCCTGAGCTTTTGTATGAGGATGTAATGCGAGATGGTGTCAAAGGCCTTGCTGAAGTCAAGGTAGATGACGTCCACTGCTCTTTCCTCATCTACAGAGTCAGTCGTGTCATCATAAAGACTAAAAGGTTGCTCACACAGGATTTCTGTAGTTATGGCTATTTCATGATACCTTAACAAATACTTTTCATGGAAGATTTTTTTTCCTTTCTCCGACTTCATACTTATTCATATCAACAAAGTATAAGTTTAATTAAAATTAGAAAATTGATTTTTGTACATTGTTGGAATATAAATCTAGGTCTTAAAGTTAATTACAGGTACCTAAAATACATAATTAAAAAATTTCTCTATGTTCTATATTATGCAAGAAATTTCCTAGGTAATTCTTACGGTATAGACAGTAAATTTGGTCAAGATAATAAGGGTAGAACAAGCACCTGTTTATGTACGTATCTTGCAGCTCATTGAACACTCCAAAATAGTATTTGCCTAAGCCTATTCGTGGTATTATTCAGAGAAAATAAATAAATCTTTTGTTCAATTTGAGGCTGAGCAAATGTCACCTATGTGAACATATTACTTCACTTTAAGCTTTAATCTGCAAGTTGTTAATTCTCTGAGAAGCTGCTTAGTCATCACAATAAAAACCCACACATTTTCTTGAACAGCATGGCAACTAATTCATACACAAGCTATCCTATCTGAACAATAAGACTTGTATAAATAGAAATATTATTCAAGAACATTTTTATAAGATTCATACCGGCATTTATTTAACCATAATCAAACCTGGTTGCTTCTTAAGAATAAAGATCTACACAAAATGTCTTCTGTTGCTTTGGTTTTCTTCCCCTCTTGACTACTCAAAATAAGGAATGGCCAATATTCCTACTGGAATCTGTATTTGCACATATACTTAGGTTTTTCTTCTGATCCTGTATGATATGCTATATTTTATTTACAGAGTAAACCATTGCCTGTCTCACAGAATAAACATGATATTATGAGGTGTTGGAATTTAACTCTTTTTTTTTTTTTTTTACACAGTTCAAGTCACTTAGCTTGTGTAACAGAATGGAGAATTTAAATTCTCAAAGAACTTGACAGTGAGGTAAATTTGCTATACCGCTGAAATATTTTATGAAGATAACGAAGATAAAAGAATTAACAATTTTCCTACCCATACAATTATTCCATCCCTAAGTCCTTCTTTGAATATTTTCATACAGGAAAAATACAATACAGTTGAGTGATGCTAGATACTTCTGAATTATGGCTTATAATAATACCTGCAGGATCTCATGACATAATATTTTGAGTTGCTATAATTATTTGTTTGATTGTTTGTTATAACACAAACTGTCTTGCACAATCCATGTGCAAATATCTTTATTTAAATACTGCACTCAGCCAACAAATAGACAGAATTCCCTTTGACAGGTATAAGGGCTCTTTCCTTTAGAGAAAAATGTCCTAGTTAAAAATTTGTCATGAGGGTCATATATGATGAATTAGATTAGATGGATTAGATCCATTACACGTTTATTTCCCTTGAAAAACACATACTGCTTTGTGTGATTGTGTTGTGCCTGTTTCTTTCCTGTGTTCTTTGAAATATATTAAAAGCGTTAACAGAATTTAATTAATTCTTTTTAAAAATTGCAGACTTTGTAACTGTGATATACATTGAAATAGGAAATATCACAGTTTTCCTCTGCCCTCTGAAAAGAAAACATTTATTTTATATATGTATAATAGCATACCTCCATCAATGCATTCTGGGGTGAAAGAAATATCATCAATAGCAAATTCTGCAGTTTCATTCCATCCCACTTCAGCTTCAAAGGCAACTCTGAAAGGGCTGTTACTGGAGAGGGCTACATTTGCATACATCCATTTGTTTTCTTCATTTCTACTTGAAGACCACATCAGAATATCCATTCCATGTTCTTCAACTGTGTGTACCTGTTGACAATGAAACCCAAGAGATACAGCTGAATCAGCATTAAGCAACAGAGGAGTGTAGCTAGCTGGAGTAACAGAAACTGCACTAGTTCCACCTGTGTGGTGGTACTGGTCCTTACTGGTGATAACCAAATGTTACTGAATACCTTTGCTAATGCTAGTTCAGCTGTAAATCAAAATGAAATAAAAAGAACTGTTAATACAGTCACTGAAAAATCTACACTCTTAGTCTGACATATCAAAGGTAATGAGTAAAGTCCTAACCCAAAATTCATCTAAATATCAAAGAAAAGACAGAAAAGGATCCTAAGCTATTCTTTTTGTCTCTAAAAGGTGACTTCCTTATAGCTGATAGACTGGAAGACTTTAGAGAGAGAAATAAAAGGCAGTTGTGGAAATTAGTTCAAGTATAGTTAGCAAAGCTAAAAATAAAAAAAAGAATAAAATCATAAAACAGTGGACTCAATAAGAGTAGCAATGATTGAATTTGCAATTAACCAACAACTGATGAGTTAATGCCAAGCCCAAGAAATTCTAGAGATTACACAGGTAGTTCCTTTTCCCACTCAGATGTCCAAAATCCTGTTACAATCTGAAACAGGTCAGAAATAGTGAAAAAAACACCTGCAATATTGTAATTAAGCATATTCTAGACCTTACAGATCATAACTATCTCTTTAGAAACTTAATATTGTAATCATTAGCATGTCCTCAACACTTTCAACAACATCCCTTTCTTAAGACTATAGACTAGTTTCCCAGTGACCCATGGGTTCATGTTCCCACTTGAATGTCCCTGTTTAATGATGGAATGCAATATCTGAGACCCAAGAAAGTTACAAACTTGAACCTATAATACTGATCTGTATAACTACATACCTTTGACTCTCCCAGCCAACCTACTGGGTAAAATAAGATAAACACTCAAATGGTACCATCAACCACATCATAGAGGATTGATTAAAATGTCTCTGATGTCTGAATGCTCTTGCAAGTTGTTTCATTTTTGGAGGAGCTGAGCATCAAGAAAACTGACATACAATAATTGAAATCAGGACCTAATTTTGTCAAACTGATGTCCAGTTACAGGACTGTGTAACAGCAACACCTGTCTTAAAAACATGCATCTTGCAGGGCTAGAAGGATGGATGTTGAGAAGAAATAGCTAATTTATTACATAAAAAATAATAAAAACTGTGTGTAATCACATTATCAGGCTCTAAAGCCTTGACAAATTGAAACCCTTGATTAGAAAAACTCTACATATGAGATTAGGACTATGTTACAATACCTGTATGTGTCACTGGAACCATTCCATATTTTACCAGCCCTGAAATACAACAGTCTCATAGATCCAGAATTCTACAGCACATAATAGTGTTATCATGGTTTAAGTTATCATGCAGTGGCATCTTCTACTTTTTAAAGGTTAAAATTGAGAAAAATACTGCATTCAGGATATCTAATTGTAAAGTCTCACAGCTGCACAAGTAACTATTGGGCAATTGGGAATAACTAAAATTAATAGATGAAAGTTAATTTCATATGCCTTGTCTTTCTTTTTTATAAGATTTAACTCTTATTTACCATACAGCAAGGTCATGCAGATATGTAATTAATATAGGTTGGTTAGTTAATAAGTTGTATTAATTTCTGTGGCTGTGTCCTCACATTTGACTAGAGTTTAAAGCTAGTGAATAGTTTCTCATAACAAGCACATAGGTAACCTGTGGAAACTGATAGCATTTGATGTAAATCTCTAAACTGGTATGTAGGAAATCTCAGGAGAGCTCCCAGTTCTGCTCCATTTCTCATGTTCGCTCCTAGAGAAATCTTTCTATCTCATTTTCTGCCTATATACTTCTGAATACATACTTTTACATAACTTCTCCAAGTCTGTATAGTCATAATTATGCTAGAAAGGATCTGTGTTCTTATATATCTGAAAAAATCTCCTGAGATATCTAAAGGAATAATGCGTAATTTAAAATATATGCTTCATCAAATAAGATTACAATGAAGTTCAGAAAAACTGGAAGCCCAAGGAGTCTGTTCCTTTAGCTGGGCATACAGATCTTATTCTCTCAGAGCTTGTGCTGACAGAAAATGAAGAAATAATTATAAGATGTAATATTGTATTTCTCAATGAAGTTACCCAATTCACTGAGAGTTTGAAACATTATCTGCTTCAGAAAGTATATTTAGTTCTTACAAGATTTTTACTGGCCTCTGTAAATATATAAGACATTTGAAAGGTAGAGAACATTCTCATGGATATGAGCTCCCTAGCTCTCAGGAGAGTTACAGTTGGGTGGTACTTAGTGCCTCCAGAGATTACATCATCTACTTGTACAGTATTCTATGAATTACATACAAGCTGTCTTGATAGTGGAAGCAATTTAACATGTGAAAGAGCAAGAAGCTACCAAGATAAATCTCGCTACATAGCATGTAATGAAAATAAACCTGTAGCAAAGTCTGGGAAGACTGTGCTCCAGCTAATACTGATCCAGTATTGTACTAAATTCCATCATTTTAGTTTTAAAGTAACAAGCACATATTGTATTAACTAGTCACTATATCTATCTGTTCCTCATCCTGTGCTGACATTGTTAAGAGATTTCATGCACAGTTCAAATTACAAATAGGAACCAACAGAAACAGAGCCATCACTTCATTCACTGTAGAGTGAAAAGCTCAGAAGTGAAGATACACAATACACACTTATGGCAACTTGAAGAAGAATTTAGCCTGATAATCCACGTGAGACAAATACTTAAGTGATGCTTTTATCTTTGCTTGTTGGCCTTTCTCCAAGGTATCTTTGCAGCTGGTTCATTTGTAGCCCATATGTGAATAGCATTCTTTAGCAAATACCACTTTCTGGCCTTAAAATAGAGACTCAGTTCTAATTCTTCATAGTATGTCCTGTAAGTTAGAAACTTGAACTCTTAGCTCAGCTTTTGTTTCATTTTGAGAATGGGGAAGATGAATGTACTTTTGAAAGTCATGAAATACAAACGGCTATTTTCTATTTAGTCATCACTCATGTGGCTATCCTATATCCTCATGCTGACTTCTAAAAATTACATGAGATCTTGCTGATCTTGCCTGATTCTAGCAATCAGCATGTTGGGAGGTACTATGTTCCATCTAACCAACTACCAAGAAGCCAATGTAGATTTAAAGGGTACATAATAAGAGGTGTATTCTCCAATCATCCCCAACATAGGGTCTTTAATCACCAACCAATGAAGCAGTAAAATCTTGTGAAAGATAGCCTGTTTTTTCACTTCACTAGGCACAACAGACTTGGGCCACCCGAGGAAACTTCCCACTGACACCAGTGAATAATACTATGTTTTATGCTCTCCATACTGAAGATCATGCCTTTAAACTCCTCACATTCCTTGGCAGCCATCATTGAATATCTTCTTTGAACTGAAGCTATATAAGAGGCAGACTGGAATTGTTGCTCTAAAATCCACAAATTAGATGAGCAAAATTGTATCACAATTCACTGTCACAAAAGAGAAGCACTTCTAGAAGTTATTTATCTCTTTTCTCTTTGTTTCTTTATACATGTATTTGAAGTCATTTTTAGCAAATTTTTAGCAAAATTGACCTGTCCTATACCAAAATTTGTAATACTTCAGCTATGTTAGCATCAACAAATGCTAAGGCAGAAAACTGAGTTATACTATCACATCAGGAACTAATTTTGGTGTTAATTCTCAATTGTATGGTGAGCTCCTGAAGTAAATTAACAGAAACAGAATGCTGAAGCTTAATGAAAGCTGAATGTTTACTGTCTCTTTGACAGATGACCAAGAGGATCCCCACTGGTGCGAAACAGATGTGAAAATCAATATTTCTTGCTGAAATATCTCTCCTGCTTCATTAAATGCAACTAAATAGTCATAAAAATGTAAAGAGAAATGCATTTTTTAAAATTTACATTTATGGCATAGTGTAATAAAAATTCATATTAAGAGTTATCTTTGTTCCTGCATATTAATTGATATATTAGGCCAGTCATGTGTTTAGTACTGAACAACTCACCCCCCAAAAGCTGATACCATATACTTCAAAGAAAGAGAGTGGTTTTTATACTTAATCATGATGAAGCAACTTTTTCTTCTGTTGGCTAATAGTTGAGTGATGCCCTGAAATATCAGTATTCAGATCTCTTTAAATAGTTTCCATACTACGTTAATGGGACTTTTGCTGTAAACACTGTGTCCTTCTTAAAGACAGTGCTCTGTGCTTTTGATTTCTGCATGAACAAATTACGGAGCCTATGACAACAAAACTATGCAGTTGAAATTTGCATTGTGGATACAGAAGCAAATTTTAATTCCTGTCTCTTTATTCTATGTGACTAGTTTATTTTCTGGGTAAAAACAGAATTATTCCCATAACTTCACACTATTTTGTGCAGTTCTACCATATCTACTCTCAACATCAACACATCTTTCATGTTCATATTGCTTTTTTTACAGATTGCCTGTATGTCATTTTAATCACATATGTCATTATGTTTTATATCTGTAGTCCTTTTTTTTGTTAATTCAGACTTGACCAGATAGTTGTATTTCAGATAACAGGTATAACATCAGCTTTTGTACTTACTTTTCTGTTTATGTTAATATATGCTAAAATACAATTCAGACTTCCTATTACACTGTGACTTTTTTATAGTTCCAGTGGAACCTGAAGAAAGTCTTCACTGAGATGTTGCTTTTGAAGTTTTAAGCTGTTGTTTTTGTGGTTTTCATTTTTCGTTCTTAGTCTTCCGTTGGAGTTTTTTTGTTTTATATTTGTTTGTTTGTTTTCACTTAAATGATTACAGTTCATTTATATTCTTGATTTAACAAGAGCAACAATTGATGCTAAAATTAATTATTATGTTTACAGAAAAAAGTAAAATGCCATAAGGGTAGATTCGGTCTATGATAGGATGATAATTCCTTTCTGTGTACTACATATGCTATGAACATTGTTACATGCTTTTAAAGAAAGCAAAGCCATAAACAGAGAACCTTACCTATATGTGGGCGTAAGGCAATTCGTTATGGATCTCTTTATGAAACTGAAGGTAATAAAAGTTGATTGAACTAGTTTCTTTGAAATGTAAAAACAAAAAGCAGACTCTGACTGTCTACTAACTCACACATAGGCCACACACATCTACTTATTCGTTAATGCTTAATGTTCTGTAGTGGTTGAAAAACTTAATGATCACCTTTGAAAAATCTTGTCTTCACACTTGCTATAACATCCAGGATACTTGAATTTAAACAAATAATAATCATAAACAATCTCACAGTATTTTTCTTTCTTATACTCAATATGAACCCACCTTCTTTCAGTTGAAAGCCATCACCTCTTGTCCTGTCACTAAATGCCCCTGTAAAAGCTCTCTCCCATCTTTCTTATAGGCCCCTTTTAAGTACTGGAAGGCTGCTATAAGGTCTCCCCATAGCCTTCATTTCTCCTGGCTGAACAACCAGCTCTCAGCCTGTCAGCATAGTAGAGATGCTCCAACTCCTTCATTCTCCTCATCGTCCTCCTCTGACTCCCTCCAACAGGTAGACAGGAGTCTTTCTTAGACTTCTATAAAAGGCATATTTATCCAGTGATGCTTGAGTAATAGCAAGGATGCTTGGGGAACAGTAAGAACACATTTTCATGAAAGCTTGAACTATAGTTGTTAATATGCTTAAATGCTTTATTTCCAGTTATTTTAATCAAACATTCTCCATACAAGTTACATGAATTTGTCTAATGCTTTTATTTTAAACCACATCTTGCTTTTGTCCTAAAAATTTGAAATTGCCTCTATTTTATGTTAAAGTGTGACTAGTACAGAGAACTGTGCTGATATTTGGTAGGTTTAAGCATGGTAGTCAAACATTCAATGTTAATTCTTACAAATGTATCAAAAGGATGCAAGTAGAATCAAAACTAAAAGCAGAATTGGCACTTGATCTTGTCAGCAAAAGATTTGTATAAAGGTGTAACTGCAGCGAAGACTTCAAAAAGTACTGCTAGTACAAGCTACAAGATTTTGCTCATTGTACACAGAGAAATGTACATACTACCAAAGCAAATATTACTATGTCAGGATACAATAGAAGTGCTTTCCTCTTACCTTTAAGATTCCTGTCTGCCTAGAAGGAAACATCCAGAACCAGAACCGAACCCTACAGATCCCAAGGCTGGCAGGAAAGAGTTTGGTGGTAATTATCCTTGCTCTGCTTCCTTCCTTCTGGACAGATGAGTTGACATACAAAAAGTGCTTTCCTTTACCTTAATAAAAAATATTAAAAACATTTATAATTTTCAGTACTACTTTATGTTTCAGAGCATAAGCATTTTGAGGTTGAAATGTTTTGCATTCAGTTAGCTACTTCTTCTGAACTTTGTTGTGATAGATGAGACAACATAAGACACATTTAAACCCATATGAGATTTCTCCACAAAAAGTTGCGCTAACGTACTTAATACGAAGTTAGTATAATATCACAGGCTTAGTTACATTGGTTGAATGTCATGCATGCTCTGTACAACTAATTGCTAATGCTTAGTAACTAGAAGAAATGAGTTTGGAACAAGAAAGAATTGAATCTGGGTCAGGATTGGACTGATAGAGATTTCTGGACATTATAGGTCACCTGTATATATGCTGTTGGCAATTTTGGCAAGTGATTTCTCCATAGCTAAAATGAATATTTCTTGCCCAGTTAATTTACAAGTAAATTGCATTTGCAAACACATTTGCTCTAGTTTTATTTTTCTTTTCCTTTGCTTTTTACTAACTTTGTGGTTTTTTTACAATTGCTGGGTAACTTTCCAGAAGCAGAGAAGAACCAATTAAGTGAAAGTGAAATAGAAAAGCACATAAAATTTTCTGGAAGAACCAAGGGCTACTGCTTGCTTTGATATCACACTGCATCAAAAGAATAGCAAGAAAGCAAGTCAAACTACTGATTTGCAAGGAACATCTTGCCTGGGAAAGCTGTAATAGTTTCTATCTCTACTTGTCTGTTTTGTTCCTTTCCAAGAAGAATAAACTTCCACATTTACAGTCTGTAATAACAACACAAACTAGTGTGGATGTCTGCTTTCCCTAAAATGAAAACCTGTGACTTGTGGCAGATAAGCATTTCCCTTGTGATCAGTTGAGCAGTTTCTGCAGCAGATGCAGAACTCTCTAAAGAAAAAGGGAGGATAAATGAGTAAGACAGAAACATTTACAGCCACCTGCTGATAAGATGTCTCAGTTGATTTGGAAACATGAAACACCAAGAGGTTGTGCTTCTTACAAATTCAAGAAAAAAAATCAATGGTTTTAGAAGTTGCAATATATCTTTTGCATAGATTTCTTTTTTGTGATACATATCCTATAACGTAGTTTTATTTGAACTTTTTAAGTGCTTGTTGGAACTATTTATGAACTTGCTAATTGCTAACTATGATTTGACTACATATACAATAAGCTCAGCTGATCTCACTGAGATTTGCTGTTACCTTGGCATTAATCTACAGAATTACTTTTTAAAATTCAGTGAATATTTCATTTTCTCAAAAGTGATGTAAGACATATGCCAATACCTGGTGTATGGTCAGCATCAGGACCAGTTTTTCCCACTACAGCACTGTTGCCAAGATTCCAGTCAAAATCGTCACTAGGGTCTTGTGTTAATTCACAAATGGTGGTCCAGTCTTGATCTTGTGTTTCAAAGTTACAACTTCCAGCAATACTTGTGTAATAACCTGAAAATATAGCAAGAATCAAATTATCATCCCAGCTCTTATATGTTAAAGGCTATAATGAACAAACTGTAAATGGTAATAAAAAGGATTAGCTTTGGCTAATATTATGATTCCCTACATTCCACATACTGACATAAATGTGGTACTTAGTGAGGGAAAAAAAAATCCCCCTCCACTTCCCAAGCAGATATAAACAGCCTTAAACAGACATATGTCCACATATAAGTCCTGAGGACAAACCAATGACTTCAACAATTTTAGCTGTTATTCAAGAGGAATGGACAGACTCCCAGCCAATTAGCTGATCCCTGCCATTCAGTGGGATTTCGAACGGCTTGAGAGTTGGGCAAAGAGGAACCTGCTGAGGTTCAACAAGGACAACTGCAGAGTCCTCCACCTGGATGTGTTCCTGTGCAACTTGATCCAGATGGACCTGCTTCTGAAGGGGGGTTGGACTAGATGATCTCTAAAGGTCCCTTCCAACTCTTACCATTCTATGATTTATGTATCATTGTCTAGTTATAAAGGATACAGATAAAAGGAAGAGCTTTAATTCAGTAATTTGTTGTGGTTTTTTTTCCTGTTTTCTACTTTGATGAAAGTAGATGTTTCCTGTTTTCTATTTTGTATGACCAAATTCTGCTGGACTTGCTTTTCTGTAAAAATGTGTCAGCTTAGTTAAATGTATGGGAAAAAAAAAATCTTAAAAGAAGATTCATTTTGACTCAGTTAATAAGGTATATGTAAAAGAATATTTCACTCCATTTATTTAAAGTGAGTATCAGGTGTTTTCTTCTTACCTCAGAAAAGCTTTTCCACAAAAATGTGTTGCTTTGCTGTGACTCAAGATCTTTTATGGCCTGCAATGTTTCTGTTATCTGACTAAGGAAAGAGGATTGATGCAATCACAGTCTGTCTAGATGACACAGGACACCCTCTGCAATAAAGCTACTATATCTTGTAACAGTATTTACAGTAATATCCAAGTGCCTCAATAGTTTTATGAATAACTTTATAGAGCAAGTTACATTCGACAGCAATTTAGACCTATTATGTCTCTATTAGGACTGTAAAATGTTACAAGGGTGAGTTTACAGAACAGTTTGCTGCACTTACTTTGTCCAAATTCTAAAAAGATATGAATATTATCTACAAGAAATATAGATCGTCTGTTTTAGTGTCATCTTTTATTGCAACATGCTTGAAAAGAGAGCTTGTCTTTAAAAGTTATCATTCAACACAGACTCATTTCCATAAATATGACTCACTGGAACATTGCAGGAAGTAGAAACAAGAAATAAAGATACTAGCTTCAACATGTATACTTCAGAACTGTTATTTAGTTTTATGAAAGCTATAAAGAAGGGAAAAACTCCAAGTTAAATCTATAGTGATACCTTCACATGTATTCCAGACTGTAAGTCTGGTGTCTGGCTAAAAGAACGTAATTTACATCACTCAATAAAGAGTGGTTACTTTTGCAAGCCTATCCAGCCAAAGCATTTAGCAACTCCATGCAGGAGAAAATGTGTTTGATTTTCAAGGGGTCATCAAATATTGGTTAGTTTCAATTGAGTACTCAGACTTCAACAAAGTGTTAGCATTGAACTGATGCATGTAATGCATTTACTTTATCTATGAAGGTTACTTTTGATCATATCTGCCTTAGGGCAGAATTTTGCCCTCCAGCTGGAGATTAGGAATTAGACATTCTTGAACAATATATATGGACTGATTAAGCTTCCTACTCCGAAAATCTGGTCTGGACAGTGGCTATAAATAAACAAACATGGAGAAAGAACAAAGGAACAATGTTTAGTGCTTTTGAGTCAAGTCTGAATTAGAAAGCCAATTAACCCTATCCAAATTTTCAAAATTGAGCTGTGTACTTCCATCTTAAAAAGCATTAGTCGGGAATACCTATAGAAAAATGTTGTCTCAGTATTCACTAGGACTGCAAAAATATAATCACACTGGATTTTGTCTGACTGCTCTGCAACAGAATCATGGCAAGAAAAGATTTTTGTAGCTCTGCAGTAGTAGCAAGAACAAAGAACAATACAACTCAGAGAACAAAGACAGAATTAATCTCAAAGAGAAGGCTGTTTGTGGATAATCACTTTTTTAATAGAAGAATCATGTCTAAATGTTCTTGTGCATTAATTTCCTTACTTAGCATTTTCATTCAGCATTGACAGCTCAACATGCTTTCAACTTTGTAAGTAGTTTACATTTTTTTCTCAGAGTTAATTTGCACTGTAACCCATAAATCTTAGCTAAATATTTCAGTCCTTAAGATGGTTTTTGGCTTGGTTTTGTTTGTTTTTTTCTATTTAATCTTTGGTTTGAGTAAGTATTATACCTTTGCAACCAAATCACACTTATCTACTTTTTGACACAAATGTCTTTGAGTATCTGAAAATGTCAGACCTTCTTTGTTCAGGAAGCATACAATCTGCTTGCAATTATCTTCTGAGCAGCTGTGTGAATTCTTCTAAGTTATATTTAGTTACAATTTTAACTGGAGATTACATTAATAAACAAAAAGATACTCACTGCAGTCGGCTTCATCTGATAGGTCTTCACAGTCTGGTTTATAGTCACAGATGAACCCAGACTCTATGCAATTGTTATTTGCACACACAAAATCAGTGAGGGCAGGACACTCCTTGGGATTCTCTCCAACTGAAACAAACAGGACCTTTAAATCAATATTGTAATTAAATCAAAGGATGCTTTTTAATTTGTTTAGCCATTACACACCATGACTTCCGTGATTTACTGCTTCCACCAGAGGTTATTTGATCTCACTCTTTTAATGGTGTATTGTGCATGTCTAGGCTACTGTATTGGCATTGACCAAAGCTTCCAGCACAGAATGTTTTGCCTTGAAGAAAATTCAGTTGGGCATCAATGTGACTGTTTCCCCATTGTATTTGTTACTAAGTGTTCCTTAAAAAAGGGTTCTATGAGCTGTTGAAAAGTAAGCAAACTAAAGGCTTTATTCTGCTTATAATCAGCATTTGATTTGATAAGATTTAAAAAAATCTTTTCCACTTCTAGTGCTGATACGACCAGACAAGAACAGAAGTTTATATATTTGATTAAGACTGAAAGATCAGCCTTTGCAATGAGTGTGTCAGCAGGATTAGGAGCTCTTGCTCATAGTACCCTCATATATGGAGCTGCCATATTCTGCTTAACGTTAAAGATGCTAAGGATAAGCACTGAGAACTGAGCAAGGAGTGAGAGCCTGGTGTTCTAAAAAGTGTATCTGCCTGCAAGTGGTAAAAGAAAGTGAGAAAAGGAGATAAAGTAAAAAAATCAAGTGATGCTTTTGGAGAAAATTCTATTTCCCAGTAATTATGGTGATGTTCAACCAGAGAAAAGTATCTCCTGAAGCAGTTTGATGTGTGGTATCTACTGCTTAGTCTTTCATCTTCTCCCTGTTTCTCCTCATTCTGATTCCAATGTAGAGCTATGCTACACCTCTGAAAGTTCATCTGAAGAAATCGCAGTCCTGGAGTGTTTCTGGTGTGCAAATGACTCTATAGATTGCAATAAAAGGTAGAGAATACTGTGATTTTTGAGCTGGTTCTGTATTTCTCGGCTTTATATTCTTTTAATATTTTCAAAGAGGTTGTCAAATGCAATTTTACATTACCTGAAGCCAGACTATGTAATATTTGCTTCTTCAGATATATGAATTTATGGAGTTTTTTCCATGTTTCTAGAAAGTCTTATTATGCAATGCTTATGCAATGCTGTTTAAGCAATCACCTTGAGCATAACATTAACTTGTGCAGGAATTCAAGTTTTCCCCCATTGGAGAAGTGGCATTCTTGGTAAGTTGAGTTGAGAGAGCCTGTATTTCCTCTGCATCTCTCCTGACCACACTGCCTTCACTGAATGAGTCATTTTAGGAAGGCATTTGGGATGTCCTGTGGAAGGTAGTTGTGGTTGACTTTCACATTACAAGAACAGAAACTATTTCTCTCCTAGAAGCAAACTGTTCATCATCTGTGCCCTCTGCTGAGTGTAATGAGGTTTGAGTTCAGGGAGATTTTCAATCAAAAAGGACAAAGGACTTTCACTTTAATGTATATTAAAGAAACACAATATCACAAATTCAGTTAAAGCTACCAAAACCCACTAAACTTTTCAAAATGAGCTTTTTCCCTCTGCCATGAAGCAGACTTAATAGCTGTTAGCAATTTGTAAACAGACAGCTCGTCATGAAATCAAAAAATCATTTCCTTCTACAGGCAAAATCCAAATATTAGACTAAGAAAGAAGAATGCTACCATTAATTTCAGCACATTCACTGAGAAGATTTAGCCAATTGATGCAATTCCAGTGTTCCATGTCAGAATATCCTGACATTGACTTATTTATAAAAGCAGGTAAAAAACATTATAAAACATTATTTTGGAGAGGGGGAAAAAAGAGAAAAAGATAAAAACCTCTGGGTAACAGGACATATATTCTGGCTGAATACAAATGTATGTCTTGAGTGACTAAATCAGTTCTGACAATTTTCTCTGCCTGAATTCCCTTCCCTCTCACTTCAGGATCAGGTTTGTGCTGAATATTTCTGTTATAACAGTTTCAACTTTTCTCAAGTGTATGAGCAAAAGGAACTAAATTCTCCACTAAATGTAAAGCTTTACATGATACATGGCTGAGGATTCAAAGAAAACACTGGCTTAGTTTAAAAATAAAAAGTTGGCCTACAAACCCAAGCACCAGGACATTTTAGTTGTTTTCTCTCTGATCTGCAAAACTAGGATGGAATTCTAATGACAACTGATTTCTCTGCTGAGACTTTCAAAGCTTCTTGTTTATGGGAGCATGGAAGCAAAATTGTTCAAAGGATTGCAGTACCTTTACCTATGACCTTTGCCATAAACGGCAGGTAAGGAAGAATACAAATATATGAGGAGAAAAAGAAAGAAAAGAGAAAGGAAAAATTTACCACCAGACAAAGTGAGCTTTATTATGTTTTAAAGAAAATTACTGTTCAGGTCAATTTAGTAAATCAATTTCCTATTAACAGAACTACTGTGGCATTTTGATTTTACTTTCTTTTAAATACAAAATATAATTTTAATAGCACTTCAAGTATAACTGAATGTGTATCCTATTTACTTTAAAATTGAGAAGAGTTTGTGAAGTCTGATCCCAAAAAAGCAATCTACAAAGATCACTAGAGCAGTACTGTCTCTTTCTTCCTTGACTTCTATCACACTGAATTGCCAGACCATGAGAAATAATATAAATCCATTAAATAATCAACTATTCTATAAGTCCCTGTTTATTTTTAATTTAGAGTTATGATTCACTTCTTTTCATTATCTACCACTGTTGGCTTTGCAGTTTGTGTCCTGGGATGACAAAATCAGTATGTATGATGTGGCTGAGTAAGGCACACGTCCATGCTTATAGTCTGTCTTGTATTTGGAGTAGAAGGCTTCTTTTCTTTAATACTACAGATATACAAAATTGAGACTACTAGCAACAGCATGTCTGCTGAGTTGCACTCTTGATTCACTATTAAATATCAGTGAACTATAGTTGGAAAAACAAATCAATAATGCTTGAAGTGTTCTTTAAGGTTAGCAGACCACAAGTTATTTCTGACGGGATTTCTAGCAAATGCTATCAAAAAGACAAGTGTCAGATTATTCTGTACAAAATTCATAGGTATTTTAAATTTTTATTAAGACAAAATTACTGGCAATTTTTTCTAACCTGCAAATAACCTCATGCATGGTTAAAGTCAATTATTAAAGAATACAAGAGATAACTCCAGTCAGATCATGTGGGATAGTCTGTCACTGTAGTTATTTAAAGAATTATTTTACATGACGTTTAAAAAAATGTTCAAATTAATCAATAAATCAATTTAATATCAAGAACAATCTTTCTCTGGCTATGATGTGATTCCACTATTTTTCACATTTTTTCAATTAGCCATGCAGAAAAAAAATCTGATTTAGAATTTAAACAACTTTTGCTATCAAAAGATAACTCTTACAACAAATTGATAAGACTCTTTTAGACCTTTTTTTTCTGCCTCTGACAATATTTCCAAGACTTCTTTCCTTTCCAATAAACCCACAGATGCTTCTTGGCCTTCAGTTCCATGAAAACTAGTGAGACTTGAGGGAAACAAGCCTTTCAGGACAGGGCCCCAGAAGCTCACATCTCAGAATCATAGAATCTCAAGGGCTGGAAGGGACCTCAAAAGATCATCTAGTCCAGTCCCACTGTACCAGAGCAGGACCACCTAGAGTAGGTCTCACAGGAACTCATCCAGGTGGGTTTTGAATGTCTCCAGAAAAGGAAACCTATCCATACCCTGTTCCACTGCTCCACAACCCTCACAGTGAAGAATGAAGTCATTTCTAGTATTCTATCAATACAGAAGCTTGTAACTATTTAGTTTTTAAAAGGAAGTAGTGAAAAGATTCACTTTAGTCTGTTGAAAATCATCACATAACATAAGCTATGTAAATAACAGCTATGTAAGTGAAGAGCAAGGAAGTCTGCAAAGCTCTTCTACTTCCATGCACGTTCTATTACGATGTGTACAGTTTGTTTCTATAACACACTGCCAAAGGAAGGAAAACACATATACAATATAAAGAACCTTTGAATTTATTAAAATCTGTTATAACCATCAAATATTACCATACTGCATAAAACCATTCTAATATTCATGTTAAAAATCCTCACACAGGCTGCCTCTTCCCCCTTCACTGTTTCCAACTGAATACAGTATTTCTGCAAAGAGACAATTATTTTACTGTGCTAACTGTAAACCTTTATCCGGGTATACCATTCAGCATCTTCCAAAAGGACAGTGTGAGAAGGAAACTATCCCAAAACATCTGAAAGCTCCAGAATTGCTTTAACATTCATATCCACCACTATGTGACATCTGCTGGGAAGCAGCTAAACAATTTTTTCCATACTATTCAAGATTTTTTTATTGCCTTTACTTTCTGTTTGTTTCAAACCTGTTATTCAAGTTTTAATTATTTTTAGTTGTCTTCTAAGTTTTTCTCTGTATAGTGTATCCCCCTATTTATGGTTTTACAGTCGTCAGAATATTCATATTATAAAAGGTTTTAGTTTAACCTTATAAGTGCCAATGGAAAATACAGACATGGCCTTCAATTACCATAGATGACCCTCTCTATGTGTCTAGCTCAGCAATTCGATAGCTACTAACAAACACAATACATGACTGAGTGCTGTAAATCAAGTCATTTTGTTGAGAAGAAACCCCTGACCCCTTCTGGTTGGTATGCTACTCTTCTTGAGTTTGGCCATGGTAAGACTATGTTTACTGTCATTCCGTTTTGTTTCAACAGACACAATAAAACTGTGAAACCTGTGCTTGAAAAATAACCCAATTTAGACATGACATGCTTTCTCTATCCTAAATGCCCCCGGCTTGGGTCAGATGGGAAATGTTATTTTTGAGAATCTAGCAAAATGTATTTTGTTTGTTCTACAAAGGTTAAGAATCAATAACAATGAGAATGAAAAAGGTTGGACCAGACTCCTTCATGTCAACACGCCAACAGGAAGGTCAGCACACCAAAAGTCTCCAGAAAATTAAGCAAGTAGATTTCAACTGGTGGAGTAGAAGGAAAAAAAATCATATAGATAGCTAATATGAAAGGTGCTTTAGTTTGAGCCTAAATATCATTGTAGAGATAGGAAAATCATGGGATTGGTTTGTCTTTTGTTTATTTTGGTTTTTAACAGATATGCATTTGCACATATGCACACACTAAATTAAAAAGCAAGCATATGAAAGGTGCCTGATCCTGCTGAAATGCAAAGATATAAATATATTCCCACAGAATACATACACTTAAACTTTAATAAAACCCTGCTGTGCTTATCATATTGTAACAGATATAAAATCATGAAAAATTGTCACAGCATAAAGACTATGTCTTATTACAGTGCAAAAAACACCCACCAAGTGTTGCATTTATAAAGGATTAGCATCTTGGGTTTCTAACTTTTCTAATTAAATCTTTTAAAAAATGTGTGTTTGTACTGTGTATTGAGCTTCAACTGTGTATTTCATACTTCTATGAGAAAAGCCTCCTCTGAATTTTCCATCTTCATAAACAATAATTTTCTGCAAAATACACGGGAATATTCTTGTGCTGAAGCTGTAAGCATGTGAAAATAATCAGAGCACACATTGCAACTGCTTTCCCAGTGGAGCTTATTGCTGAAGAAGTGCTGTAAAACAAATACTTGCAATATAATAATAAACCCAAGTTACTTTCTGAACTGATTCACTCCAGAGGTATTTTAATGCAATAGTGGTTATAAAACACTATTAACATTCATATTTGTAAGGTCATAGACTAAAACCAATGTGAATTTCAGCAGTCTTAACATCTTAAGTGATTTAAGATCCTTCATATGACAGTTTTCCAACTCCTTATTGAAACAATTTCCTTCCTTGAAATGACTACTCTGTGGAATATTTCCAGTTATGCTTATAACACGTCTATTTTCAGATTGTTATAAAATATGTGGACATAAGAGTAAGCTGAAGTATTTCTATGTTATATGAAGTTATGTTGTTACCATCTCTATGAACTTCACAGGGAGGTTTTTTCTACTTTAAAAAAAACACCAAATTCTACTATTTTTATTTGCTGAATATCTTCATGAATCTGATTGTGAAATGGGAAAGAATCCTAGAAGTATGGTTTAACCTGACTTCACTGTATGAATTAATACAACTTGGCAACAAATTCCAAGACAGATCAAGACTCAGTTTGTTACTCAATAAATGGGGAATAGGGGAATATTGACCTCGCATTTCATACCTCCATCTAGTCTTGTACTTTGGAGACTAATCACATGTAATGACTATTACAATGCGATTAGCTACAATGAAACACAAGGAGGTCATTAGCATTTACGTGCCTGGAAGAGTTTTAAGGCTATGTCTGTCTTAGAGTTCTATTAAAATACAGTTCTGAAGTGAGTCCCAAGTTTGTTCCAGTTTCTATTATTTGATTTAAAACATAGTTCAATTTCTGAATTAAAAACTTGCATTTTTCAGATGAAACTAGATTAAGAGATGCTTTCCAGAAGTGTACTTCTCATACCTCAACTGATGCTGGGATTCCAGACCACAGCAGGAGATTAAACTCCATTCCTGTTTTAGCCCATGTCCACAAAAAGATGGGTTGAATAGAGTAAGTGCCCTGTGAAGAAGTCAAAGGTTTTCTTTCCTTTGCTGGCCTTAACGCTTGAATTGAACTGTGAAAAGGAGTGGTAACAGTGTTTCAATTGTAGTCTCAATTCATTTTTATGGCAGGGACCTTTACAATAAAACAAGGAGATCACAGGTCTCACTTGCTATAATCTGATGTAATTTATAAACAATTATGTATTACATCAGAAACTAAATAATTTATGAATGAATTAAAGAAGGAAACTTACTCAAAACCAAGTCAATTACGGAAACAAACACTCAAGCATTCCTTGGATTTATCTGCAATAATCCAGTGTGACAAAGCTGCACTACTACAAGAATTTCTGTATAGGTAGAAAATGGTATTCAGGTGCTAAGAATGAAATCAACGTGTTCATACCTGATTTAATGAACAGTGACAGTGAAACTGTGATGTATTTGAAAACAAGCGAGAATATTCTACATCTTCCTTAGCACCCCTCTAAAAACTTCCTTCTTAAACTTACCTGTAGTGCAGTTGTTGAACTCTATGTCATCTATTGCTGCTCCTCCTCCTAGGGCTCTGGTACGAATGCCTTCAAAGATAACTTCAAATTTCCTCAGCTTCCCCAAGTGTAACTCAACTCTGTTCCACTCATCACTGAGACTCCCTGATTCGCTCCATATTTTCACAATCCCATCATCAGTCTGAAGTTTGAACAAAATACATATATTAAGACACATATAACTAGGGATTACCAAATACTAGTTTTTGGAAACAAAACAATAAAAACCCCAAAAACTAACCAGGGAGAAGACTGGGAAAAAAAAAAAGACCTTGAACATTTTCAAGAAATGGTAAACATATGATTTGCTAGGATAATAGAAGCAGCAAAATGAGATGATTACCATACAAATCACATAAACATCAATAGTAGATGGAATCTTGGTACAGAAATTATGTGTATGATTGGACTCCAGAATAGTACATTTTGGTAGAGTTGTATTTAACTTTTATGTAATACTGAGATTTGCTCTTTGTGTTTAGAATACCTTACCGGATGCAAGATTAGACTATCATTTTTAAAATTAGAGTATCAAGTAGCATGTTTTAAAGTTATGTCAATGGTAATACAAGGGAAAAAACCCTAACAAATTAACACAGATCATCATGTATTTAGCACAGCTCATTTGAAGGAAAATAAGAGTATTCTGACTTTCAAATACACTAATCTTAAAGCTTTTCTTTCAGCTTCCAGTCATATCACTTAACTGGCAAGACAGCAAATAACAACAGGCTTCATTTTCTAATCCTAGCATTAGAATGCAGATGCACCAGTTTCAATTGTTGTCAATGGATTATACATATATATGATGACACCAAAGGTATTTGCAAAAGTTTTGCATATGTCTAAATATATTTTTCTTCATGACCGTGTGACTAACCATCCAAATTGTAAATGTGATTTTGTTTTGCTAGTCTTTTCTTATCAAAATCCATCAGTTTTCCAGCTAGGGTTGATAAAAACACTGTGCAATGCACTAAATAGATAAATGTAACATATAACGAAGGTTCTAAGAAAGCAGTACATGAATAAGCAAAACCTAAGGAAAATAGAGTCAGGGAAGCAAATTAATTACATTTCTTTATATACAATGAACCTGTAAGATCAGATTTATGTTAATAAGGTTGTCTTATGTATGTTTGTAATGAGAAAATGTATCTTGGTGCTTCAGATATTGTATTCTGAAAAGGAAAGTAGAGAGCACGTATAAAAATATTAAATGAGTTTTTTCTGAACCAGGGAACTCACAAAATTGTTGATATGTTTTAGAAGAAGGTCCTCAGGCCTACCAAAACAGACATATTGATGTGTGGCTTGCTGATGATGTTCTGGAAAATTAGCATTAACTGTAAAGGAGTTTCTGAAAAGAGTGATAACTTGGAGTTGTAAGGTGACCATGAGGGTCACTGAATGCAACTCCCTGCTCCTCATAGGACTACATAAAAATAAACCATCTAAACAAAGAGCATTCTCCAGACACTCCTTGAACTCTCACAACTGTCTTGGTGCTGTTATATATCCATGGACAGGCTGTTCCAGTGACCCTCCCAGTGAAGAAATCCTTTCAGGCCTATAATCAATGCAACAAACATTACATTTGGCTTTAGAGATTCCAACATGGAATAAAAAAACAAAATCCAGAAGAGAATCACTTTTTAACATTTGTCTCTGGAAACTGTTCTGTCTGCCCTTGAGAACCATTTGGAATGAGAACATTATTTATAAGAAATTAGTAATTAATTTTACTAAAGTAGCATGGTGTGAATTTAGGAGACACCAAATTAATTTGATAATAATAATAAATTATATGAGAATTCCTTTACTTTCATTCATTAAAGCAAATTAGAAAAAAATCAAAACATGTATCTATCCAAAATTAAGACTCAATTCTATAAAAAGTTTACATGTGTTTAAATTTGGAAGTATGTAAGTCAGTGGAGCTTCTTAAAACATAGAGAGATAAATATTGATATAAAATCTGGAGGTGTTAAATGTAGCACAGTTAACCAGAATATACGCCTTGTGTCTGCTGTTAACCTGATTTTGATGGATTTCACACTCTATTATATTACATGACATTCTGTTCAGACTTATGTTAGGTTTATCACATTGATTTTTGAGTAAAGATTGCTGTGAGTAGCAAGTAATACTGATCACATATTTCTTTAGAAATATCCATATAAAAATGTTGTAGCAATCGATTGATATGTGGTATCATTGCCACAGAGCATCAGATCTTTATGCAGTTACAGGAACTGGGGATTTTTTCTCTGACAGTGAAACACTGAAATACTTTTTGCTAGGAACATTTTTTTTTTCAGATAGAAACTTTACAACAGAAAGAGAAGTCTCCTGTACTTTACAAATTCTTGACTATGAGTACAGTAAACACAGAAGAGAGAGGCATATCTTTTCCTGAGTTCAACAGGAGCAAATCCCATACAAAAGCAGCACTTTATTAAGCACAAAAGGCTATTTTTCTCTTGCTCAGCTACAGTTCTACACAGCAAATGAATAACAACCTCATCCCTTGGACAACTGTTCTAATCCATAGTGAGAAGTCCCTTCAGAATCACAAACCCTGTATATTGTCAACGTGAAAGAGCCAAGGAAGAGGTGGGGAAAGGAGACAAGCAAGACACTTGGCTCCCTTTCTCTCCTCAGGCCCAGACAGTGGGGTCCTCTGACAAAAGGGTGTAAGCTATATTCTTCTTCTGGATAAATACTTGGCATGAGAAGATCATTGTTTGTAAGCTTTGAAGATTCCATTTAATGACTTATTGTTTTGCTTTCTGCATTCTCCAACCATTTAATCTGTCTCGTGCTTTGGCATTTCTTTCATAACTTTGGAATGTGTTTGCTTCTANTTTCTCAGCATAGAGAAGACTACAGGCTGCAGCGTCACCTTTCTTTTTTTATGAGGCTATTTTTCTTACTGAGTGTCTAGAGTGCTCTTCAACCTGGGATGGTGGCAAAAGGCCCAGTCTAACTCTACATTCCAACAGACTGATAAAAGATGGTTAAGATCTGTGGCTCTGAAAAATAGTATCAAAGGGTGGATGTCAGAAAGATGGAGCCAGGCTGTTCTCAGTGATGTCCATCTTTCTGAAAAATAGTATCAAAGGGTGGANAAAAAAAAAAAAAATCAAACTGTGCCTTGACCTGCCCATTGCATCCAGAAATCTTTTGATCTTCTTTATTCTATATTTTTCCCTATATATATATATATATATTTCATATATATGTATTAATGTAAAAGAGAGATCTGTAAAAGAGATACTTGACAATCAGAAGAGAAGGTTTCTCAGCATAGAGAAGACTACAGGCTGCAGCGTCACCTTTCTTTTTTTATGAGGCTATTTTTCTTACTGAGTGTCTAGAGTGCTCTTCAACCTGGGATGGTGGCAAAAGGCCCAGTCTAACTCTACATTCCAACAGACTGATAAAAGATGGTTAAGATCTGTGGCTCTGAAAAATAGTATCAAAGGGTGGATGTCAGAAAGATGGAGCCAGGCTGTTCTCAGTGATGTCCAATGATAGGACAAGGGGCAATGGGTACAAGCTGGAACATAAGAGGTTCCAAAGAAACATAAGGAAGAACTTCTTCCCTCTTCAGGTGATGGGGCACTGCAACGGGCTGCCCAGATGGGTTGTGGAGTCTCCTCTGGAGACATTCAAAACCCACCTAGATGAGTTCCTGTATAATCTATTCTAGGTAGCCCTGCTCTGGCAGAGTGGTCGGACCAGATGATCTTTCAAGGTCCCTTCCGACCCTTAAGATTCTGTGATTCTCTACTGCCTGTGTGTGTGTAGGTTGATTATGCTGGCTGCTGGTCAGGGCAGAAAAAACCCCACAAAAACATACAGCCCTCTTCTGCACTGTAAGCATAAGACCTATACACTCCACATATCCTCTTTGCTACATTTGCACATAATCCCAAGGTTTTTCTCACATCACCAAGCTATTATCTTCCTTGTATCTCATTACATTTGCCTTGACCTTCCTTCCAGATCAGACGTGTTCACCTCACACTACCTTATATACCTAAAACCAGGTCATCATCTAGTTTCTCATTTGAATCTTCTCACTGCCTGCATTTCTACTCCAGCTAAACAGAGAATTCTTGCATCACTTAAACCACTAGCCCATCATCCTCAGTCAAAAAGGGTATTCCCACACAAAAGGAAAAAATAGCACCGAGAAACTATGTGAAAGGAAAAATACTTACCTTTCAAAAACAAAAGGCTAAATTGCAGTTCTGAAATATGAAATTATTATAACTTTTATCTATTAAATATATGCAAGTCTCTGAAAGAGGAGAGAAGAGAAGGTCCAAACAGAATACACGAGAAATATGTTTTTGTCCTAGAATCTTTGTTAAAAAATCTATTTTTAGAAAGCTTTCCTATTTGAAAGCAAAATGCTAAAAATCCCACATCACTGCTAACACATGAATATCACCAGGTTTTTTCTGTTCAGACTAAAGTCTTACACTGTCTCTTCAATATCTTTCTATGGATGTCTCTCTCGATTGAGGGGAAATAAGGCTAAAAGAATTTAATCTTTCTTTCTTGTGGTTTCTTTTCTCTCTTGTGAATCTTCATACCACTCAGACTTGTGATTTCATCACTGCTAAAAGACATCTCGATTCTTATGCAGTCTATATTAATACTAAAGGTCCCTTCCAACCCTACCATTCTATGATTCTATGGTCCCATATGTTACAATATTCTAAACTCAACCTGAGAAACTCTGAAAGTCCAGTGTCACAGATAAATCAGGTAAGAAAATTTCATTCCTTCCCTAAAACACATATCAAGACCCCTAAGAACAGATGGGGAAAACGACGATTTCATTTAAGGCTCAGAAGTTGTCATTAATTGCATGTTACTGCCCTCTATGGGTTGAATGTAGTGGAAGGTCAAGCTGAGGTGACGGGCCATCATTTAGGAAAACTTAATGAGAGGTATGTTTTTCCATTGAATTGTAAAAGTGGTCCTTGGTTTTCAGCTGCCCTGTTATATTGAATGATAAACACTTTCAGAAAGTATCAGAATTCCTTCTAAGACTACCATAACCTGTTTAGAACTGTAGATCTATATGGAAAGTCAAAATGGAAAATTCCTATGCATAATCAGAGGATTTTCTAGATACTTTCTGATAGTGTAAGGGGAATTATTACTTAATGAGTTAATTACATTGCAGTTCAGAATATTCTTTATGCTTATCTTCATCTGAAGAAGGATCTAAAGTGTTTATAACCTCCTTTCTGAGAACTTCAGAGGGAAAGTACATCTTACTGGAGTCAATATTCTCATTAATTTACCTGGGGATACTAAGAATAAAAGGGGAGAGGGGGGAAGGATTTATTTCTTAGACTCCTTTTTATTTTGTGGCCAAGTTTAATATCTTTCCCACACAGCAGAGACTACCATTATTCTTCAGGCTATGTTACTAATAGAGAATGATATTAGGAGCTGAATCCAAGGAATGCAAGAGAAGTATGTAATTTTCTGTTACAGTTGCAAAGAAACTTCTTAGCTATATGTTCTCTGTCAAAGAATAAACTAAGTATTCCAGATGCAATTATAAAGGTTGCACTATAAGACAATCTGCCTTGTGATGTCTGCAGTGAAAAAGCAATGAATCCCACATTGTGTTCTTGATCTGTAACTCTCCTACTATTTGTGTTCTGAGCTGTGTTCATATTTCCCTGCTTCATTTGCATCTGATATTTATTTCAGCAGAGCCACAGGAAATGAAGTTGAGCTTACAAAATGGATGGAGGCAATAAAAACATGTGCTAAATATTCCAAGACTCTTCAAACCAAATATACCTGAGGGCTTTTTAATCAGAGACATAATATTTTGAAATGATTCATCAAAAAACAATGATTGTTTATTATTAATACCATAAAAAGACTTGCAAGATTCACTGTATCAAAAAGCTGCTCTTCCTGCAAGATCCTTCAGACTTTTGAGAGAAGTCAAACTCTTTTTATGGACTTTTTTAAACTACTAAGAGAAAGGTATTCTCCTTTGCTTCCAGGTTCCTTTGAAAACACTATCTTCCTGGCAAGTTGTTACCATGCATAAGTTTGAAAAGCAGAATATGTGTTACACAAAGCACACAAACATAGTATAGAAAGAGCATAATGTGACTTCAACTGTCACTGTTCATTTCTGTTGCTTTTGATGCATAGAAATCTCTCTTGGTTTACAAGAGTATTTCAGGAGTGCAGTGCACTTCTCAGTTTATTTCTTCTTGGTTTACAATAGAATGTGTTTTCATGGTGCGCAGATGATATTAACTAATAAACCTCATTTTAATGAGGATTCTCTTTGCTCAATGTAACAGCATCATTAAAGTCTTTTGCTGGTTGAGAAAGTGGGTTAAAGATGAAGAATCTCATGATAAGGTACGTTACCATTCCTTCCTTGCTTCCTCATTTTAGTCAACAAGGAGTATAGTCCTGCACTTGTACACATATATCAAAGAAACATGAGGTGGAAAAAAGAAAAATCTGAGCTTTTCCTCATTTGCCCACATTTTGAAGACCTTTTCTATGACATTTTATTTCTCTAAATCACAGAACAGTGAATATCTATCTACTTAATTAGATTACATTGCTTGAGAGTGAGTGCTATTTTCAGAAGGTTCTGGGACGTTGTTCAGCATTGCAGTACACACCATCCTTGCATCTTTTTAAAGATCTTAATTCCTAGGATTAAGTCTTTGAAATGTAGCTTGAAAAAAAACCAAACCAAAACAAAACCAAACCCAATACAACATATTAAAATGCAGTAAAACTTAAGACAGATGCTGTGGAGCAGAATCCCTTGACTTGAAAGAAAAAGATATCATTATTGGGTTTTTCTACCTGAAGTTATTTTCCAAGCACAAAACAGGCTCTATCTCATTTTTCATTTCTCACTGATTTTCTTTTAAAACTTAACTTCCTGACAAAATACTGCTTGAATTTTTGAAACCAGTAACTTAACCTTACAGAGTCTGACCTCTTATTTCATTTAAGAATAGAACTATTTAAAAGAGTCAAAAAATGAACTGAAGTCAAAATTTTTTTCACTCAAGATTTGAATTTTAAGTTCACTTTTTCTTTGCACTTTTCTTTTTCCTTTTTTTTATCCCCCTTTTCTTTTCTTCCTGTTTTCTATCTTCTCTCTTTTTTTCATTATGACAAGAAGAAAAATGAAAGCAGACAATAAGGTCATGGAGATGTGAGTTATCAATGAGCATGTGTGTCCTCTGGCACACTGTCAATCACCAGGCAGCTGATAATTCAATACAAACAGTTCAACAGCACTTTATAACAGCACAAGTTACAATAACTCACCTTAGGTTTGACAGATTCATTCATTTCAGAGGAAGACACATGCTCTGTATGTTAAGTGTAAGGTTAGTAAGTGTATGCAAGCAAACCAAATAAAACATTTGTACATGTTGTTAATGATGTAGGAAAATCTGGGTGCAGCAGTAGTTATTTACTACTCAGCCCTTAGCTACTGTTAGAGAGAACCCACAGAGACTTGTAGTTATGATTATCACTCCATATAGAAAATTAATGCTAATTATCTGGATCTTGAAGCTTTGTATTAATCCAAAATTTTCAAGTCCAGCTATTCTAGCTGTGAGAGAGACAAATTATTTCAATTTAGGAAGAGATTTTAAACTCAATATTGCCACTTTCCATCACTAAACTGAGGTGTGCTGAGGGATGCATGCTACAAGATTCTGAAATACTCAGCCAATGGAAGTAGCAAAAGAAAAGTGAAACAACAACAACAAAGCAATTGGCAGAACTGTAACAATATACAGAGTAATGGTCCCAAAAGAAATATTGGAGGTGAATATGCAATGGGGGAGTTTTACTTTGGGGATATGCTGCTGAATGTGATGAGCTTACTCAAGTCCCAGTAACTTCAATGAAGAGTGATAATTCTCAGCCAGGAAGAGAATACATTAAAAACAGTTTTCTCTCTAGCTTTTCAAAGTTATATGTTGGCAGGAACCAGAAATACTATTTAATTACATCTCTGCTTTCTGTAAAAACACTGGAAACATCAAACTGATGAAATGGCATCTTTAGGAAATTCTTTTTGTAAGATTATATATATATATTATATATATCCAGGTAAGGTTATATATTATATACTAAGGACATTACTATGCATAAAAAATTTGCTTCACTTTTAAGGATAACTTACAAAATCACTTAATTGCATTTTCACAGCACATTATAGCAAGAAGGAAAGCAGCAAGATGAGACACTGATATTTCAGCCTTCAAGCCTTTTATTAGACAGTCTGTATGTATTAGTCACAGCAGGTTTTCATAATAGGAGTTAATGACAAAGCCCATCCATCCGTCCCTTTCATTTCCTCCTTTGTGCAAAGCGTTAAGATGATTTTCACTCTCTGAAATATGTTTTCCCCAATTTTCATTTGCAAAATTATCATTGTAATAAAGGAATATTCATTTCAGCAAGGAACATGCATTCTAGTAAACAACTTCCATAAATAAACCTATACTAGTAATGAATTTCCCTTTTTAAAATGCACCAAATTCTGGAATCTCATCGTGAATTCCTTCTGAGCATCAAAAGGAATTAACAGCTCACCATGTCATGAGTGCCAGCATTTGCAATATTTCTAGGAGCTAAATGGTAACACACCTGGTTCTTAATTGCTGCAAGTGTCAAGCTAAGGAAAGCCAGTTTCACAAACACTTCAATACAATGTGACTGGTAATTCATCTGGAGACAGTATACTGTTTCATGTAGGTAGGCATTTCAAGGGATGACAATTATGCCGCTTATTAGGAAAGATGAAGTTATACTTGAAAACCTCCTGTTTTGGAACAGAAGTTTGTACTGAGAAGGTAAGAATAATTTGATTTTCTTTGAATTAGTCTGTGAGCATCACCTTCTTAAAACTTTGACAACTGTTAACAACTATTAAATCTACTAGATATCATTGTAGCCAGCTTTTATTTATAAACAAGTAAACTCTTCTGTTTCTTGGCATCGTTCTACATTCCCATCATACTTTTTCTATCAAGTATACTTTAGTTTTCTTAGTCATTTAAAATACATCTTCATCCTGTATATTATCCTTATCAATTAGCACAAAGAAGCAAAAGAGGATTCATTACTACTTCATCCTGTCTTCATTTCCTAGCTTGCTCAGTGCTCTTTTTTCATTAAATCATAAAATAGGAGGATTGGAAGAGACCTTTAGAGATCATCAAGATCAACTCCCCTGCAGAAGCAGGTCCACCTAGATCAGGTTGCATAGGAATGTGTCCAGGCAGGTCTAAAAGATCTCCAAGGAAGGAGACTCCACAACCCCTCTGGGCAGCCTGTGCCAGGGCTCCCTTGTCTGAACAGTAAAATAGTTTTTCCTTATATTTAAGTGGAACTTTCTGTGTTCCAACTTTATCCCATTACCCCTTGTCCTGTTACTAGCTACAATAGAAAAAAAAAAGGGATGCCCCAACCTCCTGACACCCAACATTTAGATATTGGTAAATATTAATAAGATCCTCTTTCAGTTTCCTCTTCTCCAGACTAAACAGTCCCCCAGGTCCCACAGCCTTTCCTCGTATGAAAGATGTCCCAGTCCCCTGATCATCTTGGTGGCTCTGTGCTGGACTCTCTCCAGTACATCCCTGTCCCTCTTGAGCTGAGGAGCCCAGAACTGGACACAGGACTCCAGATGAGGCCTCACCAGGGCAGAGTAAAAGGGTAGAAGAACCTCCCTTGACCTGCTGGCCACACTCTTCTTCATGCATCTCAGGATGCCATTGGCCTTCTTGGCCACGAGGGCACGTTGCTTAGCTTATTATCAATCAAGATTCTCAGAAATCTCTCTACAGAGCTGCTCTCCAGCAGATCGATCCCCAGCCTGTTGCTGGTGCATGGGGTTGTTCCTTCCCAGATGCAGGACTCAAATACAAAATGTTTTCTTAATTTCCTATCATAATCCACCAGTTTTTATTTTGGGTTTTATGTAGCCTAAGGGATACTATTGCGATTTTTTTTACTTCAGTTTTACTGCTAAGACTGAGTAACAATGAACATCAAAGCCATTCTATGAGACTGAGTTTCCAGCATTTCCCTTGCATTTCCAGCAGCTTAGATCCATTTTGTCTCATACCTTGTAACATCGCTGTTTTAATCACATTTTACAGGTTTATTCACAATGTTCCCATCTTAGAGTTGAAGTAACTGTAATTCTCTGGAAAATCAAAGCTTGTAAGTTATCACAGGTAGATATAAGACTATATCTAGACGATTAGACTAGATAGTATTAGCTATTAGATAAGCAGAGAGGGAGAGGAGAACCTCTGTTGACCTGCTAACCACAGACCTTCTAATACAACCCAGGATGCCATTGGCCTTCTTGTTCAGGAGGGCGCATTGCTGGCTCATGCTCATCCTGCTGCCCACCAAGACCCACAGGTCCCTTTCACCTGCACTACTCACTAACAGTTCAAAACCTGGACTGAATCTCACAGGGGATCTGAAGCCAAAACCCAGGCTGGATCACAAAAGGATCTGAAGCCTCTTTAGTACCAATTGCTGCATCTACGATCATTCATGATCTTGTGTGCTTGCTATTTACTTGTGATGTCAGGGCCTTTTCAGCTGCAAAGAACAAAGATGTGCTTGCAAGTAGAGTAGCTTACTCTAGATAACTACATGGATCAATATACTGTTTGAGTGACATAGTGAGTAGGTCGAAGCTATGATGGTGGGACTGAGGGTCAGAAGCATTTTTCTATTCACAATATCACAGTGTTTACAGAATCAGTTCCACAAGGTGGGAATCAGTCTGTGTGAAGGTCCTCTCAGCAGTTCAAGATGTGAAGATTTGTTCATGAAGAATTAAAGCACTATCATTACAGATGCCTTGAAAAATGCAACACCTAAGGCGAAGTCAATACATCTGAACAAAACATGTGTAATCTTTCATAGATTTTGGTTGTTTTAATCAATATTTCCATTTGGCAATTCACTATAAAACTGAATATAAGGAGAGGGAAAACATATCTTTATAGGGATTCTCTGTTGAGGGGGAGGGGAAAAAAGGGAATATAAGTAAACTGATCTGCTATAAACATTTTTTAAATAAATAAGTAAGATTATTTTAGGGCAGTACAATACCATGAGACTAGTAACTCTGAAGACTAGACATAGTAGTTTTTAATTCTTGTACAACGACACTAAAACTTTCAAGGTTTTACTAAATATTTCATCTGTCGTCCTCAAATTGACAGGTCTGCTGGATACAGATTGACATGAATATTCCCTACTAAGTATCAAAGAGTATCTTATGCTTTTTCAGATGTTTAAGAGAGTGATTACTGTCAATCAGCCGTCATTCTTAATTTGAAGTAGTGGGATATAACTGTACTTCTTTCTTTTTGACATTTACATTTGTAACTTATTTCTATTCTATTAGAGTATTTATCTCATAATCAGATTGTAGCTTTTGAGTTTGTTTTATAGATCACCTAAGTCCAACTCCCCTGCAGAAGCAGGTCAACCTAGATCAGGTTGCATAGAAATGTGTCCAGGCAGGTCTCAAAGACCTCCAAGGAAGGAGACTCCACACCCTCCCTGGGCAGCCTGTGCAAGGGCTCCCTCACCTGAACAGTGTAACAGTTTTTTTTCTTATATTTAAAAGGAATTTTTTGTGTTCCAGCTTCATCCCATCACCCCTTGTCCTATTGCTAACTACAATAGAAAAAAGAGATGCCCCAATCTCCTGACACACACCATTTAGATATTTGTAAATATGAATGAGATCCTCTCTCAGTTTCCTCTTTTCCAGACTAAACAGCCCCAGTTCCCGCAGCCTCTCCTCATAAGGAAGATGGTTTGCAAACAGATTAATGAAATCTTGGTGTTTACACTGCCAGCATAGTTAGGAAATATTTACATAAGTACCTAAAAATATTTACTGAAATATCCACAATATTTGTAATACTTGTTCAATGTTACTACATACAGTTACACTTCTACAGGAAGCTATATAGAAAGCAACAGACTCCTTTCCGCTTAAAGATACTTACTTCAGAATTAGATAAATCGTACTGTAGGCTCACTTTGATATAGGGACTAGAATCTCACCATTAACAAAGAGAGACTAGGATGACTCCTGAAGTGGCTGCACTGAAGGCATCTATGATTTTAATTAACAGGAATCCCACTCACATTGGGAAAAATCACTGTTTAAACAGCAGGTCCTGCAATCTTAACATATTTCTTAGAAAATTAATCTACATGCTGGAGAAAGAGCAGAGATCATTTTTAAGATGCCGTTCCTGTGGTAATATAGAAATAATTTGTCTACATAAAGACAAAGTGAGAGGTCTGAAAACAAGCATGAGAGCAAGCATCAGCACACTTCAAATATGGAAAAGAGACTTAGTAATAACTTTCAATCAGTCAAATAACTACAAATAAAACTAAGGTAGAACACAGACTGCAGTGGCACTTTTTTCTCTTCCAATACTTCTTTGTTTTTTAACAAAAATCCCTCAGTTATCTTTCCATTTCTTCCCACTGTGACATCTGTAACATAATCTACTTCTGGTTTTTACTTTCAGTAGTTCTGATCAACTCAGTGCCCCATTTCTACTTCTTTAGCTTTTCTCTGGATGTTGTAGACAGTGTGGAAGTTCTATCTGCATTTTCTATATGAATTTATTCCTTACAGCCAATAAGCACAGAGCTTATCAGAATAATACAAATCTTTTTGTGTGAATTAAGGAAACATTGCAACATTAAAAAAAAAAGGCAAATCAACGGAAAAATGCAACCACTGAGTGACAAAATAAAAAATAAGAAAACCCCAAGGGTTTTATGGAAGAACATATCTTCCCCACCCCTCCTACAACAGAAATTCAGTCTGATCCCATCTATATAGAAAAGAGTATTTTGACGAAATCTAAGAAGTTTCTATGGCAATGGCATCCTATATGTTCCACTAAGATTTGTAGCCATTAGATTGACATACTCAGAATATATTTGCTAGATAGTATGTTTTAAGGTATTCTAGTATCACTTTCTTTTGTCTTATTACATGACCTCCTGTAATTTTCTTTCTAATACAACCACATCTTCTCTAGGTATTATTTGTAAGGCCATTCAGGTTCTTCTGCTTCACACAGTAAAATGTTCAAGTGGATTAGATAGACTCTTTAAGATTAGTCTTTTCAAGACAGCTGATTTCTGTAGAATCACTACATCACTACTGTCAAGAGATTTCAAACCTTATCTGAAGACATATTTGATTTCTCTGTACAATAATTTTTGATATCACTTGGAAGGAGGAAACTACAACTTGCATGGAGATTATATTCCAAGTGTACTGACTTAAACAGGCTATGCTATTAAGGCAAAGTCTAAGGTTAAAAATGTGCAGATATGGAGTCAGAGGAGGATTTTTGTTAGTTATTAATTCCTTTCCATAGATCACATACTCCTAAAACACCTAGGCTGGAAAATGAAAGTACTCTCATTCATTTTAGTAACACTTGAACACAGCTGGTATATAAAGTATTAAAGGGATGGAAAGCTACTTAAATAATTTTGTGATTTAATAAACTTTTTGACAACATACTCCCTCTAAACTCCCATTGAACATAATTCTGAACTGAATCACACTGTCAAAGTGCTCACAATAATGTTGTGGATAGTGGAATCCTTCAAATTTAATGACTACTTCCATATCATAAATAACAAGAATCTTCTTCTGTTTGCTGGTCAATGAAATGAATTAGATGGTTCATATATCAAAATTTAAATATTGCCTCTTCTGGATCACATTGGGAACACATATTAAAAGAACCTCTTTTCTGATATAAGTCAGACTAGAAAAGAGTAAGATACTGAGTTGTGCTATATAGTAAAAGGAGTGAAAGACAACTGTGAGCAGCTGAAGGGAAGACCAAACATATCTAAAGACAGGCTGCAGATTTTCATTGAATAAATGGCAGAGTAGCTTTATCATACCAATAAGATTTTTTTGTCACCTAAATGAGACTGTATAAACGTTCAGAAAGCAAGTCTAAACAAATTACTTGAAAACTGAAAGGTGCTTCCTGTTTGTGCCTTAATTACATTGATTCAGACAAATATATATTGAGTGCCTAGTCCATTTCACAGTCATTTCAAGCAACAAAAGAAAGTTTTCAGTAAGCTGAGAAGTTACCTATATAAAATGAATAGTGTTATACAACTGCATTAGCCTAAGTTTCCACTGTGGTTTCACACAAACTTTCCACAACAGATGTCTCTTCTTACATTTAACGAGAAGAACAATTGACATCCAAAAACTGTTTAGAATTAGCAATGATAAAATGGTTCCAGTGGTATCAAACTTTCCTCTGTCATTACAGAGAGAAACATGTAGTGACATTTCATGCTTTATAAAAAAGAGATGATTTTGCAAAGAAGTAAAAAGTTATTTGCACTCTTTTGTTCTCTACAATTTTAATTGTTTTCCTCTTAATATGAGTGTTAGATTTAAAACTAGTTTAAAGTATTTCACTGTATTTCTCTTCAATGGCTGCTATCCAACAGACAAAATTTTCACTAAACTGTTCTGTTATGTTTTTCACTCGTATGATTTTCAAAGTTAGGCAAAAATCCTCATCTCATAGTTTTCCTTTATTATGAAAATCTGGAAAGCATCCACATGATTTTTTGATAGATACAGTCTCAAGGGTGGTTTTTTTCCTTTTGCTAGGTTGCAGGTTTTTTTTGGTGTCCTCACTCTCTGTAGAAAATGAGACTCCAATTCTTCTAAGAAAATCCTTGTATTTTGACACACTTCGTTAGTTATTCCTGATCTACTTTAAAGCTAAAGATTCAATAATTCTCCTACTATGTTCAATAAGATTCACACTTATATTAAAGGTAAATATTGTTTGTTTTCATTAGCCTTTGAAAACTTTCCATGTCAACTAAAACTCCCAGAGCCGAAAGAAAATTAGTACTGCAGATAGATTAAGAGCTTCAACTAATCTGATATGTGGAAGGCAAGAAAAGTAACTTTTAATGTTCATTTCCTTCTTTCAGGGCTCCTATCGAAGCCAAAATCAAATATACTCTGCAGACCAGACAATTACACCCACATGTGCCAGGCAGTTGATGTAAAGTATCTTTTAATTCCTGATTTAAGTAGCACTGTGGTGTCATAGAATGGTAGTCATCTCTCATAACTTCGCTAAATCAAACAGAAAAATCACTTTAGCATGGTTTATTCTGTCTTAAGAGTACTACTAAAACTCCTTATATGAGCTGCTTGGGTTTTTAATTTTGCAGATATGGTCTGGTAAAACTGCAAGTACATATTGCAAAAGAATGAGGCAAGGTGGAAAGTGTTGAAGGTAGATGTACAACCTCAGCTGTGCAACTGAAAATAAAGGCCTGTCAAAAGATTTTGAGTCTAAAAACGTGCATAACGAAGTCCTATGAATGGAATATGGAGTTTCCATGAGTCTGCAAGCAATTCATCTCTCAACTGCAACGACCCGCTCATAGGTAAGCAACACAAAGTTGCCAGGTTATGGAAAGGTTTGTTTTAATAGCAAGTGAGATTGTGGAAAGAAACTGAAGTGTATAGAACTTCTCATTGCATTGACACTATTAGTCTCTGCTGCAAATAATAACTCTTGGATGCCAGTGCATGTAATGGTAAGATGATTCTATTTGAAGCAGCCTTTCATCTTTCATTTAATTCACCATTACATAATGCAATGAGTTCAATCTACAAATAAACACATAGTCTATTATAGTCATAAACAATAGGCACTAAAAATACCTAGTGTGACTCTTGAATGAAATGAATTGCAATCAGATACTTCCATCTTTGTGAGATATATTCAAACAAATACAGAAACATAATTTCTGGTTTTAGGTTATTTTTTTGCTGAAGTGAATCCCATGGATTCAAAGTTGAGGGTCATAAACCAAAGAAAAGAAAATCTAGAAGCATCAAAGTTAGACTCTTCATGTTAAGATGCCTCATTGATTCATCAAAATAATTTTAAGCACACTACAGCTTGGTGCTACAAGCTTGGGGAAGATCAAAGACTATCAGAAACTAGAATACCTCCAAGACACTCAAAGGTACTGTGGATTAAAACTAAATTTACATTGGAAGAAGATAAAACTGGAAACAAATTACTCTTCTACAATGAGCACTAGTGCTACAGCAGTGCTTGTTGAAGCTTTGTTACTATAACATCAGTTCACTCTGTATTTGACAAAAAAAAAGATGATTTTCTCAATGAAGGCCTTGAGGTGTAAAATGAGATGAGAAAGGAAAAAGGTAAAAAAAAAAAAAAAAGATCTTCCACCTTTTCTGGGGGTTAAATGGAACTCCTAGAANGTTATTTTTTTGCTGAAGTGAATCCCATGGATTCAAAGTTGAGGGTCATAAACCAAAGAAAAGAAAATCTAGAAGCATCAAAGTTAGACTCTTCATGTTAAGATGCCTCATTGATTCATCAAAATAATTTTAAGCACACTACAGCTTGGTGCTACAAGCTTGGGGAAGATCAAAGACTATCAGAAACTAGAATACCTCCAAGACACTCAAAGGTACTGTGGATTAAAACTAAATTTACATTGGAAGAAGATAAAACTGGAAACAAATTACTCTTCTACAATGAGCACTAGTGCTACAGCAGTGCTTGTTGAAGCTTTGTTACTATAACATCAGTTCACTCTGTATTTGACAAAAAAAAAGATGATTTTCTCAATGAAGGCGTTGAGGTGTAAAATGAGATGAGAAAGGAAAAAGGTAAAAAAAAAAAAAGATCTTCCACCTTTTCTGGGGGTTAAATGGAACTCCTAGAAATGTTCAGTTTAATTGTTTTTCAAGTAGAGTTGTCGACCAGGAAAATTACTACGGTCTTGGGATGAGTGCTATATACTGTCTCTGGATCAATGCAATCTGATCACTGTTACATGCTTTCTAAAATATATCAGCAGGTATCAAGCTACATACTGAATTACTTATTTTATTTTTTTTTAGAAAAATATATTAATTACATTTGTAAATGTATCTATTTAGAAGAGATATGAAAAACTAACGAAAATGCTAAAATTTGAAGGATACACCTTTATCATTTAGACAAAGTCCTTTTGTCTTCATAAAGATATGTCTGGTTCACAGATGTTATATATGACCTGATTTTTATGTCTGTTGCTTCAGTAAAAATCATTAAACAGCACCTTTATGATCTTTAAAGAACTCTATCCTGAGACACATTTAGATCAGAATTCACTGTTCAATGTCTGACCTGAAAGTTTGAAAAGAGCAAAAGAAGACTGACCTGCAAAGACCCCAGAACTGCTTCAAAGACTCATATGTTAAAAAACAGCAATGTAGCCACCATCACCTTGTGAGATTATGAGCTGACAAATCAATACAGTAAATCACTGCCAGAGATCTTGATTTGAAGAATGAGTTTGATGAAACAACACTGTAGAACTGTGCAGTGTGAAGGAGACAGAAAGTGCATTTTTCATCCATGTCACATTTTACAATATGGTGCCAGACTGGGATAGAAAATAAGATAGAGGTATTAGTCCTTAGAGGCAGTGCTTGAGGCACCAGGTATAATGTTACAGGATATTGTTGCTTCGATAATTTGGTATGCATGATGTCTAAATCTGTCACTCTGATCAGCTTTCTAACCAGGCACTGCCCTGCCTGATGGAGACAAGCCTTTAGTCACACTAGTCCTTTACTACCTATCTTCATGTCCTAAAGCAGAAAAATGTCAAGTTCTCAAATAATTTGAACAAAATAATTATTAATAGTGAACATGAGAACACTTTATGTTATATGCATTTCTATAAACATGATGATTTGAAATTATAAATCATCTGATGAACCTCTTGTCTTCGTGAGCAAGATTCTAAAATACAAAGGTGATTTTTTAATCTTCCTTCAAAATATTTTTTTTGACCTTCAAGCCACATCCAAAAGTATTATTCCAGCTCACCAACTCTGGAATGTGTACTTACATCTGGTTGCAGTATAAGGCTATTATACATTTAATTATATATTTCTGATAGTTTACAGTTAAGTAGATTGAAATAACACTCTCAATGGTGTTTGCTCTTATCTACAGTTCCACGTATTTGTTTGTCTCTTCTGCATAAATTGGTTGTAAGAAATGATGCTTCCACTGAAAAAAGTGACTTACTTCTATTTAATCATTGTCTTGGTCTCAATTTCCTTGGAAATGTCATGGGGTCAAAATCAGACCTAAAACAATCCTGTTTGAACAATGCCTAAAAAATGGAAAGTGCAATTTCAACTTTGGCATTCATTTCAGGAAATATAAAAACAAAACTATGTTGTTCTGCGAAGCAAAGCTGTCAGAAAAGCAATCTTTCTTTATTGACAAGAAATACTGTATTTTACAGTATTTCCACTTATTTCCTTTATAGCTCCTAATACTAAGGTACTACTCCCTTGCTGTCATTTATTAGATCAGATATTTCATTGACTCAAATACAATTTTTAATAATTGTTCACAGGTGAACAATGGGAGTAAAGAGTTTAAAACCTTGTCCCTTCTGAAAGCTATAGATACTTATTAAATAAAGGCCACTACCCCTGTGCTGCTATCTGGAAACAAATTCTCTTGAATATTTATTTTTCTGGATTTAATAAAGGAAAGCTATTTGAAATAAATATTAGGATTCAAATAGAAAATAAGTGGAAGCTATTGAACACACAGCTAGATATGTTCATATGGCTATTTCACCCATATACAAATATTAGAAAACTTTATTTCTACATTAGATTTTCAATATTTTTCTAAAAGATTTATTATGTCTTAAGAGAGCAAGTGAAAAATCTACACACTTTCTACATTGTTTGGAGTATGCTTTAAAGTTCAGTCAACTCTTAAGCAAAATTGAAACGTCAGAAAACTTAGTTTCTTCCTCTAGCTGCATGGTGGTCAGATAATGGACTTTGAGGGTAGCTGAACTGAATGAAATCTATAACTTCTACTTTAATGTGAGGATTTGATTGTTCTTTGTGCAATCAGTGAGAAGAATCAATGTGGAAATACACAGTCTATTTTAAACTGTGAAGTAGAACAAGCTGTTTCCTCAGACTTTATTCTTGAGTGACTTTCCTTAGGAGTAGGGTCAATGATATCGATTTGTGAAAATTTCATTTTAAAATACTCGATCCTAGATATACAAACATCCAGAAGACATCAACCAGCATCTGCAGCTTCTCTGCTGTAGATTTTCCTGTCAACAGTTTAGGATAGTAGGCTACTCTGTGAAAAATAACCAAGGAAAGTCCACCATAAGTCATCTATACCTGAGTTGTGGCACCTGCTAAGCTATATATTTCTACAGTACTGGCCCTCTCCTCTCTACCTTAGGCTGGCTAAAACCAATAACAATATCAAGAGAACAACTGTGATGGCTTCAAGCTTTTGCTGAGAAGTCTCAGCAACCAAGTGACAAGGTCTGTGTGGCATCATCCCTGAGCAGCTGGAGGCTGCTGGTTCTGGCTGTCTGTTGCCCTGGCCAGGTTACTCTCTTACTGTGGCCGTGTCAATGGAGCCCTGCTTTGCTTGCCATGAGCAGGCCGGGACTTCTTGACATCAGGAATATAATGATGTCTTTTCTCATTTTTAACTGGATGGAATTAGTTAAATTCCTGAGTAAAGTGCATTGGAACTTTCTACTTATAACCTATGTATATTGTCCTGGTGGCAGGTTTTACCTTCCTTATACATCTGCATATTTATTTTAAAGACTTGTTTTAAGTCCTTGAAAGAGGTCTCCCCAAACTCTATTAAAGTGCACATTAACATTTTAGTTACAACATCTATATACAGAACAATTCATATTGATCCCACAAAAATTATCTTCAACAAATGGTTTTATTCTTAGATTGTTCTTTCTTTCCCACTGTGATATCTGCTTCTTTTTATGACACAAACAACTTCAGTAGCAGTACAGAACTTGTGTTGAAATCAGCAGAACAATGAAATGTATTGTCCCCTTCACCTAACAATTCTTGCTTGCCTTTTTAGAAGCACATTTTAAAATAACACTGTTTCTTCCAACTCATAGAATAAAGCTGTACTGTCAACGAGGAACCTCACCATCACCTTTAAAACAGGCATATTGAATATGCTGCACTTCAGCTTCAGAATATCTGCTCCAATGGGTTGTACTGTCTTACAACTGCCATGGAGAAGATTACAGATCAGCCTCATAATTACAATATTTGAATGTTACAAGATACACCTTTGTGTAAAGCAATGAGAACACATTGTACCTTATTAATTTCAAATAACAGCATTTTAAAAATAGTTGTATGAGAATACATCATTAGCTATACATCTACTAGATGAGTGGCCTGTTGTCATAGGTGTTTGGACTAATCCATGAAAAAACCCTCCTAACGGCTGTCAAAGGGCTCATTATTTTTATACTTCAGACAGACTTAGCCTGGGTTGTGTCTTCAGATGTTAAAGACTATTTAAGTGTTTTATCTTCCAGGCTTTTGAGTTATTATAATGTCTGGAACATTTGAGAAACATTTTTAGCTATTTATTTTCAAGGACAAAATCCATTACCATTACAAGTTAAAGCAGTCAACATGTGCATTAGGAATGAACCAGAACTTTTAATGCAGTTCACCAAAATAATTTATATCCCAAGATTTAATTAGAGATATCGCAGAATGAGAAGTTACCAGACATGTGGCAAATAAATTACACCATGATTTACACTTGAATAGTTATAATTCCCTGCATAGATACAGGTAAGCACAAATAGACAAACTGACATTTACAAAGGTTTCTACTACAACTAGAAGAGGTATATTTGGTAATTGTGTTGGAATATTGCTAAAATACTCAATGGCAATAAAAGGCATAGCATGCATAGGGAACTGGAATATATGTTTCTGCTACTCTGACCATTAAATTCTACATTTTATTCAGAACCATATGATTTAAAGCTTACTCTTACAAGCTAAGATCTTTGAAACAGTCAATTTTCAATTAATATGTGTATTTTCACACATAACTGCATAACTAAATAGTTTCTCTTAGAATTTTTTGGTCATCCTGAAATTAGGGAAGAAAATGCCATTTCTAAATTGTTTATATATTCTGTACATGCCTACATAAAAAGATAAGTAACTTAATGCAGCCCTAGTTTTTTGGTTTATTCTTACTTTATTGGTAGTTCATTTTTCTGATAATCTGCTGGTCATCCCATCAGAATGATAGTGTTGTACACTGATAGCTATCAATATCGAGGAGAAAGGTATTGTATGTGAAGACGGAAAATGGAAAGAGGTTTTAAAAAGATTTCCTGTGGCTCTTCATAGAAATGTCTTTTGGAAGGAAAATGTTTAAAGCATTTTTACAAGACTAAAATAATAAAAAACTCTGAGCTAGGAGGCTCATGGGAGCTCTTCTTGTTTAGATGCCAAACAACAGAATGTCAGCATGATGAAACACTCTGATGGAGCACATACACCTTTACGGATATCAGATATTCAAAAGAAAAAAGGTTTTTTAATTACCTTAATCAGAACCTGAATATGTCCCATGGCTTTTGATGACTTGAAGTACCAGAAGCTCATCACACAAGTCCCACTTGATTCTTTCCATCTGGAACTCTTCACATGGGCTTTTTCATTTTTTAGGCCTATTGCAGTGTTCTCAAGATACAGGAATTGTCCTGAAATTAAATTGTATAGTATATCACTGAAAAAAAAAGGTAATACTTTCAAATTAGATACCAAAACTCTGCAAAGTAAATACATTGACATATGAAGTATACTTCCTCTATAGGCCTTTTATAAGTGAACCTCAGCTTAAGGTTAAAAAAATAATCAGATAAATTTTTGGTGTAGATTTTTTACATAAGGAATCAAGTGGAAGTAGCTTAAGACTTGAATGGGTCTGTGTAGAACGGTGAGAATACTTCCATATTAACCACCTGCTCTGATTACGTATCTTTGCCCAGGAGTATTAGTTGCTATTTTGAGAATACTTCATACAATAGCCATACCATGTTTGCACTTCATGCATGAAGTTTTCTGAAAGATAACCTTCAAAACAGCAAGTCACCTTGTACAAAAATATGTGAAACAGACAAAAACAATTCAAACGTATAAATCATTAGGTGTCCTTAATGATTCACATTACCTTTGCCCATCTGTACTCTGTAATGTATGAATATCTACTCAAAGTTATTTATTCAGAAGAAACTGAAAACATAGATGTCTACAGTTAGTATTTTCCAAACAACAACACGGTTCTCAAGTTTTCCATTTTTACTATTAATAGGAAATAAATTCTGCAAGTTTTCAAATTAATTCTTTTCTTTTGAACATAACCAAAGTGTGTATTTCACATAAACAAAAAAATGTAATATAAAGAACTCATTGATAAATTGTAACTGCATATCTACTGAAGTTTGTATATTTAAAATTACTTAAAATCAAACTATGAATAGTTACCATGAGTAACTAAACTTCCTGGAAGTAAGCTCAAACTCTAGAGAAGAAGAACCTGGTTATCTCAGCGCTGATCTAATTTACCCTTGTAAGCTGACCAAATACCTCTCTCCTGACAAGTGACAAATTATCTTCCTAGACTCATACAGCAATACTTAAAGGAGAAACAACTGAGAATGAATTTTTCCTAATTTAAAGTAATTTTGCAACAAGAATTAATATTTCGATACTGTTTCACACTTAGTTCATTAAAATGACACTCTGATTAGTCACGTCAGAACTCCCCTGTTGCTGGTGGAGGTATGAGAAACTATGAAGACAATTAAATCTTGCTTGCGAACTGACAACATACCAGTTCTATTTCCAAGCGTGTGGTCCATGGGAGGTCTGAAACTTTGAGGCAAGCTGACCCCTAGCACCCAGTTAAAATTGTCTGCCAGTGAATTTTGCCAACCACATCTGCCATCCTCAAAGGTGCAGGAAGTTCCACATTCACTCTCATCTGTATTATCCCCACAGTTGTCTTCAAAATCACAGCTTTGTTCTGGTCTGTAACATTTGCCATTCTGACATTGCCAATAGCCATGTGTGCAGGAGCCTGAAAAGAGAAGAATAGGGGTGTCCCGGTGAATCACACTGCCATGCATCCCAGTGAGGTTACTGGAAGGTTACATCTCAGAGAGTTTTATATTTAGCAGGAGGAGGGTGGTCCAGAGCAGTTTTATTAAAAGCCTTTGGTTCCCCTGAAGTGCCAATCCATTATCAGTTTATTTCTTTTGTATTTTGTCAAGAGATTGCCTAAATAAATGACTATTTTCCTTTGAGGGCAAATTCCAGCCAGGCATTCCTTCACTAACAAAGCTTTCTAGTCTGACTTAATTGCTGACAGTCTCTTTTCATTTGATGTAGTCTTAAACCATTTCACGTTAGCTGCAGAATTGAGCTTAGTTTAGCAGCACCAATTTGGAAGAAAATCCTTTTCTATTTAAACGACAGAGGTTTGCTTTTTAATAGATTTCTTTTATACTTTTTGCAGACGAGTTCAGTGGGTTGATGCTGTCCTTTTTGTGCAGTATTCCTGGCACTATTGAGGGATAATTCTGCTATTGTACAGACTGAAAATTGGAGGACTCATTTAACGGGATCCATTTCCAAGCTTCGTATTTTCATTTCAGATCAGTTTCTGCAGTGCTCTGGATAAAAAAACAGCCCCTTCAGTATATTCTCTAATCAGGAAGGGGAATACAGAATTCTGAAATGAACCACCCCCTATTTCCTTTGTTCGTTCTACTCTGCTGGAAAGAAACACACAAACATGATTTTATTTAAGGAGTATCACTATATTAGTTTATCAGACATAAAAAGAAAATCTACACACATATGAAAGCCATACAAATATGGAAAGAATCTGAGTATAAATTGACACTGAAAATCACCTGGTATTAAAACTATGTTTTTATTAGCACTACCTTAATTTAATGGAGGACCTGATGCAGCTAAGTGAAATTCACATAAGGCTGAATTTTATTAAGAGATCATAACAACTTATTTGTTAACATGAAGAAAACTAGTTATGTGGTGTTCAGTTGGTGTGTTGGCAACCTCCATCCCTAGGACTTTGTCCATGCCAGACTCTAAATTACAATTGCCTCAAACTAAATGAAAAAGCCTTGGAGCACTCCTATGCTGTAGGTTTTGGGTAAAGTGAAAATGAGCTACGAATTGCTAGATATTTGTTAAAGAAAATAGGTATTAGCTCTTTTTTTTTTTTGAAGTAAAAATCTTCTTAACACATACTTCTTTAAAATAAGTAAATATTTAAAATAAATAGCAAAATATCATTAAAATATCTAGCAAGTTTTCTGGGAAAATTATTCCTTTTAAATTCCTGATTTCCCAGTAATATAAAAGTATGTATCATGTTTACACTAGAAGACTGTGTATGATTTGGCTTTTAGCAGTTGCCAGAAACAAGCCTCAACAAGACTAATAATGACTTTGAAAGTCAAGAATATTAGACAAAATATCCAGAGCAAGAGACAAGGAAAATGAGTAGGCTCTGATGAGAAGAAAAAGAAATAATTGCTTGAAGTTAATGATTACAAGTTTATGAAAACATCAGTGTGATTTTTGTTAGTACATAATCTCTGAACATGATCTCAGCCAAAAGAATGGAGCAATGATGTATCAGTCAGTGTCTACTTACTGCAATCTGCAAGACAACTGGAATGTGGCAGTAACTTCTCCTCTCCATCAATCTGCTTCAAAATTTCAGTCATCTGTTTTGTTTCCCAAAGTGCAACAGAGATTTGCTTAAAAATTTCTGCCTCATTTAAATGGCATCTATATTCAGCAGAAAGTTATGATAACCTTACGTTCCTTTTGCGTAATTGTGCTAAAAATTTAAATAAACAAAACAAATTGCTGTCAGAAAACTAAGAATTTCATTTTTAGTATCTAGTCCATGCTTGGAAATACTTTTCCTTACTGTGATTGTGATAATTACAGTAATTCTTGCATTTTGAGGTCCCTTGGTAGCATTGCTTCCAATTACAGGTCGGAAAAAAGTGGAGTTGAAAAGTGGAAGTCTTTGTTTGCTGAGGAAAAGCAATTAAATCAGTCTTGAATCCTGGCATGAATGAATCTTTTCAAGCATGTGTAATGAATGATATTACACTGTCTTACTGAGTCTGTAACGTGACTTGTTTCTGGATTTACTTCCATAGTATGTTTGCTCTTTAAAAGACATATCTGTAAAAAAACCCCAAACATCTATAATAAAATAGGGTTTTGAGCTCTCTTCCTCACTTTTTTTCTATCCTAACAATCCAAACAGTCTGTTAAATAGGTGCTTGTGGCTAAAATAGGGACATTTCGTTGAGAAGAACTTCTCCTTAGCAAAGCTCAATACCTTTTCCCTCCAAGCAGTGATTTTTAGTTGGTAGACTTTTTACACTGTATGGTAACTGTATCAATGCACTAGGCTGCAGTAGACTCAAAGAAGATGTTGCTGTCTTTCAGATCAATAATCTGTGAATGAAGGAAGATTTACACAACAGAGGAAAAGAGCTGCACCAGTCAATAAAAGGTTTGTTTATATACCCTGAGTAAAATCAACCAAACTCTGGCAATAATGATTATGGTCTCGAAGTAATTCCATGACCAGTGTCACAATGGGGCTTTTCTATGGAACAGTTAATTTTTTATGTAACACTTTATCACAGTAATAAATTTATTGCTTGTTTAGCTCCTCTGAAAATAAATTAAAACAACATTTTAAATCCTCTTAAATGAATTAACTTCATTAAGATAAGTTGATGCACAAGCACCATTTTATTTATTCTTTTCTTTCACTTTAACAGATGTATTTGAGAAGGACTTGCTTTTCTGCACTATCACTTAGAAGTTTTAAAGGTCTCCAAATGATCTTCCTACATCTCTGTTCAGAAACACTAATACTTAAAGCTATTTTGTTTGCCACACACATTTTTTTATCGCTTGCTTCTTCCATGATATTTGGTTTGCCTTTTATTTCAGGATAAAAATCCCTCATCTTTCCTTTTATGAAGTCCAAAGGTATTTAAAATAAAAACAAAACAAAACCCCAAACAGAGAAGAAAAATAATTGAACACCACCTATTACTTCAATGTTAAAATCCATTACGAGTTCCCATAAAGTGTTTGGACTCATATCTGACTATGCAATCATTTCATTTTCTCTCAATATCAATGAAAAGAAACTGCCATATTTGCTTGGATTGACCAATAAAGATTCCTAAAGAAATTGTCTGATTACATGCTTACACTGAGTGACCAAATGGAGAATAATTAATGTAATTTATAGGAGACAAGCTTAAGAAATAGCTTGATCATGTTCTGTAATTATCTGTAAGAAGAAAAGCACTGATAGTAGAAAACCTTAATCTAGTAGAAAAAATGAAATTAGTGTAGTTGGAATTAAAATGAAATTATTGAGTAATTAACCATTGAACAGATAGCCAAAGACTGTGATCAATACTCTGTTGGTTAAGGGCTTTAAATAGATACTGATTTTTCCCCAAGAGATTTGCTGTTAGTTTAACTTCAAATTATTTGAAAAATTAAGGAAAAATGTAGATGAATATCTGGCTAGTGTTATTCAGGTTAATAAATTACATATTCATAGTAGAGACTTTTTTAAAAATACAAGGGCAATTGCAAACCTTAATTTGCTTACATGATAATGAGAATTTATAACAGATAAACTAGATTTTTATCCTTGTCTATAATAGCTACAAAGTAGAGATGAAAATCTCAAATTTCTCAATTAGATTCCAGTCTTCTTGAAGGCAATATTTTATATATCTCTGCTTATTGGAAATAAATCCAGTACAATTCTTAAAGATAAATAAGATCAGGTCTTCTAGAAAATTGCAAAAACTATTACTGTATTTGGGATTACACTAGTTACCACTCTACTAATAAACATTTAAAACTTAGTTCTTATAATTTAAACCTGATTCTTTTTCAGTTCCTACTTTATATCAGCATTGATTTAAAATCTCCAGCAAGTTAATTCATGTTTTAGAATAACAGGAAACAAATTGATCATAATGATATTCCAAAAGCTGTTAAATATGTGCTGCTTAAACTTATTATGTGTAATGGTATTATCAACTGTGGTTTTTACTTCTAAAACCAATCAAATTAATTAGACAGCTCAGAGTTCTCAAAAGTATCAGAGTAACACATCATTGACTTGAAAAGCTACATTTGCTTCAAAATATTTTCAATACTTTGTTTACATTCATATAGCTCAAAGTATATCCCTTCTTAAATCAGAGCTACAATTCCTGTAAAACCATAATTTGGTATAGAAGTGAGAGCAAATAAACAGCAGGCTAAGAGTTTGACATCATAGGTGCAGGGACTCTAGATAATTTAGATCTCTGAGTTTGTCTCTGCAACTCCATTATGATCCTTGCTCTGAGCTGACATTACTGCATGACTAAATAGTATTGCACCCTCAAAAAAACACCTAATTGTTAACAAGAGCATCTCTTCTCTGGTATCTCACTATATCATAGCCCAAGAACAAAGACTGAGGTGCTTTCATCACACTTGATGATGCATGACTTTGTACAGGAAAGTGAAAAATTCCTTTCATTTCAAAAGGAAAGCTTTGGAAATAAGAAGGATTTTAAAAGATTTTCAGAAGTTGAAGTGTTAGAAAAAAAGAAATGGCTTACAAAATACTACATATTTTCAGTCTTTTCTTTGTTAGTCTGTTTTTTCTAGTGCAAACATCTGGACTTTTAGTTTTGCAAACCTCTCAAGTACCGTGATATACTTTTTTGCATTGTGAATAACTGAAAGCTTAAAGAACAAGAACGAGAGCTTGACATTATTTGCAAAAGAGACTTTAAGGAGAAACTTTTAACTTCCTAAGTTTCCCCAACGCCAAAGAGCTGATTAAGGCTTCTCCGACAACCAAAGCTTCCTCAACTGACTTCTTATCTTGTCCATTTCTACAAACAAACACAAGAGAAGTAATCACTTCAGGTACTATTAAGTCCCAGAACCATTAAGAATCAAAACCATAAACAATAAGGTAGCCTATCATTCACTAAAAATAAATAATAAAGCAAGTTTTAACTAAAGAAGGTCTTACTATGTCTTTTAACCTCTACACTATTATAGTACTGATATACTCTAACTAATAGAAAATGTGCTTACTTTTCCGTGTTGCTACACTTATTAAATCTATAGAACAGGTTAGCAAGGTTGACTTTCAGATAATCTTCATGGTGAATAAGAAGAGACCTAGGCTTCAATTGATCAACAGACACTCTTATGTAACATTAAGACTGTTTGTTTCCTGCAAGAAAACAAAATCAAGATACAATACATGTTATGTTAATTATTGAAGTGCTAATCAAATGTCTTAGGTCTCCCAAGTAAAGAAATGGACATACAAGGAAAACGCTGTAACAGCACATATGAAAAACAGGAACAAGGATACATCAATTCCTACACATAATCTTCCCTTTCCAAAGCCAAGTTGGAGTTTAAAACCTGTCTTCTTGAGGGTGGACAAACAAATATTAAACAAAAAGGAATCTAAATCTACTTCTTAAACAAAGCTTTTGCAGAAATAGTGCTTATCCTATACATGACTATGGTAAGAAAGATTATATAGTAACCAAACCGAAAACTTTACCTCACTCATCTGAGTTTACACTTAGGAAATAAATTAAAATGAAAGAAAACTAAGTTTTAGGTTGCCAAGTTCCAGCTCAAAGAAATTAAACCTAAATATTCACTGCGTGAATTCCTTAGGCAAAGACAGACTTTGATTTGGAGTATGTATTTTTGCGTCAAAAGCTTTAAATTCAGTCTTGCATCTTCAGCTTTCTCCACCATAGAAGGTAAAACATATAACCCCTGTGCTATGTGAAAATATCTTGGTGCAGCAGATCTTGAGAGAAGCTAGTCAAGCTGCCTTATGAAAATCTCCAGGCTTCACTCAAAGTTGTCATGTGCCCTTCAGAAGTACAATTCAATAGCTTATGTAAAATGCATTGTGCAACTATACACTGACATCTTGCCTGAATAGCTAAATATTTGGTGCTTTTATCACTAGAGTGAAGGGTGGAAGAAGGTACGGCACTTTCATTTCCTAATGCCTAGTAAAGACTTTGGTCTGTGGTTTCACTGCCTGTGTTTTTGATAGGAGAAAAATCTACACACTGAATCTAAAAGACAGCTTGAAGTAAAGCAGAAGTCCATAAATAGAAACAGCTTGAGCATTGGAAATAAGCTAAAGTACATCAGAAGGAAATTTCTATGAGAAGACCAAAGGAAAGCATTTGAACTAAAAGCATTTGATGATGTTATAACTCAGGCTGCAGGAGGAGATATCTTCACTGCCTACACTGGAATGTATGTTTTTTTTCACCTTCTTCACCAAATTCCAATTTGTTGCCCAAAACATATAGTGGAATGTAGAGTTGCAGTGCAATGATAAAAGCACTTTGTACAACTTGTCAGACCTGCTGGACTGCTTAGTAAATGTGACAGATGAAAAATGCTTCCCTTATATCCCATTCAAAGCCTGATCAATCAGCTTTCATTTATTGTCCCAGTCCTGACTCTCAGAACAGAGGGCAAGACACTAGCCTGGTAAGATCTAGCCTAGATGAGAGAAGACAGGGGGGACAGAGGCCCAGAACTTCAGAAACAGTGGTTCCACAGCTGGAAGAATAAATCAAAATACTTTTAGAAAATGTTTGTCTGGTAAACTAAGGCATGAAAAAAAGACATAGCTTAAAAAGTATAAGTACAAAGCAGTCACTGAGTGATTGTATAATGTGTTCACAATACCTCATATGTCTTTTCCAGGAACTAGCATTTTGTTTGACAAGCGACACACTGAGAAATGGGTTTAAATTAGCATAAGACTGTTCACTATTTAATAAGAAGGTAACAAATAATGTATAGCTATTACCAGTTGGGGTTCTGTACTATTTATGAACGTCAATCTATTCTCTTAAGTCAGTATCCAACAATATAAATAACAAAAGAAACTGTTCTGCAAGATTCTCAGTTATGTACAGATAGGATGAAAGCGCAAAAGTGCTGCAGGAAGCACAACTTGCACAGAATTTCTATCAACAGTTACAACATTTAAACACAGATACGGTAAACTCTTTAGCAATACTTGAGTAAGAGTCAGGTTTAGGAGAAACTGAAAAAGTCCAAAACTAGTTAAATTGAATCTCATAACCCCTATGAGTCCTTCATCTCACTGCTCAGTACAAATAAGTTTCAGGATTACTGTATTTATTGTATAATATTACAAAACTTTCTATCTAGACAGATGTCTAGTGAGATGAAGAGGATATAACTATTCAAAGATTTTATTGATGTCTTGAACAGTCTTCCACAGATCTTTGAGCCTCCACTGGAAAGGTCAATAGGAAAATGAAAAATGTGTGATGCTTAGAAAAGAAAGAGATCAACAAACTCTTCAGTCACTCAGTACCCCAAAGAAACATAGCTTTTAACATGTTCAGCTTTTCCCTTTCCTCTCTGACAATTAGCTGTACCTCAACTCAGTATGCATTCACATTTAGCAGCACTCTTGTGAAGCAAGCAGATAGCAGCACCTAAGTTTAGCAAGTGACTGAACAAGGAAACAGCAGAACAGCTTATGGCTGAAACGAGAGCCCTGATGAAATTGTTTCATCTCACTTCATAGGAACCTGGGTTTTAAAAGATATTGCTCAAATCACTAGGCCTAGTTTATTTTTATGAAAGGCAGTGTCCTCAAGCAATCCTCTGCCTTCACTATAATCAGTAACTTTCTCAATTGCTGCTACCAAAAGGTTATTTTACAGTTTCCAGAGAAGAGATCCTTTTAGCATCTATCCTAAATTTATTCATGACCAGTTCAGATACTGATTTGCATGCAAGCTCTGCCATTCGGCTTCCCTTCACTGAGAAAAGGAAGGTAAGGGAATCGCAGAAGAAAATACAAACAGAGCTGAAACCCAAAACCTAGCACTGCTCAAAACCCTTATATTTACCTGACCCAAACTTTCACTTGAAAGTGCAACAGAAGCTAAATTCTTTCTCATACTAATGTTTTGAAGCCTAGCCACATGGCACTGGGCCACTCCAAAATAAAACATAATTTTTTATGTGTGGTTGTGACAAAATAATGAGAAAGATGTTTCCTGTCACTTTTCTGCTTTGTGAAAAACTGGGTTTACTAATTTAAAGCTCGACATCCAAATTTGAGATCTTTGCAAAATCTAAACTAGATCTCTCTTTTCCAGTTCATAGGTCATGTTTCATGTGCACTAGAAAACAGAAGAGTGATCTGGCTAACCAAGTTTACTAATTAGCAATTTTAGCTCTTAGAACTCTATCTCCACTAAGAGGCAAATCTTGTCTCAAAATTCAGAGTTTTAATCTTGGGTTATACTCTGGCTTCATTACTAGAATGCATTTTTGACCAACATATAGCATTTACTTGGAAGTCATCCTCTTGGGTATTTACATCTGGATGCATGTGTACATCTCCTAACAGTTACTACACAGAATCACATGAATATCCTTCACAGAAATTTATCCAAAAAGTTGCAGGATGTGTATGAATAAATCTCTGTCCCTGACGGGCACAACAGCAATAGCTCTGCTATAGAAAGGATGTTTTCCTCCTTGTATGGGGAGAGAGGCAAAGTTTACTGCTTAAAATAGTATTTATGAAAGATTTTTTATCCTATTGCAAAAAAAAGTTAAGACTAACAAAGAAATTTCTCTCTTGGATACTGCACCTTAGTAGCCATGTCAGCTACTGTTTATTCCTGATCACTAGGTCACTAGATCTATCACACCTTTAAATACTTTTGCATTCTCCATCTGATCACACAAAGTGCTCCAGATGAAGTTTAACAAAATATGTGCTTATAAACTGTATTATTCTACAAATGTAAGCACATATTCAACTAGTAGAAAGATCCAAGGAATCTAAAAACAAGTAGAATTTAAGCAGCAGAATTACAGAAACTACTTAAGTCTGTTTGGAAAATAATTCAGGTTTTCCTTACAACCCCATATAATTGTGAACAGCTCAGTAAAAAACAGATGGTGAAAGGAAACTGGAAAATATCACATCCCACACAACTGCAAAGGCATATATTAGAAGACAGATATTTTGTTATTGTTGTGCTGGCAGCAGACATTGTAAACTTAATTAAGCCTTATGTAATGACATTTAATACTACTATTAGCTTGTAAAGCTTTCTATCAATCAAGACAAATTCTAGTCTTTGACAAAATATGTAAATTATGTTTACATATCCTTAAGCTGAGCTGTAGTAGCATCAAAGCAAAGATGTCATATAGGAAGCTTTATGCATCTAGTTCATAAAAGCTTTTATCAAGACACAAAATCTTGTACTGGGTGTCTGTAAAAATTAGTAGTGCTGGATAAAATCCTCAGAATATAAGAGTCTATCATCAGTTCAATTCCACTGAAGTCCTTAAAAAAATAAAACATGTTCAAAGTAAACACAGACTAAACAAGAAAGCATATTTCAAGGCCTTCTCCCATAACAGCTATGAATTACTTCTAATTTCTTAATTTCTAGTGTTTTGAAGGCAACATTCTGACCTTTCATATTTTCCTTTGAAGCTGACCTGGTATCACTCATCATCTTCAACCTGTGCTCTGAAACCTTTGCAAAGTAACACTAGAGGCATTAGTTTCCATAGTATTACTTGTCAGGGACCATTCAGAGTCTAATGTCGTGAATCTAAATTAGTGTCTCCTTAATGCCTCAGTCTTGAATATCTACAATATCCAGGCATATACGAACTTTACTGCAGTTCCATACACAAAAATGTCAATGACCTGGTCTGTAAAGACAAATGGAGAGGATGAGGACCTGAGGTGACTTTGCGAGAGCAAATGAAAGACATGAGACTCTTTAGAATAGAATGGAAGCATCTAATGAAGACAAAAGCTCATCTCTGCAAGGTGAATGCAAAAGGGAAATTATAACAGAGCCATTGAGAATAGCAAGTTGCAGCCAGTGAATGTGGCCTGAAGCAGAAGTCATAGGAGAGGACATCATGCACCACAGTCCCACAATAACTGTTTAGTCTACAGTTAAAATGTGTCACATACCATTAATAAGATACTGCACCAGTATTATGTGGAACATTTCATATATTCATATCTTCCAGCACTCTGAGGCTGTCAGCATACCTGCTCGTCACTTGGCAGTCATTTCTGCTTAAGCTAGCAGCACAGCAAATCAAAACACATTTCTGATAAAGCACATCTAAACCAACCTGTAGGAGGTGATGCAAATAAAACTATGTATAGAAAGAGTTCTAAAATAAAAACTTAGATGGTATTCAGCTCACAAAGCAATATATAACTATAGGTTTACATGTAGACAAGTGTCTAGGTTGCCACTGAAACTGTTGTAGGTCTGGACAGTAACAATCATTACTTCAAAGAGTGATCGCATCATGCTAAAATAAAACTTAAGAGCTTTATTTGGTTGCCCACACTCATAGCATTTGAAAATGTGTAAAGCACATACTTTCCATACATCTCGTTACACATCTGTCAGAACTGTAGGGATTTCTGACATCCTACTGCATCAGAAACAATGGATTCCTTTATGTGTGAAATTCAGTTTTGTCAAGTGGCCGGGAGGCAAAATAGTGTAGCATTTCTATTGTAGTTGGAATTTAGACACCTGACACATCTTGAGTACACTTAGATGCACAAGGCATCTAATTTGCATTTCAACTTTGAGATGAATCCCACTGTAAATACTTCAAGTCTTAGATAGGTAAAGTAAATCCAAATTTTATCAGACTTATGTATTCCTCATGTTCATTACAAAGGTTTTATTTACCTCTCCCTTTCCCCTCAAATGATTTTGTTGCTCAGATACCTAAAAATGCAACTCAGAAATAATTATGTCTTTCCTCAAACAAAGAAACATTTACTAAAATAGGAAGGTGCAGCAAAGAATCTTTGCTCTCTCCAGTTCACCAACATATTTGCTCTCTGGTCCAGTTGAAGAGGAAAATTTGCAAGTTGTTTTTTTTCCGTAAGTTTGATGAAGATCATGCAGCCTCAGTCAGTAACCTCCCATATTTTTTTCTTGAGGGCAACTTCTGTGATTACTGGTGACACAACCTTTGCTTATTTTCTGGATAGTCAGAAGCTTCCAGAGATCAAATAACCACTTTTTTGAGTGTTCATTTCATCATTTTTTCTCCTTACGTGAGACATGAAAGGTGATCAGACTTCTAAGCATAAACTGAGTGTGATCCTTTCACATTCAGGAATGGTTTTTACATTTTTCTGTGATATACAATATTATTTTAAAATCACTTTTGCTGTTGCAATACTTCATAGTGAAAATATTTTATATTTCTACGAATACTCTGCAGTGCTATTTCTCTACTTTTAGATGTGTAAGAAAAAGGTACCAATTGTACTTAAATATCAGTGTAATGCTTAAAAATGGAAAAGCAAATAAAGTTTCAGGATTTATCAAGACAGAGAGCAGAGAAAAAACAAATAGTAGAATATCATTCCACTCTTTACTCATTTCCTAAATACTATATGTAGACCTGATTTTATAATCTCAAGAAGGAGATTTTTTTTAAAAGTCAGAGAAAGATAAACTTAAGAAATAGTTTTCATGTAAGAAATAAGCTTAAGGATGACTGCACAGAGATCAATATGGAGCAGGTGAGTTTGTCTGTTGTTCACTACCGTTCTCAGTAAAAGATATTACCAAACAGGAGGCGTGAAAACAGCCATCTCCTTGGCAAGTGGCAGATTTGTACAACCTGCTGCCAAAAAATGAAGGAAACATTCATTTCAGGTCCCAAGAAAAGGAAATATATGTCCAAATATAGCAGAGGAAACGTATTAACCAACTGTAAAAATACGCATTATTATAAATTCTTCATTGTCTTGTTATGAGAAGACACTTCAAGAGCTGTCAATCCTTTTCTTAGAGAGAAAACATTTCAACTTCCATAGCAATCGTTCTCTCTAGCTGGAGACAAGAAAGAAGCAGGTCTCTGGTGCACGATGTTCTTCATCCTCAGAAGTTTAGAGACTTTGAGCAATTAGTGTGTTTCACTTTTAGTTAAACTCTCCTTTGTAAATATAAGCAGAGAAATCTAGAAGTACAGATGTTTGCAGTTGATCACTGTCATTCAAAGATGGCTCTAGTTTAGGATGCTAAATCACAAAGCACTCCAGCATGCATTTTGCCACTGTTCAGAACAGCTCTGTAGGCAGGAGCAGATTTCATACTCAGGTTTCTAAACCTACACTTCGGGTGATGATCCAAACAGATATCACTGCTAAGTAATAGTTGTAAGTTGGAACTCTCAGTTCATAAGGTAAACTCTTGTCTAGGACAAGTGAAAATTATTAATACAAAAAAGATGGTTTACGATAAGGCTGAATTTAAACCATTGTCTCCAAGTACTGTGAATTTGCAAAGTTCACAAAGTATATCTTAGAGAAGCTACACTAGTCTCTGTTGGCTTTTTTTTTTCCTGAGATTTTAGTAGCTTTTTTATTATGTACATCATAAAAGGGTTTTGAAGCACCCTTTAGTATCAAAACCAAAGCTTTTAAAGTTCTAACGTTGCCACAGGGACTTACATCTACTATAAAGAGGACAGAATCTGAAAACATCAAAAGTAAATCAGAAATCTCTGCTAGGGTTTCTTTTTGGGTAACATTCATACATAGCTGAACTTTGCTGAAGTACCAGTCTCATTTGCAATAAATTTCTGTGACTATTTTGACAGAAATATGAAACTAAAACTACATACTGTAACTGGCAACTCATCAGAGCCATATTTGGAAAACATTGCCCCTACCTTTCCTGCTTATCTTGTGCTCCAAGTACAGTGTAATTTCTGGAGTTTTATGTAGTCTCATCAGTGTTGTTTCCCAGTGCCTGAGCAGTGCTTAATGATATCTTAAAGTCTACTCATTAGCAGCAGTAACAAACCAAAGCAGCTCACATAAATTAATGATCCATTCTCCCCATAGTCCTTGACATTGGGAAATATTAACTTTGTTTTATGGATCAGAAAGACAGGGAAGTGAGATAAAATGAATTGCCACAGCCATGTAGAGAATTTGTAGTAGGCCCAGGAACAAAATGGGTTTCTTCAGTTCCACTTTGGGGGAATTACATTTCAGTAACTGATGATAAAAGTGGAAGAAAGAGATTTGCTCTCTTTTGTCTGAAAGAGTTTGTGTCCAAGAAAACACTGGTAGCAAACAAAATCAACGCTTTCAGGAGCAGCTCTTACCTTGGGATTATTGCGATCCCTTCCCATCAGATCTTTATTATTTTTGGTAAAAATTGCCTGTGGTTTATTTCCCTTATGCAGTAAGTGAGGATGGTGCAAATAATTGCTCTAATACCATCCCTATACTACAAGGGAAGAGGATTAATATGGTGCCTAAACAGTATCAGTAAGAATTCCCAGTAGCCAAAAAGCATTAAGGCCGCTAGTCTCACTGCAATCTATCCATATGGTCTCTGTCCTACTGAGTTCTTTACAATACCTATATTTTACAGCTTTTGATCAATAAATCACATTGAATTAAGCAAGATATTGTCTAGGTAGACATGATCAGACAGTAAGTCTCACAGATTTGCAAGTGTACATTCAGTACCCAAAATAGTATTTCCTAAAACAAAGCTAGTTAAAAGCTAGTTTCCAAGTATCTTTAGCAAGATATGTGTTCTATTTCTCTTTTGAAGAAGAGAAAAAGAAATGAAAGCAATGCTACTATTCTGTCCACACTTAGGTAAACAGTTTATCCATAGTAAGAACATACCTGTTGGTATTGTGGGTTCTGCTGGTACAAACTCCTGGGAAGGTAAGCACTCCCTGGAAAATGTGAGGTCATCAAGTGCTATGCCATCTTTGGGACCTTTTCCAGCTATTCCTTCAAAAACAACTTGGAAATCTTCATCTCCATCTCCATTCAAGGTCAATGCTTTGCGCTGCCAGAAATTTCCCTGGTTTCCAGTAAGATTAAGGAGAATATTTTCATGTTTTGCTGTAGTCCTCTGGTAGACAATCAATGATCCAATGTGAGCTCCATACATATGGTAATAGAAAACTATCTGTAAGCAAGAATAACAAAATCAAGTACACAACAGGTGACTACAGACACATTTTGCTATTCTAATTTTCCTAATTATGAAATTGAGCATTAGATGTATCCAGAATAGCCCTTAATTTTACCAATTCAAAAGTAATTTGACTAAAACACACACAAAAAGACTTACTAATGATTTTTTTCTTTAACTATTCCATAGTCCAAACTTTGAAGCCAGCATTACAGTACTGTCTTTGACTGGTCTTGCATCCCTTTGAATAATTCTTGCATGTAAATGTGAAAGAATGAAAATAGTTGATAAAAAAGAAGAGGAATGGAACAGTGCCATTAACAACATGGGAAGTAACTTCAGTGTAGTGAACACTTATCTCATTATGAATGTGTTTGTGCTAGGTTATGGAGTGTGTAATTAGAAAATAATCTCTAATATGGAAACAAAACTTCTACATGGACTGCAGAAATGCAAAACCATAGCTAAACTACAACACAAGAGGTCCTTGGGTTAGTAAGCAGGGGTTTTTTAAATTTTATTTTTTAGTAAAAATGGGGAAAACAAATTATGAAGTACAAAAATAAGATCAAATTCATACAAAACATCAAAAATATCACTGTCAAGAGCTGTCACAATTAAACTGCTCTCAATTATTTTCAATTCAAGAGCAAAAGCCAAATCACAAAATCACAGCATTAGAGGTTCTTAAGGGTTGGAAGAGATCATCCAGTTCAACCCCCCTGCCAGAGCAGGACCACCTAGAGTCGGTCACACAGGAACTCATCCAGATGGGTTCTGAATGTCCCCAGAGAAGGAGACTCCACAACACATCTGGGCAGCCCGTTCCAGTGTCCCATCACCTTCACGAAGAAGAAATTCTTCCTTGTATTTCTTTGGAACCTCTTATGTTCCAGCTTATACCCTTTGCCCCTTGTCCTATCATGAGCCATCACTGAGAACAGCCTGGCTCCATCCTCCTGACACCTGCTCCTTATGTATTTGCAGACACTAATGAGGTCACCTCTCAGCCTCCTCTTCTCCAAGCTCAAGAACCCCAGCTCCCTCAGCCTTTCACTACAAGGCAGATGGATCCACTCCCTTGCTGAGCTGAACTCTCTCCAGCAGCTCTGTGTCCTTCTTGAATCAAAGGGCCCAGAAATGGACACAATATTCCAGATGTGGTCTCAAGAGGGCAGAGGGGAAGCAGAACCTCTCTTGACCTACTGCCCGCAGCCCTTCTAATACACCCCAGGACGCCACTGGTCTTCTTGGTAAGGAGGGCACATTGCTGGATTGTGCTCATCCTGCTGCCCACCAAGATCCCCAGGTTCCTTTCCCCTGTGCTACTCTCTAAGAGTTCATTCCCCAACCTGTACTGGTACATGGGGTTATTTTTTCACAGCTGCAAGACTCTACACTTGTCCTTGTTGAATTTCATCAGATTTCTCCCTGCCCAACTCTACAGCCTATCCAAGTCTCATTGAATAGCAGCACAGCCTCTGGTGTGTCAGCCATGCTGTGAGGATGCTGTGGGAGGTGGTGTCAAATGCTTTACGGAAAGCAAGATAAACCACATCCACTGCACTACCACCATCTGTCCACCTGGTTACATCTTCATAAAAGGCTGTCAGGTTGGTGAAATGTGACTTCCCCTTTGGTAAAACCATATTAACTGCTCCAATTGATTCTCTTGTCCTTTAAATGCTTGGAGACAGCACCCAGGATAAGTTGTTCCATCACCTTTTCAGGGATAGAGGTCAGGCTGGCTGGACTGTAATTACCTGGGCCCTACCTATTGTGCTCTTTGAAGACTGGAGTGACATTTGCTTTCCCCCAGTCCTCAGGCACTTCTCCTGTTCTCCACAACTTACTGAAGATGATGAGTAGTTTAGCAGTGACTTCCACCCTCAGCACCTGTGGGTGCATTCCATCAGGGACTATAGATTTATGTACATCCAGATTGCTTAACTGATCCTTAACACAGTCCTCATCAACCAAACAAAACTCCTCTGAAATCTGGGGCTCCTGAGGATGATCTCCAGTACTACAGACAGACAAAGAAGGCTTTGTACTTGATATATTTTTCTACAGATACTTGTATTGGATCAATTGAATATTTAATCCAATTCAATATCTTGTTTCTGCCAAACATCACAATATTGTCAAGAATTATGCAGTGCCCTAGAAGAGAGATATAATTCATGCTATAATTTGTGAGTAGGTCTGTAGCTCAGATTTCTTCCTAGTCTAATGCATAGCACAATCCCTAAAGAAAAAAACACTTTATCTTATTTATAATAGCTGTAAAAACACAATGACAAATATTATGATGTTCATGTAAATATAGTCATATTTCTTTATGTTTTTCAACATGATGTTCATATAACAGAGTAACAGATGCATTCTGAAATATGTTTTATGGAACTAAAAGTTAGCATTTTAGCAAAAACTATAAAAGATGTATCAAAACTAGAAATCTTTTTAATCCAGTTTTGCAAAGAAATGATCAAACTGAAAATACTACAATGTGCTGTAATGTTCTGGAAAATAATGTCTTACTTTTCTTCATTCTCTAGAACATCCAAAGCCTTCTGTTATACATCTTTTCATTTGCAGTTGTACTATCTGAAAACAAATAATCACTATATTTATACACATTTTCTACCTAAAATCACAAACCATTATGTAGTTGTATGCTACTTAGGTTGAGATTTGCACAAGATGTATTGGAAATCAGATACAGTGTTCACTGTCAACTTCATCTGAATCTCTTGGAGTACTGTGTTAGAGAAATCATTCTTGCAATAAGATGAATATTTTCTGACAATTTCAAGGATATATCGTTAGGTCCTGACTCTTCTACAATATGCATGGCTTTTTCCTCAATAAATCTTTCAGTGATCATGTTTATTCATTTCAGGAATATCATCTTAGTGCAATCTAGACATCAAATTCTGCATTCCTGTTAGTACCACACCCCCACATACCTTGCAGTTTTTATTCCTTCTGCTTAGGACAGGACTAGAAATCCTGGCTTTCTTTCCTGGCAGCTGAAGAAATGAACTCTTTATAAAAATATAATGACCAGATGGCTCTTGCAATGTATGATCAGTAGCTGGTCCAGTGCCTGCTTTTGCAGCATTGCTAGTTCTGAGGTTCCAGTCAAAATCATCATCTTCATCTTGCTTCCATCCACAGAGATCAAACTCAAAATTGCAATTCCCAACAGATGTACCTGAAAGATATTTGCACACACATGAAAAGAGACTTTTTTCCCCCCAATAAATTAAGTATGTACATAAACTATAACCTAGAGGAAAAAACTTTTTTCTTTTTTTTCTAGAGGAAAAAAAAAAAGCACTTGAAAAAAATTAATATCCATCTGTCTTATTAAACAGAGTATTCTTCATGTTCTAGGTATAATATGATAGGATAAAACTATAAATATATGAGGTAGGTTGTTGGTATAAAAGTAATCTCTTTTAGATCAAGCTGAATAGTTCTTTGGGGTCTTACAGGCAGAGGTCAATTGATGCCCTCCACAGAACACATAAGGCAGAAAATTGGCCTCTTTTGGGGTGAACATATTAGGGTCACGTGAAAATGGTAATAATTACCTACCTTTAGGGAACAGAAACCCACACAAACGCATATATCAAGCACCATAAAGACACAGCCTCCACAGAGACACACATAAGTTAAAGATAATGTGTGATAACTTTATGTAGTATCTCAGATAATATGAAAACACAGATGATTAGCCACGTTTCTCCTTAATTGTATTTAGTGCCTAGAAAAGGAGAAAACTGACATAATTCTGGTTGATTTTTAGAGGAAACAACATGCATGCTCTCTACTGGTTTTACAATATTCAATGTCACAATAACCAGCATGGTGAGCCAACTATCCACATAAATTCAGGTTAAGTCAACTGCACCACTCCAGAAATTTAAGCTGTGTACTTTCCTCTGTGCATCTGTGTAACTTCATTATAATGATTACCAAATAAGAATAAACTTGCAGAAATAAGCTGGAATTTTGGTAAAGCCTTTAAGAGACTTTCAACTGTGCCCTGATATTCTTACTGTTATTGCTAGAAAGTAAAGTGCTTTGAAGATAAATTTTGAATCTGCATGGATCATTTGGTCTGACAATATAAGAAATGACAAAAGCTCTCTTGTAAAATGTAAACAGAAGCTGAGCCTTTTCTGGGGTCTGATAAAGTTCAGCCACTTAAAAGTTGCTTTCTTTAATTGGCAGCTGGTCCAAAGCCTCAGTAATGAGGCCAAGGAGTTAAAATTCATGAAGTCTACACATGGACTGAAACAGTACAGACAGCTACCTCCAAAATTTCAGGCTGAAATCAGATGGAAGATCTTGTCTTTGTATTTTAATTTGTGGAAGTCCTAAGGGTGAAAAAGAAGCCAGAAACTTTTTCTTAATAATATAGACTATCAAGCACAATAACTTCACTGACTTCTACCTTTATCTGTAAATACGATGACATCTGACATAACAACTAAAAATCCCCAATCTGGTGTGCTAAACGATATGATTATCATTTTGCAAAACATAAATTTTAGTTTATGTCTACTGAATGGAACTGCCCATAAATTGTTTTACCTCTAATCTTTTGCCATATGACCATTTAGTTAATTCATGTTTCAGGATCTCAGCTAAACAAATTCCTTCAATAATTTACAAATTCCATTTCTAGTCAGTACAATTCATGTGTGCAACTGACTTATTTTAAAGGCATGCTGTCATGAATCAAGACCTTAAGACAGAGTTATTGAACATCTCTGCTAATGCTGTATATACTGTGTGTTACCTAAATTTAGATGCCCTTGTAGATCTCTATATTAAACAAGGAAAATTACTCTTATGTACAGGATAATTTCATCTACGTCAAAAAATCCATTTAAAATTACATGAACTGCAGCCTGGAAGTCACTCCACTGATGAAAGGAAAACTTAGGCAGGATGTTTAGAAGCTCAAGTTATAGCAGACGACTATGCAGTTACATATTCAATTTCTGGTAGGAGATAATTCTATGAAAAGCTTTGAACTGTTAGTACTGAAGTACAAAAGCTAAGCTAATCCTCTTGTCTGTGAAGCAGTGACACAGAGCCGCTGAATTTATCTACTGGTCAAGAGCTTAATTTCAGAAAAACACTTTACACTAGGTGCACACCACTAGGTAACAGAAGATCTAATGTGTCTTAGTTTATTGCAAAGTTGGTAAATGTAGCAAATTTAAGTTAAAATATTCCCAAAACTTATGCCTAGATGAACAAGAGGTATGGAGATATAAACGCATATCTGTAGAGCAAAACACTTGATGCTGAGGACATGAAGGCATTTAGAGGAGTGGAATAGGAAAGACTACTGAAGGTAGTATAGACTGATCCTGCAGGCTGAACGACCATTAGTGGCTAGAAGACATTTGATGCCCTCCTGGAGCTCATCTTTCAGTTAATTTTCTAATGAAATGAGCCTGGTTCACATGTTTGAGCACACGCTACAGGGCAAACCAAATCACAATAAAGAGGAACAACTGAGAGATTTGCTTCAGAAGCAAACTGATTAGCTACACTAAACATTAATCAAGCTCAGACAAAACCAAATACCTACCAAGTATAGCCACTCGCGCTGGAACTAATCCACATTTCCAGAGGGAAAAACACTACTTCCTTCAGAGTTTTTTCTACAAAAGTTAATTTAGTAGATTCCATAAAACAACGTTTCTACCCCAAGGAGGCATCCCTGACTCGATCTAACAAGAGTTGCCTCTGAGACCCTCCTCTGATACCATGATAACCTCAAGCAGCATAAGGCAAATCCTGGCAGTTTCTGAAGGAGTGCTACCACGCCTTATCTCTCCAGCACTGTTGCGGTTTGTTTTCTTCTCATATACCTGTATTAAGCAAATAGTACTAGAGATATTATACTTAAAGAAAACTCTGGACGTGGATCTCTCATTCAGTATCTAATGGAATAATTTTGAAACATTTGACAAATCAGTATATCTATTAAAATGTGTACTTATTTTACAGCACTGGCATCATGCAACTAGCTAAAAAAAGACCTCTACCAAGAGAATAAAAACAGGGCACAGATCTGTCAATAGTAATTAACAGCTTTATGAAGCATAGTTTATATCTCAGCAGTCTAGTCACTGATAATTAGACTTGGTGAGTCTAATCGGTGAGTCTAAAAACTATTGTCACGTGATATTGTCCTATTCACATTCTGGAGTTTCAAGAATATAAGATATTAGGATCTATTTTTTTCTATATGGTGCAGAAAGATTTAATTAACTGACGAATGACTCTTCAACCACATGGCAAACTACATCTACAATTAGAGCTAGAGATCCAAGAAGCCCTACCAATAAAAAGTACTTAGAAGATGCCTGAAAACTGCACAGTTTTCATATACTTTGAACAGAATTGCCATGCCTGACCAAAACTGTCAATTTCTTGCTTCCTATGTTTTGTCCTTCTGAGTTTGTGGTTTTCAGACTACTGTTCTGTGCTTCACCAGTAAGGAAACAACTTCTCTCTGATGACTGCAAAAAATGGAAAAACCCTCACAAAGAGTGGAAATATACATTTCCTATCATTCTATTCTCTTTGGAAGGATCTTGCCTCATGAAAAAGCTGTGAAGGCAGAACAAACACTTTTCTTTTAGCTGACTTTTCAGTAAGTGCTATTTTATACCTTCCTATTTTATTAAATATATATGGCAGAGGAAGCACCAATAAAAGAACCCCAAAATTCTCCATCACATAGTGGAAATTTATAGCAGCATATCTATTTCAACAACTAGTCTAATTTCTAACTGTTGTGGAAAATGCTATTGAATAAAGCACTCCTAGACCTGACAGACTCATAACTGGTCACCAAGCATTTCACACTATGAAATGGTATTAATTTTTTTATCTGAGGCAAAATCCACGTTGATAAAGTAATTTTAACTTTAATCGGTACTAGAAAAAGCACTTTACAGGAAAACATTTTCTTTATAGAACTGTCTCAGTTTATCTCTTTTCCAATAACAATAAGAAGGAATATGAAGGAAATACTTTAAGAGACTGCAAAACCACTTAGGTTAGCATCTTCTCAATATTTTGGAAAATAATAGCCAAAATACAAGATTTTTTTTCAACAGAGTAATTCCAACTTGATGTGCTCCTCATTTTGAGTTGTAGAAGGTCTGAACTGGTGCCCATAGAACTTACTAACATGTTATTGTTGTCTTGGAAATCACTGAGAAGTTTAATAGTACAAAATAATTTGCCAGACAGTTCCTTATCTTCATAGAGTATCAGCATACATTTATTTCATAGAATTGTATTCACTTTAATTTTATAAACTTTATTCATAATCTCAATAAAAAATGAGGCAACTGTTCATATGCTCTCAAATACTGCACATTTGATTGTGTAACCTTTTCCTATGATTATACTAGAAAAAATAGTAGTATATATTGTGATTCTTTTTTCCAGACGAGAACCTGTTTGATATGAAACATTATTCTTTGAATCCAATACTGCAGCTGCTTTTACTTGATATCTCTTGTAAAACCAAAATTGTACAGTACTGAGATTAAAATGATTTGCTAAGAGACCTGACAATCCTTGAAATATCAAAGGAGGTAGGTCCCTCACATCCCTAAGGTATTAGGCTTGAAATATTTCTTTCTGACTTAATACATTCTTTTCATATGGAAAACAGGAGATTTTTATTCTGCTTTTAAAGACAGATAATTTCTGAGTTTTTTAAAGAAATTAACTAAAAATTTTTATTTTCAATCATATGATTTCAACTGAAATAATGGTAATTAAAAATCCTTAAAAGGCAAGGAATAGAATTAAAATATTACCTTTGTGATTGCTTGTTTGCTTAGCTGATAAGTTGCCAAAAATATTCAAGTAATAACAATTCACAGAAGGCACAGTTACTTATGATAATTATATTTTTGAAATCCCTACCATACTTACTGCAAATAGCAGGGCTCTCATCTGAGTTATCTGCACAGTCATTTACAAAATCACACAGATTATCTTTCAGGATGCAGTACTTGTTGGCACATGTGAATTCCTCTGGTGTGCAAGGTCTGCCTGAGATGAGCAAAGGGGAACAATCTTCAAAGGTAATATCATCCACTGCCACATCTCCCATGTAGCTGACACCACGCTTTGCCCTGAAAACAACCTAATAAAAATTACAGAGCTGTTACAGTAAGACACTTTTAAGATATATAAAAGCTTACACATGCCACATGAATAGAACAGAGACTATGACAGTCCTTGCAAATATTGGAATGTGAAATGCTCAGTTCTCATTGTCAAAGCAAAGTCTTATGAGAGCTTGTACAACTGCTTGTACAAATCTGTCACTACAGTTACTGCAGAACCATCTGTATTATCAATCAAGCAAAAAAAGAAACCAAACAGAAAATACCCAAACAAAACAAACTGATATTAGTCGCAAATCATCCTGAATTACTAGCAAGGGTTTCACCTACTTCTCCAAAGGAAGTACGAAAAAGCCTGAGTCATTCATCAATTCTATCTATGGATGTACAAAGAATGTTGAAGTTTTATAAAAAAACAACTTAGACAGAAGTATCAGTGAATGCAACACATTTTAAAATACGTTCCTGGCTGTCTTTGTTTTCTTTACAAGGATGCAAATAAAGGATAGTCACTGCCCTTGGTGTGGGGTCTTTTATGAAGTGCAAATAAATCACTGCTCCACTACTTCTCTCCACAGGATATAAGGCGATCTGTTTTCCAGCACATCTCCTCCTCTCTTCCCTTACTGACCTTGGAATCTGCACGGTTGCTTCTCTCTCTCTTCCAACTCCTTGCACCACCACCAGCCAGAAAAGAAGGAAGGACAGAACAAGAAGGAACAGGAAGAACCTTCCTCTTCTGGCTTCTTCTTAAAAAGTGATTGTAGAGGCATCTAACTGGCCCAGCCCCAGAAGTGGGTCTGACTTGGAGCCGGGCAGAGTTTTGAGCAACTTCTTACAGGAGCCATCCTTACAGCCCCTTCCTCATTACCAGAAAACAGCTCCATATGAAATTATGACAACGGGGCAAAAAGGGAAATGAGGAGGTGAAGAATGCATAATCTGAATGTACCTAAAATCAGCTGTCTGGGAAGCACACAATATAAGAAACACATACCTGGAAATCTGAACGAATTCCCAAGAACACTTCTGCTCTGTTCCACTGGGGGCCTTGGTTGCCACTTTGACTCCACAGTTTAGAAGTCAGGTTATGAGTTTTACAGAGTACCTAAAAAAGAAATCTATGTCACAAAAAGTCTTTCCACTACCAACTCGCTTTAGGCCCCTTAATTGTATACCATAGCATAGGAGTATCTTCAACAACTCATCCCTGTACCACCTTTAAATGCCATAGAATCATAGAATATCTGGAGTTTGAAGGGACCCAAAAGGATCATTAAGTCTACCTCCCTGCTTGCAAGGCTCCTGGGCTTCCTGAAACTAAACCATATGACTAAGAGCATCGTCCAGACTCTCCTTGAACTTGACAGGCTAGGTGCTGTGATCACTTCTCTGAGGACCCTGTTCCAGTAACAGACTACTCTCTCAGTGAAGAAACTTTTCCTGACATCCTGTCTGATGCAAAGGGATTTACCAATGTAAATGATTATTCTAAGGAAATAATGATTTAAGATTTTCTGATTTCCTCATAAATCCACTCTGTCCAGAGCCTGGAATATCCTGTCCCATTAATTTATCTGGAGTGGCTACCCACAAATAAAAATAGTTAATTAATGGATTGGTATCCATTTGTAAAATATGGAAACAACATTAACAAGAAGAATTACTGAAAAAATACATTGTTTCATGCATTTGTCAGATTGTTTCATTCTGAGATAATTTTCCTTGTCCTGATTCTTACAAAATGTTTTTTCTACTACAGATAGAAACGTGTGGTTTTCTTCTAAAGACCGAATTTCATTTGTTTGGGCAATGAAAGACTCATAAATACCCTTATCCCTTTAAACAGTCATTGAATTGAGGAAAGCTGACACTTTATGACATGAGCACAAAGTCTTAAATAAGCTTTGCTCCAACCCTTTGGGCATTCAAATTCAACTGAGCTGACAAGAACAACAGGGTGTGTTTGATGAAGTGTGTCAACCTGTATCTCCAGCCAGTACTCACAAAGCTAAACATCAGTTCACCAGTGCCTGAACCATTTCTGCATTCAAGGATGTATTGGTAGTGTGTGTAATCTTCTTAGGACAGCCCAGGCATTTTTCATTTTTATGAAAAAAATAAAAAAGGTTTGGGTTTTTTAAAAGAAAATGATGCAGTGTTGTGAGTGCACATGATAATGCAGAACAGGTAAGTTCTGCCAAGCAAACAGCAGATCCTCACACTGAAGAGCTTTCATTCCAGGGGAACAAAAGAAACGGGTGTAATACATTAAATTGAAAAGAAAACAAAATGTCACCTGGCTTTATAGACAAGAAATGCTCATGAAAGACACGAACTTTAAGGGATGAAAAAAAAGAGAGAAAAAGAGATTACAGGTATTATTTGAGACAAGAAAGGGTGCTGAATAAGAAAAAGGTTTTTCTTACAGTCACATACAAACTGTATATTTCTGTGAATATAGATATGCATGTAACTCCATTGTCACAAACACACAGGGTTTTATATATACTGTAAACTATCTCCTAAAATAGAAATCCAAGTCCTTCATCAGAAATCTGAATTTTCTATCTTATCAAGCTAAAGCTTATAATTTTATAATTGAAAACTTCCATAAATTTATGTGCTATTAAAATCCAAGTCTTCCCTGTACCCTAGTGCACTTTGAAGCCCGACGCATTTCAATTACATTGCAAATCTGTCTGATTTTGTAAATGAAAAGATCTTGATACCCAAATGTCTAGTGATGCTTCTCAGTGTCAAAGGATACTGTGCAGTACAAGGCTTTTTCTTGTCTGGAAGTTCCAACCACAGTATGTCTAACGGTCATAATTTTTGGTTGTTGTAGAAAGTTCTATTTTCCCCAGCTTATTTGAGCTAATGCTTCCCTCAGATCATAACTCATTGAGAACAGCGGAGTGCTAGTAATTGTTTCATTTTCATTTATTAGTAGCCTAGGCTTCAATGAGACTAAATGACAAGGCATGAATTTTCTCACAGCAATTTTGGGCAGTAAAAAAAACAACTCAAAGCAAAGAACATCTCCATACCTCCAGTGAACCTATTGTTGAACCATTCATGTGGTTCCAGAATATAATTTTGCATTTGGGCCCTGTAAGGGAGATTACTGGAGTAGCAATATCAGCTGTGTGACCAAATTCTCCATTTGAGCTGTCTGCAAAGAGGTACCAACCTTCTTCAGTGCACCTGCTCAGAGAGAAAAACAAAAGATTTAATCATAAGTAAGTCCTAATTAAAGTTAAACTAGTAATATTTCCTTATATAGATATAAAGTCTTCTGACTGGGTATCTGGATATCTTTTGGTTTATCAGTGTGTAGTCAGAATAACAGAAGGCCCTTGAAAAGGCAGGTAGTATTTTTATATCAGTCCATTTGTACCCAGATGGCTCTATAGATGAGGGCTGGAGGGCTTCTAGCTCACGTCGCCACATCCTTTTTTATTACCTCCTCAAGGAAATCAGAGTATTTTATCCTGGATTGAAGTCAAGAAAACTCAAGATACTGCAATAAATCCTTTCTTCTGAGATAACGAGAAAGATGAGGCTGGCTTTCCAGTAAGCATCAGACTCTGAATGTATAGTAAGACAAGAAGTTCAGTTTTAGTGTTATGAGTATCTAAGATTTAATGGAATCACAGAATGGTAGGTGTTGGAAGGGATATCTGAAGATCATCTAGTCCAACTGCCTGCTAAAGCAGGAAGGTATCCAGGCAGGTTTGGAAACATCCTGAGAAGGAGACTCCACACCATCTCTGGGCAGCCTGTGCCAGGGCTTCCTCGCCCACACAGTAAAGTATTTTTTTCCTTACATTTAAGTGAAACTTTTTCTGTTCCAGCTTATGTCCATTACAGTTTTTCCTATTAACAGACTGGTGGCTTCCAAGACACCAGTGGAACCTGAAAGGCAACTGACGGCTTGAAAATGAGACTGCTCAGCATCTCTTCAACTGTTACAGCCTTCCCAGGCTGTCATAGTTTAAGCCCAGCCAGCAACAAAGAACTCTGCAGCTGCTTGATCCCCTCCCCCTTACTCAGTGGGATAGGGAGGAGAATTGGAGGAAAACAGTAACATGTGGTGGGTTGAGTGAGATAAAGACAATGAAACAGCACAATGAGAGAAGAGAAGAGAAAGTCATATAGATAATAAAAGATGACACAGAGCAAGTGATGCAAAAGGTAACTGCTCCCCACTTGGAACCTGGCACTCAAATTTGGCTCCTAAAACCCTTGATTTTCAAAATAAAAGAGTTGTTGGCCAAAGGTAAGATTCCAGTCTCTCAATGCTTCTCAAAAGGAAGAACTGTTACAACAAGAGCTTATAAATCTGATGATGGGATATAGGTTCTTTTAAAAGAAGTCCTGGTATTGGGCTTTCCTTGCTTTCCAGTTTTCCTGTTTGGCCAAGGTCTGAGCAACCAGTCTGTAAAGTTGCATCACTGAAATGGTAGGAAGGCAGTGACCATGCACAGTAAACACTGCTGAGAGAAACATAGGGTGCCCAGAGAGTGGTCACAGACTGAAAATCCTGTAAATTTTATCACTGTTTTCACACAGAAATTTCTATTGAGGATCTGAAGTTGTCTAATTAATTTACTTATCCTTAGAATTACACATGCTTTAACTTGTTTTTAGTATGACCAATGACTGATAGGCAGCAAATTGCCTGATCTTCCTTTTGCTTGGGGCAAAGAATTTCATAGAGCATGTCTGCTTATCCTTCCTGTAGCTTGTGGTTGATCTTATCAACTGCAATAGCCACAGGAAGCTACAGAAAATATTTTGGTAGATAAAAAAAGATGCAATTTTTATGGTTATAAAACATTTTGTTACAGAAATCCAAGGCTGTTTTCTTTAGCAGGGCAATTAAAATTCTAACACTTTCATGGGTCAGAAGTGGAGCACTTTGCAATCATTATAGTTCTCAGTGATTTTCCAAAACCTTATCTAGCATGCAAAAATGAGAGAGTTATTGTATTTGTAGATATTGATAAGAATTTGTATGTACATAGTTTGAAAATGTCAAAAAGCACAGAACTACATTTTCCCCATAATTTGTCTTTAGCCAAAAAATAAGCTAATTCTAAGGTTTAGACTGTTATTACCTTTGTTTTGCTTAAAACCTAGTACTAAAAGATATTGTATGAATGAAGAAATTTATACAAGAAAAGATAACATTTTGCAAATGGTTTCTTACATCTTCATTGGAGAACATGAAATAATTAAATGAAATAAAGACTTTAAAAAAAACAAACAAAAAAAAAAAAACCAACCAAAAATGCAACAGTATGTGGGATGGGTTTCCTATGCACGTAGCTTTAGGTAGAAATGAAATACATACAGGAAAGTAGTGGTCACAATCAGTTAACATTTCTACTGCCATACGTAAAATAGAACTATATTCTTCCTTTGTTATAAAATAATGCTCAGTATTTTGCAGTAATATTTTCTTTTTCTAAGCCATGTATAAGTAGATATTTTAGAAGGAGGAATACTATGTTTTAAAACTATATCTTAAAATGCAGAGCACAACTTTGTTTGGTCAGATATGAATGAAATCACAGAGGACTTGCTGATAATGCCAACAAGGACCCAATTAGGTCAGGGGGGATTCTAGGGGGAAGAGTAATGATCTCAGGAAATCTGATTTTTTCCACAATCTCATTTTTCTTTTCATTGAGAAGGAGATGAGAGAAGTGTCATTGAACTTGTCTTCATCTCCATATCCTAGCAATTCAGACATCTTTATAGTTACTACATGCATCATCCTTGAGATAGCAGCATACATACTTGGAAGTGAATTATTGTAGAAAATAAGCACAAAATACAGTCATATATATGGAAGCCTTAGGGCAATAAGGTAAGTATAATCCCTAAATAAAATAATAAAGCATCTTTACTGAAACATTTTCTCCTAATAAACTACATGAGTGATAATTGAAAACCTTGAAAACTATAGTTACAGATCTTTCAACCAAGGCTGCATTTGTAATATTTATTTCCTTCCTTTCTGATGAAGAGAACTGTTATTTCAATGTAATTAAAAACTATTTCCATTTTTCCTTGTTGCTGATTATTCCACCAGAGTCTTGCCTGCAGGTAAAGGAATAGGCATTTCTTTTCAGGTTCGAGGGGGAAAGTTTGAAGAATGTAATCATTCTGTTTACATACAGTTTACATGCTAGAGGACCTATAATTTTTATGGATGTCTCTTTTGCAGTAGAGCTTGTAAATGTATATATAATCATTGCTTCAGTTTGTCAAGCTGTCACTTTAAAGGTAAAAGATTACTTAGCTTGCCTATGTGTATTTTAAGCCAGTAAATAATATACAGCTAACAAAGTATTCCTAAACTTTCCATAAACCCAAATTACCAGTCTATCTTATTCTGCTCAGAAGCCGTTCTCCTCCTCTTCCCCCATATTTGTTCTCTTGAGTGATCTTCAAACAAGGTAGTAGTTTCTTCACTCTGCAATTTAAACATCTGTCCCCTCCTTAAATTCCTTTTTTCCAATTCCATAAAAGTACTCCCTTTCTTTTTTTCCTTTTTTTCTTGCCCTCAAGAAGCCAATGGTAACAAGTGTGAAACGAGATCTTGTTCAACATGCACAAGAGTGAATAAATCTGGCTTTCAATGTATTATATAAGTGTAGAAATTGAGCAGACTACACAGAGGTTCCCCTGTCAGTAGCTGAAATATCTCAGGCTCCTTTGAAAAATTATACCGTGGAAAACCTCTTAGTCAGCAGTTACAATATCTGCCATTAAAATCCTTATATTTACCCTTTGAAAAGAACTAATTTTACCTCTGTACTGCAAGCACTCCCTATACAGAGATGCTCCTGTGCCAATACAACAATCCTAATTAATTTCAGAGGGAAACTCACCTGTTAATGGACATAAAAAATGCAACATAAGCAACTGAGCTGTATTTCCATACTTGACTTTGCTAATAGTTTAATATTTCAAAAATGCTTTAAAATTGAGTTAGCAAAGAATAGCATAGATAAAAGAATATTCACTGTATTTCTTCAGTTCCAGAGGGAAGTGAGTCAACTAAATGGGGATTAGCCTTGAGGGAAAGATTATATGTGTTAAAAAAAAAAAAAGCTGGAGGCCTATCAAAAAATTAGGCCCAGTTTAAATCTGGCAAAGTTATCAAGTCCCATGCTGTGAATTACTCATTTCACTGTAGTAACTTTCTATTCCTGTGATGCCTGAAATCAGAACCTCATATACATGTTGGATCTATTACATATTTAAAGCATTATTCTTCAGCTCTCCAACACCATCTGTCCAGGAACTGACAAGTCAGAGACCTGCCTTTAGTCCAGATGAGTACAGAGGGAAACATCAAACTGGCGGTCAAAGAAACAGCAGGGCATTAGATGACATCAAAAATAAGTACTCTCTTGACAAAAGGGGAAGAATTGTGGGATACTAGACATGATGGGAAAATGTGGGCCAGCACACTTAAAGTTGATGGTTTGAATCAGTCAAGGCAGTGCTTTAGTTTGCATTTATCACACACTATGCATCCTTTGTCAGGGCAGTGCGGCTGGAGAATATCAGTATCTGTGATTCTATGGTTCTCTATTTCCTTTTCTCCAAGAGCAAAGATAGCCAGCTAACAAAAATTTTGTCAAATGAAGACGTTTTCAGGAGAATTTTAGTTTTCAGATTAGCTAAGATTTCCTAGTTACAAATATTCCATAAAAAGATTTCTAAGAAATATTTTAGGGAATTGTTTTATTAACTAAGAGTGAGTCAAATTCTCCTCCTTTTTTTTTTCCCTAACTGTATCTATGGGAAAAGATTTATGCTGGTATCATTTTTTTTTAGGTATTTCAATGCCTTATATACTTGACACAAGAGGGATGTAAGTTGTAATCCTTCGAGCTTTCTATGCTAGCTTCATTTTATGTTGATACCTATTCTTTCCTGTTTATAATGTCAGAAACCAGATGATACGAAAGTTCTGGTAACATTTAAGGAGCTAAAAAACAAATCTATATCAAAATTATTTAGAAATACACTAATATTTCGTGTTTTCTAGCATTCACAACAAAGTTTGCAATAAAAATATAAGGCATACAAAGTCATTACTGTTACAGTATTCCTAAGGAAATAATCAAAGACAAAGGAATCTTTAATCTTTATGTAACTTCAATATATTAGCTTTAAAATAGGACAGCTGTGTAAAAACTATGCCTATATAGTTTTTTTACTTGAAGTTTGGCTTTAAGTTGGGAAACTGTTGAAAATGGATAGAAGCAATACAGAAATATTACAAAAAGTATTAAAGAAATTTACAGAAAATATACAAAAAAAACCATCTCAAAACCTAACAGTTCTGCAAAGACTACATCTGTCTGTAGAAATCAACAAAAGATGATAAAAAAGTACAGAAGTGACAGAGACCTTAATACTCAAGCACCCGTTGAAGAAGAAATTTATGTCCCCATTTACTCTTTGGGTAACAGCTACTTGATGCACTGCCTCCTATTTTAGCCAGGAGGCAATACACAATGTGGGAAGGAGAAGGTAGTCTGTGGAGAGTGACTAAGCTTTCACTCAAGATGTATGACTGTGAATCTGAAAGAAATGTGACAGAATACAGTTATGTGGGAAGCATAAGAGGTATGATATGGAGAAAGATAAAGAACGAGAAAAAAAATGCAGTTTCTTTAGTATCTGTATTTGCTAGTGTAGTGGTTTTGCCTGGGCCAGGTTTTAGTAGCAGGGAGATACAGGAGTGGCTTCAATGAACAGAGTTGCCAGAAGCTTCCCCTGCAGCTGCTAAGGCTAATGCCAGTAAATTCTGTGACCCACAGCTGACCTAGGCCTGTCCAATTAGTGACTGAGGTAACACCTCTATGAATAACGTATTTGAGAAGGGGAAGAAGTTGCTGTACTGTTGCTAAACTGCAGCAGCAAGAGGGAATGAGAATGTGAGAACATCTGTGCAGTCACCAAGGTCAGTGGAGAAGGAGGAGGAGGGCACTTAGGCCCTGGAAGAAAGACTCTCCTGTGACCTATGGTGAAGTTCACAGTGAGGCAGCTGTGCCCTTGCAGCCCGCAGAGGCCACCGCGGAGCAGAGATCCACTCACAGCCCGTGGAGGAGCCCACGCCGAAGCAGGTGGATGCCTGAAGGAGGCTGTGACTCCATGGGAAGCTCACCCTGGAGCAAGTTCCTGGAAGAACCTGTGAGCTGTGGGGAGAGAGGAGCCCACAACAGAATAGGTTTTCTGATCCTGTGAGGGACTCAGGCTGGAGCAGTCGGTACCTGAAGGACTCTTCTTCCATGGATGACCCATGTTGGGGCAGGGTGTGAGGAGCTGCCCTTGTAGACCCATGGACACATGCCAGAGCAGTTCATAAAGGACTGTAGCCCATAGGAAGGACACACGTTGGAGAAGTTCATGAAGGACTGTCTCCTGTGGGAGAGACCCCACATTGTAGCAGTGGGAAGTGTGAGGAGGCCTCCTTCTGCAAATAAGCAGCAGCAAATTCCATCTGTAATGAACTGACCACAGCCCCCATTGCCTGCACTGCTAGGGGGGAAGGAAGGAGAGTCCTTGGAAGAAGGAGGGGTGAGGATAAGTGTTATAAGATTGAGTTTCATTTTTCACTTCCCTGTTCTCATTGTTCGTCAATAAAATGTTTCTTCCCAAGTTGACTCTGTTCTGCCCGTGATGCTAATTGCTGAGTGATCTCCCTGTCCTTATCTCAACTCAGGAACCTCTCATATTTCTCTCTCTCCTGTGCAGTTTAGAGGGGTGAGTAATAGAACAACTTGGGCATCTAGCACCCAGCCAGGGCTAAACCACCACAGCTAGGTAATTCAGTGTCTGCACCAGAAGTCACTTGACTACTTATCCTTCTGTAAATAATATAGGATGGCCTATTATAGGCCTTAACATATGAACAGAACTTCTACAACCTGTGTCTTGCAGTGACTTACACATAACATATTCATTGGCTTCAACAGGGTTCTTTCCTGAATAAAAGATTACAGTTGAGAGGATATTATTGCACAAAAAGAACCTATCTGCAAAATTAAAATGTCATAAAATATGTAACTTTCAATAATTTAAAAATGCAATGACTCAAATTGCCTAATTAATTCTACTATGTATCAGAGGAAGAGTTTCTCCACTGAACACTTCTAATGACTTAACTATTAATAGGTCTGAAATAGTTAGTAACTCATATACGTATTTAAAAACTAAAAAAAAACCAAACAAAGTAGGCTTTTCTTCAATTAAATTTGAATATTTCTGTAAACATTCAACAAATTTTAAAAATAACTGAAAGTAAACAGTGATCAGGAATGCAGACTTTCTGTTACAGCAGTATCTTACAAATATTACTTCAAACAGTGGTAATTCCAGAAACAGTAAGCTAACATGATTCAAAATGTATTTCTTTACCTAGCTACCTCTCATCTCCATTAACATTTAAGTTTAACATATAACTGAATCAAAAAAAGTAATATGATTGTCATGCCATAACAAAGTAGATGTAAATCTTTTGGAAGACTGCTTTCTGAAAGGATATAATAGAGCTACTTCCTAATGCAGAAGCCATTCTCTAGCTGTGTTTATGGACAATTGCCTATAAATTGCAGGATGCCCACAGTGCTAGTTCTTAGCACAGTGTTATTTCTCTAGATGACTTCAAGAATCACAGGAATTGCAAATACAGAAGCACAATACCCATCAGAGGTACCCATATACAAATATACTTTACATTCTCTTTACAAGGCTGAAGCATCCCCTTCCTTTCCTTTTCCATTGTCTTTAAGAGTACTCTTAGCATCTTCTTAGATACAGCTGTGGAGATGCAGCTTAATGCTGTGTGCTTCACTGTGAATAAAAGTTCTCAAGCAAGATCAATAGATACATTTGTGTAAAGCAAATAATACTGAGAACAGACCTATGGAGTCTAAAACAATCACATAAAGCTCATACTTTTCTACTACTTCTACCTAAGTGCAACTAAATGTAGTACACTCAAGTATCATTTATACTCCCCACTTCTAAAAGGCTTATTTAAAAGTTTAATTTCTGCTTAAAGAATAATAGTCAGGACAGCCTAAATAGAATGAGAAAAGTCCAAGATAAATACATGGTTGTGAAGTACAACGAACTCTTCAGACACCCATCCACAAAAAATGACAAACACAGAATTAGTGTATTGTGGTGTATTGCAATGAGCTTGGTTTATGCCTTCAGGAAGGTATTTCGTCTTAGGTGCATTTTAACTGCTTTGGTTGAAATAACGCAGTCAGCCTTTTGTTCTTGTCATATCAGTCCTTTAAAAACCATTCCTCATGTTATAAACACATTCAAATTGCTTTTGGAATTACAAAACAAACAGAGATCTGTTTTTAAAGAAATTAACAGGGGAAAAAAGGAATATGATAGTACCATTCTTCTGTTAATCAATGTATCATACACTAAAAGTACAGCAGAAGAACAAATCTCCCTTATCAGAGATTTTATAAAGAAATTTAAAACAAAAAGCACATGTGAAATGTTCAGAATATATTCTGGACTTGGCTTTACTGGAAAAAAAGAAAGGGATTGTATTCAAAAAAAGTCTTAATTGCTTCTTATAGATTCTTCTGGCAGCAGTATTCAGCTATAGAGAAAAGAATACAAAAGGGTATGCAGACTTGGAGAATAGACTGGAAAACTGACATATATCAATAAAAATCCAATGCTGCAGAGATACAGTGCAATCATACCAGAGATGACTGAGGTGCAACCTCAGTCTTTGCTTAGCACTCTAGGACAATTTTGTGTACCATGCTGAGTACCACACTCGCTACTATGGCAATCAGAACCAATGGAAGCTAATATTGCTCTGAGGCAGGCTCATCCACATTGGATCTAATCACACCTGAACTGCAGCACTAACCCACAGTTTATAATCAAAGTAAAGTGCATAAGGCTAATAAACCACAAATCTGGTGAGGCACTTTGAGTCCCATTCTCCTTCTCACACTAACTGAGCAGAACAACATTTCAGAAGTAACAACTGTTGAAACCCATCCCCCTCAGTGTTTCTTGCTCAGACGAAACACAATCCCTGCACGCTCCTGTAAATATAGTTATGCCTTTCAGAATGGATCATGCATTTGCAAATTTGCAAACCTCTCAGCTGTAGGTGTGTCTTTTAAAAGTGCACAGATGTGTCTTTTGAACTGCAGAAAGTGCCAAGTACTTTAAGAGTAGAAACTGTTATCATTGATTTAAGACTACCTTAAAATGGCAGAAGGCTAAAAGAACAGGTGACATAAAAAACTAAAGTTAAAAACATGTAATAGCAAGAAAATAAACCTTTATAGCTGAAATGTAGAACACAGATTAGTGTATAATTAACCAGTCTAATTGGCTTCTCTTTTTTTCTTTGTTCTGTCAAGATCGTTGTTCTCAAAGTATCTCTGTTCAAACTTCCTCAAGTTTTACCAATGGCACTTAAAATCATTACAGCATACCAACCCCCACACAAAGCAAATGGCATCAGAGATGAAAGGTTCTATGTTTTGATCATAACACAACAGTCAGTGGCTGTTAGTTGGATTTTCTACATTAGAGAAATGGCTTCAGACTGACACGGGGCTGAGATTAATTTATGGTGTTTTTGTGGCTCATCTGATTCTGTCACGTCTCATTAGCATTCTGTCATAATTCATAATGTGAGGTTGAAGGCAAAAGGACGCAAGAGAAATGAGTTTCGTTCTCAAATAACCAAATTCGAGGTGAAAAAGCCACCAAAATAGCCAATAACAATGGACATTGGTTTTAATTAGCAATTTTCTGCACTTCAGTTAGTATAAAAACTCTTCGTTACTGCAGAAAGCTCCTCAGCAACTACATTTTTACTTAGCATCAACCATCTAATAGCTATGGCCTTGTTTCTTGCCTTATCATCACCCTGGATATTTTCTAGTTTGCACAGTAAAGTATTTGATTACTTGTGATACTTCGTTAATGCTTTAATGAAGTGCTAAAATTAATTAGTCTGTGTTTCACAACCACTTAGAGAACATACATGTACTAACTGCATTTTTTTCAAAATAGTCTGCAGAAGAAAACCTGTTTTCTGAACTTTGATTATCTGAATTCTTTACAAAGTCCTTATGAAAGGAGTATAGAACAAATTCTCACATTTTTATTTTCTTTTGTGAATGATCTAGTCAAGATTTTCAACAGCTCTTCAATACTTTGTAATAATAAAATAATAAATGTAGAAAATACTAATACATTTGTTTAATCTTTGGAAGTTAGACTAGAGGACTTCTAAAGGTCACTTCCAACCCCTTTGGTTCTATGATCTTCCTAAGAAAAGAACTATGGAAACATGTACATGCAATATAATAGAAATGGTCTGGGATATTGGTTATATCAGCTAAGTGAAATGCAGTATGAAAAACATAACTGCCTTCAAGTAGTTAAAACTAGATTTCTCCTCTCCAATATTTCATGAGTAGTGTCCTTGATTATTTTAATGTATTTTAAAGTTCTTAGACTCTCAACTTTAAACATTTTTTGACTGCTCAAAAAATTGGTGGGCTCAAGTATATTACTTAAAGCCTTTAATTTTTCCAGTACTAAATTCTGGTAATGACTGTCTAACAAACAGACACAAAACATATGGTTATCAAGGGAGCTATTTATACAGCAATAATTATCATGTGAGCTTAGAATCTTAGTTCCACGTTTTGATTCAATAGTTTTGATGACAGATTTGGGTGTGAATTATCATATTAATTAAGTGCCTTCAAAGTTTTCAAATAACAGTTGTACTGAAATACCATTAAGAATGTTGAAGAATTTGCTACATCACTAACAAGTTCCTCTAAAATGAAAATAAACTTATTGAGTTATGCATTTGCTGGTGTCTAGTCAATTCACTTTTTTAATCCTGTATAAACGAATACTTTCATTATTATAGCACTGAAAAAACCTAATTGCAATAGAGAATTCCCATTTGCCAAGTGTAGAAACATATCATAAGAGCTCTGTAATCATATATGTGTAGGAGTCTTTTTGTTGCACAATGCCAATGTCACCTTTGCAAAACACTTGTCAGCCTTTCTCCAGCTCAAACCAAGGATTGTCAAGCTGCCATAGCAGATTCCCACAATATCTTCTATTCCTCCAGCCTTGGGCTTATATATGCACATACAAGCTATTCTGTCCTCCATTTCTGAAGTCTTTATCTTCATGTAGTTAATCCTCCAAAGACTCATATCTCCACTTTACAGTTCATGAGCCTATATGTAATAGCCCAAACAAATATGTATTCTTTGGGAAGCAGGTGGTTTGAATCTGCAAATATTCACAGGTATTTCTGCTGAAAGATGTCATTGAAAACTGCATTGTCACCTGCTCCTGCTTCAGAATGAATCTAAATGCTGCATAATTCTGCATGCTTTATTTTAACAAGCAAACACAGAGGATTACAGGATTACAGATTCTCTCACCTAACTCCATGGAAATTTGGGGAAAACAGATGAGAAAATAAATCAAAAGGTTGCAGGGTTTTAATTTAACAAAACTGCTGCCCTGTACCTCCAGCTGCAATTCAGGAGCATAGTCCCATTCTCTTTCATAGCTCAGTAAACAAGGGCAAAGGGGAAACAGTATAACCAAATTACATCTCATGTGAAACTTCAAAACAGCAATATATTTTAGTGTTGCCTGAAAACTACAGACTCTACAAACTGTTTACTTTCTCTTTTCATCTGTCCTTTTCAGTATACTGTTAGTTGCATTAAACCCTGAAAATATGTTGAAAAACAGTAAAACAAGTTCATGTATCACTGTGCCAATGCAAATCTACAGTGGAAAGGCTGCGAGAAGATTAAGCACACATACAATGCTGGTACAGGCTAATATATAATAATTACATAGAATTACATAGAATGGTAGGAGTTGGAAGGGACCTTTAGAGATCACCTAGTCCAATAGGAGTCAATGAAAGATTACACAGCCATTTTATTGTAAATTGTTGTTCTTTTTTTATGAAATGTGCTTCCTCTATATATATGAAAAATGTGGAGACATTGAAACAATTAAGTAACACTGACTTATTCTTGCTATTGTTGAATGAGTAATTTCTAGTCAAAATATAAAGTTTTTAATAAAGTTCACAGTGAAACTGATACAGTCAGCTGACTCTTTTATAGTAATACAAATACTTTCAAGCTGAGTAAATGCAATAAAATCTCAATTTTAACTGGTAGCAATATAGCAAAGACCGTTGGGATGGTTTTAATTTTAAGTCCATTTTTGCAGCCTGTGTACTATTGTAACAGAAAACAAACATGTGCCTCACTAAAATGAGGAAAGTATTTTTCTGTGCAGAAGAATGATACTGTACAGAAATTTCCTTATCAGATACACTGATGCTTTATGACTTTGAAAGTTGTTTTTACTTAATTCATTTGCTAGGCTCCTGTAGGGTTTTTTTTCTTTCAATAAATCTTAACTGTTACTTCTACCTAAAATTTAAATTGCATTAATACATCTTTAATAGCATTTCTTACTTTTTCTTTTTTTTTTTTTTTTTAAAGGAAACAAATAAACCCAAATCTCCATGGAAATGAACCTAATTTTTGGTCCATGAGACAAATCAAAGGAATGTGTTTGGGAGGAGTTAGTAATTATCAGAAACTGCATTTTCATAGAATTCATAGACTTTTCATAGAATTCACAGACTTTTCATTTCATAGAATTCAAAATTAATTTAGAAATCTTCACTGGGAACAGAAATATCTTTCATTTTACCCTGAAATTATACAAAACTACAGCTGTTTTGAACTGCATTAGTTAATAACCAAATGACAGTAGAATTCACAAGACCCACTGTTGGGGTAACTTGTACTTCCCACCCTTGGGCAAAACAGATGGAATAACAATAGCTCTTGAAATAGAAAAGTGAGCATACATTGTTTCAATGAAGACAATCTGAGAAGCTGTTAGCCCCAAACAAATGAAAACCATCATTAACTAAATTAAACAATAGTGAATTGAAAAGACTGCTTTCAAACAAAGGAGAAGTCAGATGGAGAAGCAGTATAAAAGTAGGATTAACATTTGTAATAGTGGGGAGACATATTGGAGTGGAAATAGCAGGAGTTTAGCATGCAATGGGTCATTTTACTGATGTCACAGCCACAGTACACAGCTTTGTCTTCACAGGGTACTACAAACAGCCTTTAACCAGCTGATGGGCTAACAGATTGGGGTGCTGCAAGGAGGTTTTTTTTTCTCATGGCATATGTATTAACAGATTACATGCAGCGGTATGTGTACACATAAAGTTGAAGCACCCAAATAGGGTGTTTATTAACAGTTTGTATTTTTGTTTATTTGTTGTATTGATGCTATTGATCCTGCATATTTACTTCACTGATTGTCAGTTAATTACATGCCATTAATAAAGCAGGAAAATGCTTCACTACTGTGAATTGAGTATTTTTTTCCCCTTGACAATTCATATATGACTGAAACTTACACAGTCCAAGAAATATTCAAATACTTGAAATATTGTACTTACGTAGTATGATCAACTAATGGGCTGTTTTTTTCTTGCCCAGGGTGGAGATTTGCTCCTCTTCCAAGTTCCCACTTGAATATGTTTGTCGTATGAATGGAATAATTTCCTGACATCTCTTCCAAGGCTGGTTGATACCATCCACATCGTTTCTCATTGTCAAAGTTGCAGACTTCTGTAACTTTAGAGGTAAACAGGGAAATACACATTTATATAAAACTTGGAAATTGTTAATTGGTGCTATGATAAAATAAACAATATAGCAATAAAAATCATTCAATTTACAGTATACATGAATACTTAGACAGTAAAAAGTTTTTCCCTTGATGGATAAAATATCAATTATATTTTCTATGTTCTTTTCTACTAGGCAGATTTTCATTTTGGGAATATATCATATCTTTTGCACCTCAGTATCTACTCCCATGTGTGTTCTGACCAGCTTTCAGGTCATACTAATAATCTGTCAGGTGTTATATACTGAACAAGTGTAAAATTCATCAGTTATGAATCTGCCAACAGCTGCTTGGTCCTTTCTTCAGTCCTGTAAAATGGTGACATTAGCAACTCATTGCACATTGTATACCAAGACCATCAACAAAACTCTAAAACTACAAATAAATATTTCAAGCAGTCCCAACAATACCTGAAAACCACATAATGCAACTATTTGGTATTGCTGTCAAATACTGATCTGTTAAGGTACTAATTATGCAGTTGTCTGTGCCCCAGTTTGGGTTTGTTTGGTTTTTTTTAATATATATTTAGGGGAAAGAAACCTACTTATTTTCAATGTCTGCTATGAATATTTCTTCTCCAGGACATTATCCTGATTATTTTGCAGAAACTTTCTGTAGGGAAACTGAGCTGAGACTTGTTGCTCTCCAGAATATTGAAACAATTACACTCACGTATAAGTGGCTGTTGTGAGAATTGTGCAGGGAAACAAGCATTTCTTTTAACCCAAGGTACTGAAATACCAGTGTAGCTGAGTTAACTTCTACATCAAGAAATCATAGTATGTGTGGAGAAAGTGCCTTATGCTTCCTTTCATGGAGGCTAAAAATAGTAGACTAAGGAGGGAGGGAGTTTTGATTTATAGCTTGTGTGTCTCCAGCAAGGAAGCAAACCACAGCCAGTGTGATTTCATGCGTTACCTATATAAAGATTTGGGATGTTTCCTCAGAATGATAAGCAGCGTACTGTTAAGTGTTTAATCATCTTTTTAAACATAATTTGATAAACATTAACTTCCAAATGCCTCTGAGAAAGATAAGATCTTCCAAAGAACATATTTCTGCTCTCAGTTAGGACATACTATGCCAGCATTGTCATTTGAGTGATAAATTGCCATCAACTGCTGTTGCAATGGGAGACTTCAAGCAGAGCAAATCTTTAAAGTTGTATTCTCCATAGTATTTGTCTCTCAGAAAGAACATCTGTTTTGTACCATAATGTAAATTTGGGGAGGTGAAAGATCTATCCAAAGTACTCTGCATGTATTTTTCAGGACAGAAATGTTTAGTGTTTTTTCATGCTATAAGAAGTTACCCAATGATATTTATATAGCAGATTCATTTATTCCAAAGTTATTCCCACATAAGAAAAAAACAGAGGTTGTCTAATGCTACTTTTCCTCACTGAGCCATTAGCACTGGGAGAAGTGATTGAGTTTGCTACAGAATATGTAATGCATGCAGGCATTTGATCTTCAGTAAGAATAATTTAGTTTGCAAAAACTGATGAGGTCACTTTCTCTAGATGACTGTTTCCCTCATTAATCAGCTTTGGTACAGCAGTATTTTGAAGTCTGTGCTTAAGGCAAAACAAAGCCATTTGCAGTTTCTTCTGAAATGCTATAGTGCATACTCAACTCAGCTGCAACTCAGAAGCAATCAATAAATGCCTTAGACCTCTATGCCCAACATGTGGTGACCCTGTCCATTGTCCCAGTTCTGATGTTCCCATTTGCCTGTCAGAGCTCTAGGGTTTATAGGCTGGAAATCACTTCTGTGTGGAGTAGGATGAATTTCATAATCATTGCTGCTGCTGAAAATAATTTATATTAAAAAATCCTAGACCCATATTCACTGAAGTAGGTAAGAAGTGAATCCAAGTCTCCCAATTGCACACCTCAAACATGAGACTAAAGGTATTCTTTCTTCCAGGGTGGACTAGTGAACATTTGCAAAAAAAAAAATATGTCATCAGAAATTTAATTTTAGAAACTATGCTCACTTAATAAAACTGTTGTGTATAGCTAGCAGTCATTGAAGAACTGAGGAATCCACCCCTCCCCAGCCCCAATTGAGTAGTAAGTTGAATTGGAATGTCAGGATGAATGAGACAAAACGTAGAAAGTGAATTAATATCTCAGATTCCCACATTAAGAGCAAATTGTTATTTTCCTGAGGAAAATGACAGTAAAAGTAACATCTAAGTGCTAATACCAAATTGCAGAGGTAAATACAGAGTAGTTAAAGCTCTGTGTTTAGCAGACACAAACTAATAAGCTATCAAAGTACAAGACTTAGTACACTCACCACAAGCTGTTTCATCAGACTTATCAGAGCAATCAGGTCTAAAATCACACTTTTGGATCATCTGGATGCAATGACCAGAGACTCTACAGACAAACTCCTTTTCTGTGCAGTTGTTCATAGGGACAGTGGCAGGAACTGAAGTTCCTGAAGTAGTTGTAGAGACTGTTGGCAAGTTTCCTTTGAAAAACAAACAGATAAAATGTTGAGTGATGGGACAGAGTCATTCTAATTTTTTTAATTAATTATCCCCTTGACACTTCCACTCTTTGTCAAGGGTACAGCTTTACTGCAAACATGCCTTGGTGGCTAAGTAGAATGACTTAAATACTGCCCAGCAGGAACTGCATTAAATATTTCCAGTAGGCTGATCATACTAGCTAACCACCTTTCACATAATCCTCAACGCTTGCAGAAATCTATTTACACCTCTTACTTGTCTTTCAAATTTGGATTAAGTCAGTGAGTCCTTTTAAAAAGAAACTAATTCCATGGAGACTGACAGAGCAATCACAAAGACTTAATTTTTCTATGATCCAAGGTTAACAGATTATTCCAATGATAAAGGCTTTTTTCCCCTCGACATGTCGATTACTGCAAGTGACTGTGGAAATTACTATGTAACCTTGTTATCTTGTAATTTCTTCACAGTAAAAATATTTTTTTCTCATTACAAAAATTATTCTGAGGTCATCATCTGATTCCAAGACTTCCTTTATATTTCATTCAAACTCGTTACCACTTTTTTCAAATTAATTGTCTTTGCCTTTTCTCCTATTTTTAACAATGCACCTTTGTCCAGCCTTAACCTCATTTGAAAACCCTTACTATTATTGTGCATAAAAGGAATTCTCACTATATAACTCCTTTGAATTTAATTGTTAATGAAATTATTAGTTGTAATGCATAATGCATCTGAGCATTGCACCTCAGCTAATTAAAAAGTACACATGAAGACTTTTTTATTTAACGTGTACCTGGGACAGCAAGGAGCTTCTTTTGCCCCCCAAGACCTGGAGCAAAAGACTGATAATAAATTCCCCATGAACCATTTCTAGTTCATAAAGTAGAAAGCACATCTACGAGATCAAATTAGTTATATGCCAATCAAATGAATGATACTCCAATAATATCTTAAGACTCAAACAAAAGGCTTAAGGGAAGAAACCTTTTGAAGGAATAATTGCATGGTATAATAAATGTATCAACAGCTCATAAAAATATCACGGACCTTGTCAGGTTCCATAACCTTCACAACACCTGAAATGAAAGCAGAACATGCTCCTTTCTCTCTTTTTAAAGAACACATTTTTTATAATTTATGAAATGTCATTTTGCCTAGAGCAAATAGCATTGTTTAGCCTCTGGTTAGGACATGAAAATGATGCATGAAAGCTTAAGTTTCAGTATCTTTAGTATTACCTCTGAGGGACATTATCAAGCTATCAAGTCCACCTCTCCCTTGTCAGTATTTGGTTATTTGAAGTGAAATAAGAGCAATTAGGCAGCTAGTGTTTAATTCTAGGGTGCAGGAACAAGGAAGCCCCACTTTTTTCACTGATCCAACTTGCATTAAATAAGGTAGAATTTGGCATAGCTATCGTCTACTTTGCAGGGTGCTCCCATAGTTGCTTTAATTCTTTCTTGATTGGCATTTTTTTATATTGTGCAGGAAGTAAAAAACAGGCAGGAATTTGGAGTGTATCAAAAATTGCTCTCAGTACTACAAGTGTTTTTAAAATGTACAGAACACACTAAATGTTTCCTGTTCATTATACTTCAGTATATTATTTTTAATCTTTTCACACAAAAAAAGAAGTATGGATTTTTTTCCAATTTATGAATTTTGGAAGTGCTTCTCCCTACTTTCCAATTATCTTCTTATTTTTAAAGTGTTTTTGTATCTCCTTTTAAAACACGTGTGGATTCTCTGGTTAATTTTGTTAAGATTTTTTTCCTTGAAAATAGAACATTGTACATTAGCTGAATATTTATTAAAAAAAAAACCTTTGTAGTCTAAATGTTATATTCAATATTGTGCACTGTATAGACTTGGTAAAATGTGAGATAAGTATTTGCAAAAGGAACATTCCATAACACTTGATATTCCTAGTAGACCTAATTATACCTACAAGAATTTGGAGTAGCAGTATAAAATGCCTCTGCCTTAGGGTGTTTTAGAGTTAGTGCTAGGATACTAATATTCAGACCATGTATTGCTAGAATACTAATACTCAGACATTGTTCTAAATTGTTTGCTGTTCTACAGCCCTATTATGACTGTACATTTACTGTAGCATCTTATATATAGTAATGTCTGCTGCAGCTAACACTAGTCCTCTTGAAATCCTTTCTGCAGGTCTGGGATCTGGTGTCTTGAAGTACATGTATTTCGGGAGGTAATTAACAATTCTGTAGACATCATAGACAGCAATCACTTCTGAGGACAAGCTGCTCTATCATCTGAACTGTTTGCGAGTTGCAATGCAAGAGCAATTGGCACACTAAAAAATTAAGAATTATTTGGAGAAGGCAGAAGGCCGTATCAAACTGAGATTGCTGAATGAAAGGTCAATTTGTTTATGCCCAGTTAAGGGGTTTTTTTCCTCTTCTAGGAATCAAAACCTTAAACAGTTTGGAAGCTGCACACTTATTACTGAGGGTCTTTCTTGACCTTATGTATGTAGCAGAAACTATTTTCTGCTGATGCATAGATACAAGAGTCTGAAAAGCAGGGAAATAACTCTGGATTTCCTTGTCAGGCGTGAGCCACAGTTTGAGCTTTTTCTTTTCCAGTTGCAATATTTGCAAATGACTACAAAGAATCTGCTCACAGCTAGGAGATTTACATATTTAACTCTGTTCTTACCATTGTAAAGAGTACAGCCTCGAAAAGACATGTCATCAAGTCCAATGTCTCCAGTGAAACTATCTCCTACAGTACCTTTCACCAAGATCTAGGAAAACAAGAGTTACAAAAGTATTTTTCAGTGTACTTTCACTTCTCATTAAATATTTTATACCAATTGATAGAGGAGTCATTTAACACATTTCACACTGAAAATGAGATTAAATTTGTTCTAGGGGATATTTTCTATTTAGTGACACTTTATGAAAGAGACTAATTATTATCAGCATTCACTGGTGGTCACATTAATCACAGTGAACCATAACTGGATGGTTGGCTTCACAATCATGTAAATCCACTGAAACACCATTGTGATATAAAATGATGGCAAGACATTATCCTAAGTGGCATATTATGATTAGTTCCTTTGGTACTTATTGTAATAACATTCATCATGATTAATTATGATAACATTCATGTGAATAAATTATATACTCTTACACAAATCCCTCTGTGATGAAAATGATTAAATAGGTTAGGGAAGTGCTATGAAACCTTGTAAAGAAAAATATTCTACTATTTTGTTAGTTACCAATTCTGTATATGCTTACTTTCTTGTTATTGTCTACTACCAAGGAATGAGAGAGGTTAAAATTGGTGTAATACTCTCTAGATGAGTGAATAAGCCTCTTTCTTCTGACTGTTGCTGAAGAGTAAAAATACAAGCATATGATTAGAGAAACATTTAGTAAGAAAATTCTTAATTTGAACAATTTCAGTGTCCTTAACAACTACAAAAATAAAGCCTTCTCAAATAATACAATTCTTTAAATAATAAAAATTATTTTAAAGTGTTTTTGCTCTCAAATCTATTTCAGATGTAAAAATAATTTCTTTGTTTATTTTTTAATACTTATGTCACAGCTTACATCCATATTGAAGCTTCCACATTGTTCTCCACTAATGCACAAAAATTTCAAATACATTTTTCATTATTTAGTCCTTGGTTCAATAGACAATTGGTGGCAGAAATACTGTAATCCTGCCTCAACATACAGTTTGTTCTAATATTTTTGTTGTAATTTAGTTTTTTGCCATTTCATTCACGAAGGATTGCTCAATATGCAAGGCAAATCTGTGTAGATAGGTGCCTCAGTTCTTTTCATCAAATACCATAGATATTTTGGAAATACCCTCACATGAGCTGTCATTCCAAAAATATATGGTTGCATTATACATCTTAACATTTCTTTTGTCCTATAATAAATGAAGCTCTGTAAAGCTTTTCTAGTTTCAATGATCAGCAGCGTATATTAAACAGCCTTTTTAGTAACTTGAGGGAAATAAGACAATTCATCTACATAGTAAGAACCATTGTTCACTGAATACATACACAGAGCTTCGGTAAGTATTCCTCCAAAGTTATTAATATGTAACAGGAGAAAAAAAAAAAACATTTAAAAGGTGCAAAGAAGGGCCTTAATGCCTTAAAACTAAGGGATAGTATCAGTCACAACATGTTAACACTGTTTCTGCTATTCTGAAGTGTGAATTGCAGATTTGTTACTGAAGATGACATAAACAGAGGAAATAAATATGACTGCAGTTCATTATGTTCATTAGATAAAATGAGTATGCTAAAAAGAAGATGGATATATGTCTCAATATGGATATGCTAAAGATGGGTTATTTTAGCATTAAATATATCCATTGTCCATGTCCGCAGTAAACGATAGCATTGTTTTTTACTGCTGTCATCTCAGTATGGGATTCTTATTCTTATTTATCCCTCTAAATATCCATAAATATTCTTCACAATATTGCTTTATTTTTCTGTGGGATTGTGTTGTACCTCAACCAATAGGTTGAGGTTTTCTACCCTTAACTCTTTGTGTCCCTCTCCCTAGCCATGACATTTACATGATCTGAGGCCATCCTTATCTTCCACAAATGTTTCCCTGGAGGAGGCTGCACTCCTGCACCATAAGAAGTAATGCTTGTAGTAAGGCAGAAAAGTATGGATATTTTATATCTTTGAAGTGGCAAGACACAATCCTGCCAACGAAATTCAGTTTAGAATACCCCTTACTGTTATGATGAGGATTATTATTGTATTACTTAAAATCTCCCCACCCAAATAATTCTTTTAAACTTGTGTATTTAATTGGGAAGTCACACTTCTCAATTTAGAACAAACTCAGTAAAAACCACAGCAAATGTAACAGAGGTGCAGACATAGACATAAAACCGAAAATAGGATCAATTTATGAGTTAGTGTTGCAGCATAAAACTTAGTCTCTCTGCAGCTGTCGTTAAACACTGACCACTTAAAATTAATTTGCCAGCTGAAATTCTTCAAACTTCATAAGCTATTATCAAACAACCTCCAGGGAACTCATCTACCATGAAGCTCATTTCACATCTCATTTGTTATTTGAATGAGGATAAATAGTTCCTAATTTCTCCTATTTTCAGAACTCTAGAGGTCTAGTCTCAGTGAAATCTATAAAAGTAGTAAAATATGCTAATATTAAATAAAACAAAAGAGGAAAAAAAAACTCCATGAAACACAAAATGTATTGCAATGACACTGCATACATAAAAAGGTTTGAACCCTTGAGATTTTGAACAAAATAGGTTTATGAAAGGTGAAGGTACTTTATGACAAGTGTTAATAGAGGAATTACAATGGGTAATACTGTTCTGTAAAAATGTTTCATTTTTACAGTAATGCTCATTTATGTCACTAACCAATTCCCACTGAAGGCTAGCAAAATATAATCTGAATTTCCATACAAGTATAACTCAAAAAAGAATGGAACTCATTCCAATAACCTGATGCAAGATTCTGAAGATTTCTGAATGTCTATGAAATAGTGACGTAAGTTCTAATGTATTTATCTAGTAATACAGAACAAAATCTCAGGTTTGTTACAGGAATTGTTAAGTAAATCTGTATCAAAAATTCTTGCTTTAAAACTCCTTTTTATCAAGAATTTTTCATACAAATATCACATCATAATAGTTTTCACTTTTGGACAAGTTTTTCTAGAACACATTCCTGTAATGCTTCCTATAATTCTTATAGTGCTTCCTTAGCTGTCATCAAAGAAGTAGGCAATGAGTGACCTGAGACCACTTCCTACATTTCTCATCCATCTGTCATCTAGCCATCAAGTACTTGTACCCTGACTAAATGACACTGAACTTTTTCTCGGTAAATTCCTCTCCGTGCTTTCCCTTTGGAAACTGGCAGAAGGAGTGCCACAGCACGTTCCAGATTACAGGGGCCATGACAAGGCATTGTAATGACTATTGAGCATAGTGTGGAAATCTTCTGCCCCTAAAAGAAATCAGAAGTGGAGACAGCTCATCAACTGCTGGAAAGCTTATCAACATTAGGTCACCATAACATTTTAAGTATACACAATACACAGAGAAGATCTGGAGCTTCCACTTCTCATCTTCAAAGTCCTTTAGTCTCTTTTGTGTCCATCAAAAACACATAAAAGTTTACTCTCAAGACTTCAAAAACTGAAATAAAGCCCTTTCACACAGGTTTCCAAATGAATTCTTACCAATGATATTAAGCACATACACATGAAATACGAAAAATCTTGTGTCAAATATTTGATGTTTTACAGTGGTTGGTTCTAGAAGATACTGAAAAACATTAGTTCTAGTTCAGTAAAGCAATGCACCACACTTTAAGCTTGTGAACCCTTATGCTGATATATAATGTTTTTTGAAGTATTTCTCTGAAGTGTGAGAAAGAATCACATTCCTATGTGTCAGTAGGACTGCTGACAAGCATAACATTAATAATTGTTTACATACTCTAGGAGTCAGTACTTCACTGTGTTAAGGCCACAAAACTTCAGTCAGAGAAAAGATCCTGCTTTCACTTTAATATTAATGTTGGCTGAATTATTGCAGAAGTAGTATACTTAGTGTTCAAAAATGTGTGAATTTCTAGTTCTATAAACCAACATGGTTAGCCTACCCACTTGGGAAACATCTATCTAGTAATGCTAAAGCTAAATTTAATCCAGTTTAAGGTCATGATTAGTTTTGACTTCATCTATGATTTACAGAAGTCTCCTCTATTTCACAAAATTATGGCAGAAGGAGATTATTTTTAAAAGTAACCCAGATTGTAAACACAAAGTGTTAAAAAAAACCACTCCACAGAAAACCACACAAAAATGAACTAAAATCCCCTTTAATTCTGAAGAGTTTTTCAATCTTAAAGTTAATTTAATGATTTCTGTTAACTACAGGGGCCAAAAAATACAGATATCCTTTAGTAAGTCTACTTTTTGTAATATTAAAAATGTAAATATTTTCTTTCTGTAAAAAGATGGGTGATTTATTTGTAATTACTTAAAAATCAATAACAAGATACTTGTCAGCTGATGATATATTCACATATAATACTAAAATACTAAACTGAGCAAAGCCAAACCTCAACAAAATCCTTCTGCAAAAGAGAATGTAAATTTTCTCCAAGTTTAAGGTAAAAGTCCCATTAGTGTTACTGTATAAATTTAGAGGGTTCTTCTAGAGCACCAGTCATTTCTGATAGCCTTGTGATTAATGAAATCATGCACAGTTTAAGGATCCACAGTCTAGAGCTAACTGATAGACTGTTTTGACAAGGATACATAGAAATGCAAGTGAGTGAATAGCAAAGCTGTGACAAAGCTAATGATGTTCTTTCATTATCAGCCTTTGCTGACTCTGATCTTATTAAGGTGCCCTGAACTACTTTCAGATGGAATCTCATCATCACTCCTTTACCATAAGTGCGGTTTTGCCTCTAGAGTGATCTCCCATGACAGACATATGCATTCAGCAGCTGACATAACCTCTTACATGTTACACAGATTCTTTCTTTCTCCCAACTACTGTTTTCGAAGAGGGTAAAAATGAATAAATAGGAACATACATACATATATTCATAAGTAAATATATACAGGGTCTGGCTGTGTTACTCTGACACGTTCTTGGGACTCATCAACTTAAAAGATGTTTCCCACACTGACCAGGATGACTAGTTATCACCTGAGTACTTTTGACCTCCCTATTGTATCCTAGAGATGAGGAATGACAAATTTAAAGCTAAAATTGAAGCTGCTGCTAGAGTAGAAATCCATGTCAACAGACTTTAATTTTTTCAATAATTTGTCAGGTTACTTATGGATCACATTCTTATTTCCTTGTATGCAAAATATCCTTGGCAATGAACTGTACAATGGACCATGCTAAAATAGTATTTCCTTTTGTTTTGGTTGTGCAGCCTGATAATTTGACAGAGTACCTCCCATTCTCTGTATTCAGACAAAGCAATAATATCCATTCTCTATGCAGCTTCTCTATTACATTGTTGGTTTGATGTTTCTCTGTTACATCTCGATCATCTAAGAGGAACACTCTTTACACAAGTATCCTAGAAAAGGTCAAATATTTCTTCAATATTTTTTTCAACTTGATATTCCTGATATAAGGGTAACTACACAATCATTTTGATTATGGTCTTAGGATACATAGAAGAGTACAGACTATTCATAGCTTGTTTTCTTCTAACACTGTGAGCAGTAAGAAAAAGTCCTAGCTTCATGTGCTAATAGGAAAGTGTAACAGGCTGAAACATGGTCTCTCACATTGCTTTTCACATTAGGAAACTACTCTGTAAAGTCTTGCTATGTTATTCATGCATTAAATATAACTATCATCACTAGAGATACGTGAAATAAAGACTGGAACCTCACAACTTGTGATAGCACAGGCTTTTTGTTTGAAACAGAACACAAACCTACTGTTAATTTTTGAAGTAGAAATATGGCAGTCCATTTTATACTAGAATACTGAGTTTTCCATTATAGAAACAGGTTGGAGGTGTGGGGGTGGTGATGATCAACCTGCACTCTTCTCCAACAAGCAATTGCATGAAAAAGCTAGAATTACAGAAATAACCAGAGTGATTTTTGTGATCTTATTTATTGCAGAGCAGATCATAAAAATACCCAAAGAAGAATTACTATTTCATCTCACTGAGGAATGAAAAGCTGAGAAGTAGAGGGTAAGAATGTACAATTCTTACTTATGTGATTGTGAACAGCTACCTGATAGTACTTCAAATATATTTTTTAGCACTTGCTGTCGCTCTTTAGATAAATGGTAAGAGCCTAGATTCAAAGAATGTATGTTTCATACACACGTATTTGACACTACACTGATCTTATGTCAAGGGCGTATCAAAACCATAATACAAAAAGTAGCTCGATACAATTAAGGAAAAACCAACACAATCTTATAATCATGGTTAAGAACTCAAACTCTGCATCTTCACAACTAATCTATGTCTAAAAGGTAACAGTGACTGAAAACAAATCCATTCAAAGGTAGACAATTAGCCTTTGAATTTGAAAATCTTTGAAAGAAAATGTATGTACCAGATAACTCTATAATAGAAATTAAATGGTGAAAAATTAAGAGTTGAACGAACCTATTAAAGTACAAAACAATCATCCTAGTCTACTGTCTCAGAAAAGAAGAAAACTTTCTAAAGAATCTTATGTGTCTTTAGACAATTCCTGCTGTTAAAAAATAACATTGGTTCTGGATTATTCACCATTCCGAAAGGTGTTAATTTTATTAAGGATTTCTTTGGAAATGACCCTAGGCTTCCTCTTCAACAACTAACAGCTGTTAGGGGTAAAACTTCTAAGGTGTCTGTCTTTTGGGACTGCTGACACTTGTAATGTTTCACTCAGTGAATATCCTGTTGCAGTAAAGTAAATCAAAGACTTCCTGAAGGCTGGCTTTCCTTGCTTCATGTCTGCAAGGGTAAAGGGACTTTAGTGATTCTCAAAGATGTTTCCCGCTATCTCATCTAGAAATGATGCTCGGTGATTGTAACAGTGAACGCTTCCCTGTTCAGCAGTTGGTGGATACAACTTTAGATTCTATGAGCTGCGAAATTTAAAAGGAGATGGCACATGGGAATCCCTAGGGCTTCTAGGATTTACTACAGCAACGATAAAAGCTTTTAACTACAGTCATACTGAACATTTCTACCTTGCAGATACCGCAAGAGACAAGTCACATCATATCTGTAACACCAGAGGCGAAAAAAGGGTTTTACAAGACAAATAAGTTAATTCTTTTTGATACATTTACAACCTATAGTAAAATGGCAACAACTAAGTCCTTTATGTGAGAAGGTCTGAAATAGGACTGGTCAGCACTTGTGCTTTGATCGTTCAGTCTGAATAAGAGACTGGGATATTCTGAACATCAGAAGAATGCAAAGATATGTGTCAGATTTTGCTTTAACAAAACAGAGGTCTGTTTCAGGACAGAACTGAACAAGACTTCTGAATATACAAAACTGTCTTGTTTTAAATAATAAGAAAAAAATTGGGCAATCATTATATGTGAAAATAACATTTTAGACTGGCAAAGGTACAAACAGCAATTTACAAATCAGAAGGAAAGTTATGCCCTGTTTCAGCTGTCTTCCCACATTTGGTCATATTCCAGACTGTTATACCCATTTTAGGATGCTGCTCAGGAGCCTGAGAAATATGATTTGCACCATATAAGAAAAAACTATTTTACTGTGAGGATGAGAGAGCAGTGAACAGTCTGCCCAGAGGGGTTGTAGAGTCTCCTTCCTTGGAGGTCTTCAAGACCCAACCTGATCTAGGTTTACCTGCTTCTGCAGGGGAGTTGGGCTAGATGATCTCTAGGGGTCCCTTCCAACCCTACCATTCTATGATTATCAATACACTTAGACGTACATGTTTCCAGGCCCTTTAATATACAGTTTGGATTCTATACTAAGAAGAAGATAAAAATAATACAACAGGTACTAAAATTGTTGAAAAAGTAGTTGAAAGAGGTTGGCTTGTGTTTTTAGTATGCAGTGCAATTCTATATTCATAGCAAATGTTTCATTCTAATTTTCAATCAATATTCCATTACTTCCTAAAGGTAATATCTATCTGGTAATAAGAGTGAAATTATTACAGCAGAATTGGATTGTTTACCTTTCTTAACCACTTGTAAAATGGGAAAATACCACCTGCATTTTATAACCACATGAATGCATTTTTATTTTTCATATCAGCTTCCCCCTAAGGTAGTACTTTTTATAACTTCAATTATTTATTTTCTCCTGATTTTGGTCCTTGTTTTTCACATTTGAAGGGAGAAAGTTTCATATTTGAAAGAGTATGTAAGGATTTATAAATTACTCTCAAAATACTAAAAATTTTAGGAATAACACTCAGTATAGAATTAATAATCATATACTTAAACAGTGTATTTGGGATTATTACATCCTTTGCAGGTTTCTATGTCATACCAGTTCTGAAATCAAAGCGAAACTGTAGATTATTAAAGCCACAAAAAATTTATAAGAATATGTATTTTGAACCAGTTTTGTTACTTGTCAGTAAAATGCTTTCAAAAAAATGCTTCATTTTGGTGCAGAGAAATACACTATACTCATTTAAATAAGTTACCTCTAAATTTCCCTTTTCACTCATCCAGCTATTCTTGTTCTGCTCCTTGATGTCACATTTAACATTCCAACTAATAGATGTGATAGAACAGCAACAAACTTCAGCCATGGTTCAATGGCAGCTAGAACAAAAGTTTCCCAAGAAATTGAAAATTCTGAGGTTTAGTGGGAGCTGGTGTAAGCAAAGTAAGTCTTCATGTTCTGTTTGTTCCCTTTGGGTTTCTGCCAGAGCATTCAATTAAAGGCTCTGCAGTATCCTATCTACAGAATTACTAACTTTCAAAGCCAGATCCCCTGGCTTTACACATCTTCAAGCATCTGTCTTTGCTGCTTTGTTTTTTTTTTTTTTTTCTGAGAACTCCTTTCCCTAACGGTTAGTATTTAGGCACTGTGCTCCCAAAGTTGGATTCCCATGCTAGGAAATAAACTGAATACGTGAATTTGAGGGATTTATTATTCATAGTGATTCTTTCCCAGAATGCGGTAAACAAAACCAGACTTACACGGGGAGGGAAGAGGTGCTATCACTTATCTCGGATATATGATCATCTCTTACACTTAGAAGAGAAAAAGAAAAATGAAGTTCTGTGTTACAAAGTCTTTTTAGGCCATCTTTGGTATTAAAGACTAAATTTTTCTATTTATTAGGAATCTCTGAAAATCCTAAAGCAGCTGACAAGTTGATCTGGCTAGAGAGCAAGAAAGGGATTGAGATATCAAAACACATATGCTGATTAGAAAATGATCAAAAAGTTCTGTCTTACTTTTACACTTTCAACAGGAAAAACCCCAAACTTCTCAAGTGAATCTAAACATTTCCTTTGAGACATAGAGGTCTTAAAGCATGTAGCTCGAAAACATCAAATCACTTTTATAAAGTATAGGTTACACAATGTAGTAAATATAGAGAATACAACTTTATTATTGTTATTCAGTCAGTAGAAAGCCCAAAACTAACTGGGAGATTGTTTTATGATACACCTCAGTAGAAATATAGGAGTACCTCAAAAGTGGCAACATTGTGAAGATCTCATCATCACACATCTCTGGAAATATCACAACACTATGCACTTAGAAAGAACACAGGGAAGAGGTCACTGCTTGACAGCTTATTAGCAACAAAATAACAACTATTATCTTTAAAAGTTTTGGGTTTTGAAGAGTTTTAGGTGGCAACATAGCAAGCTCCATCAAGAGAAATGTAATATGCAGCAATGAAAATCAGATCTTGAACTCTTTCATCAGAATAAAGTACCAAATGTACCTCATGCCTCTCAAAACCGACTATGAAAAACAAAACTGATTCAAAAGAATATAATAGCTTTGTATTCCCTGCCCAGAACTGGGGAAATATAATACTGGTTCCCGGTGACCACTAAATCATTCTAACACTTCCCCTCCTAAACTGGACAAGGGATAGAGAAATGTGACAAAAGTTTTGCAAGTCAAAATAAGTACAGGGAGATCCCTCAGCAATTATTATCATGGGCCAAACAGACACAGTTTGGGGACAACTGGTATGATTTATTAACAAACAATCAAAGCAGAATAGGGATATGAGGAATAAAAAAAAGAACCTTCAAACACCTTCCCTATTCCTGAGTTTCTACCTCCTCCTCCTCCAGCAGCACAGGGGATGGGGGTTGCTGTCTGTTCATTACAGATGGACTTTGCCACTGCTTCTTCTCAGGGGCAGACCTCCTCACACTTCTCTCTGCTACACTGTGGGGTCCTTCTCATGGAACACAGTCCTCCATGAACTCCTCCAACGTGGATCATTCTCATGGGCTACAGTTCTTCACAAACTGCTCTGACGTTGAGTCTCATCCATAGGGAAAATGTTCCCTCAGGAATGAACTTCTCCAGCATGGGCCCACAGGGAGTCACATCTCCTAACAGAAAATCTGCTCTGGAATAGGATCCTCTCTCCACTGGTTCCCAGGTCCTGCCAGGAACTTGCTCCAGCATGGTATTCCCACAGGGTCACAGCCTCCTTCAGGCATCTACCCACTCCAGCATGGGGTCCTCCATGGGCTATGAGTTGAACTCTGTCGTGACCTCCATGGCTACAGGGGCAGGGCCTACCTCACGATGGGCTGTACGACAGGTCACAGGGAAATCTATGTTCCAGTGCCTGAGTACCTTCACTTTCCCCTTCTCTGTTGACCTTGGTGTCTGCAGAGATGTTTTTCTCACATTCTCACTCCCTTCTTCTGCTGCAGTTTAGTACTTGCAGAGTAACTTCTTCCACTTCTCCAGTACATTAAACCACAGAAGCATTACCTCCATCGCTAATTGGCTTGGCCTTGGTCAGTGGTGGTTTCATCTGGGTGCTGCCTGAGGTTGGTCTTATCAGATACAGGTGAAGCTTCTACGGCTTTTTTAAAGAAGCCACCCCTTGTATCTCCCTGTTACCAGAACCTGGCCACACAAACCCACTACTACAAAGCCCCACAACGCTAACTCAGTAAAAAATACGTTCAGTTACTGAAGAGATCTTCCTAACCCTCAGGAAGGGCATGTGGGTTTCTAGTTCTTTGGACAAGCTACCAGACACAAGATATGGGTTCTTTCTTGGGAAAAAAAACAAAACAAACAATAAAAGGTCTTGTTATATACTACACTGATACTCCTTTCCATTTCTACAAAGGATCTTAACAAAAGTGAGCACTCTCCTTCCAGGTGCCTCCATGCAGTCACAGTAATGTTAAAGGCTTTACCCTACAACAAAGAAAGAACTTCTCTCCACCTAAAAACAATCTTTGTGAAAGAAATCAATAAATTTGGGACAGTCTAAAGCAAATATTGCATTATAACAGATTTAAAAGGAAGGTGTTTCTTATTATCATATGCTTTGAGGTTTTAAGCCAATTTTATGACCAACTGGCCATCAAGTGAACTGATGTCTCCTGTAGTAATCCTGTATGCTCATTAACCCAATCGAAATAAAACAGCTCACGAACACTGAAAGGTAATTACACAAAATATGAGAAAATGAACCAAGATTTTCAGCTGTAACTCACCATTATCACATTTCTCTACAAATGTTATATGACTGTTGTCTTAAACATGCAATAAAATATTTTGAACTGATAGGGTTTTTTTTACATTATATAATGGAAGATTGTCACGTAACTTTGAACAAGTTAGACACTGAAAAATACATCCCTTTTAATAGTTCTTTTTTCATGAATAAATCAAAACTTCACCCAGCTCCTCTGTAGCTGATTCAGATAAGTTTGTTTCACTAAATGCTTGAAAAACAAAAATAGCATCCACTTGAAATACCTTATGTCCTTATTCAAAACATTATAACCATTTGTTCTTTTTGGGAAAAATAAATAATAATTTAAAAAATCAGACAGATTTCCCCAAAAACCCTACAGGTGTATTTCAAAGCCAATTTGTTCAAACAGCTTCAAGATTACACAGTCATTTATACTCACAGTGTTTTACACGGCAACAGCAAAGCACTTCACAACGTAGAAGAATCATACCTGAAAAGGCTTAGAGCTGCTGATGCGGATAGTCTGTCTGATCCATCTGTTTCCTTGATTTCCAAATTTGTACCATAATAGCCATCCCTTGGTATTACTCACAGCTCTCTGGAAGACTGACAGCTTGTAAACTTGCTTTCCAAACATATGATAATGAAAGCGGAAAATGCAGGTTCCAGTGACAGAAGGGTTGAAGAGAGGACTAAGCAAAACTGCCGTATCTTGGAATTGTTGTGGCTTGGAAGATTCCATGTAGAGGTAATGTCCCCTGGCTGTCCCTGTTGTGTGATCCTTTAATGGGCCTGTATTAACTGTGGGGGTTGGACCCTGTATTCTGATCCAGTCAAAGTCATCCTCAGTGGCCTGCTCCCAATTGCACATTCCATTTTCAAAGTCACACTGTAGATCAGGGTCTGAAATGTAAATGGAATCGATTGTCAAGTGAAAGCAGTTTCAAAAGGAGATCGTACTTTAATATCTTTTTCTCTTTACAATAATTTCTTTCTAATGTAGAGAAAGCATATCTGCTTCTCCTTATAAAAACTGCTCTCAAAATTATATGCACTTGCCTGGAAAAATAAAGGAAAAGGAAAAATTTGTTTAATTATCTTATTTTTCAATATGTATTTGGAAAACTGTAAATTATTGAATAAATAGAATTGTGAATACCATTTTATTAATAATATTATTAAATTTATATATTTTTATATTTCAAGCATGCAAAGTTCTTTATGTGAAGTTTAACCCAGCAAAGGAGTTAAAATTGAGGTTAATTAGATTAAATAAACCACTGTGTACAACCTTGCAGGTATGTTTAACGAGTGACTTAATATGCATTTGCATGGCAGAAGTAGTCCTAAAATGTGCTGTGTTTTATATTTTTACTGTCCTCAACAATAGTTGCATGATAGCTTTATCAAAACTAAATTCAAGAGCGGCATTAATAACACTATATTATTTGACACCAAGGCAAAATATATTCATTAGGCCAATTACTTCTAATGTAAAACAATGAAATGTATATCAATAGTGGAGAACTTGAATTTCATATATCTATCTGCCCTTCATAAAGAGTAACTGACATAACAGGCTCTTTTTTCAATTAAGTTGTTTTTTAAATGACTTTTAGAACTTCATGACATACAGTGCTTTCTCCCTATAAAATTCAAAATGGTTTATAAAGCAGATATATTTCAGAAGAGGGAAAAAGTGAGGGAGACTAGAAATCCTTCACTTTCTTATACATTCAGGTCAGTTTTAAGTTAACATTTAGCAAATACCAGTGCAGGTTGGTACTCCTCAAGCAGTAAGGTGTCTCTCGTTTCCCAAACTCGTTGTGATTTGCATAATTTTATCTCTGGATGTCATAAAGCAACTGCTAGTTAATTTTATTTTATATTGATGTTCTTGAGTTCTTAGAACTGTTGAATTCATGCTTTGGGGAGAAAATTATCAATACCACTATTCAGCACCACAAGGTGAATGTAAAAAATGTGAACAACCCACAGCTTTCGTCAGTACTTACAAGTTCTTTGAAAGGATCAATTATGCCCAGCAAGATTAATATCCTCTAGTACAGATATTTCAACATTTCCTAGATAAGAGTTCGGGTCATAAAAAGACATAGAACATACACTACTCTCATGCCATAAATGTCTTCCATTGTGCTCCCATCAGTATAACCAAAAAAACGCACGTTAACCCAAATCAACTGGTAGACTATGAATCCTCTCTTTAAAATTAAACTTCTAATGCATGTTTGTGTTCTACAAAAGTTAAAGAAATATGAGTCATTTGGGTAAAAGAGATGGAATTCTATTTACCCTCACTTGTAGCTCATCACTAACAGTGATAAGCTATAACAGTACTGTGCTTTTTAACTCCAAGTTACATTTGGAAAGTAAATTTTGGTTAAATATAAAGCAAGCCATAATAGAAAGTACTTACTACAGTTTTCTTCATCTGATCCATCTCCACAGTTATCCACAAGATCACAGACTGATAATCTGTCAACACATGCTTTTGTGTCTCTACACCAGAAACGATTAGGACCTTCACAACTTAATACTGGAGATGGAAGAGCACAATTTTCAAATGTAACATCATCAATAGCTGAAATGCCATCATAAATGCCCAGACTGATTTTCTCAAGTGATAATTGGAAAGGATGTGGGAGGCGTCCAAGCTGAATGACTGCCTTCAACCACTGATTTCCCTGATTGTAATATACCCTCCAAAGGACAGTGGGTTGTTCTAGTCCATCCACAAGCAGTTGCATCTCTGCTGCTCCAACTGACAGGCCATAATTGTAATACCTAAAATAATCAATAAAAAGAACAAGTTAAAGGTGCAAATAGTGAGAATAGATTACACCACATATAATAGCCAGCACCTTTCCTGTCATAGCTCTGTGAAATATGGGATGTCCACAGTGGGTATTTCCAATTTACCTGTAAATCAACCCCCTTCCTCTATTATGGTAAGACAGGCAGCTATATGAGAGTCATGTTTCAAGAGCTGAAGATTATGAGAGAAAAAGAATACTTTATTAAGAACTCATAACTGAACTCATTTGCTTTCACATCAAACAATGAACACTGCTCACTCAGATGAATAATATGTTTTTTATAAATTTAATTCATTAGATAATTTTCAAGTTTCAAGAAGGAAAACCACAGTACTTTCACACTGTACTGCATAAGTATACATTCCATATAAGTTTGTTATTGTTAACACATTGCATTGTACAGAGGTTCTTGTAGAGGTTCTTGAAAAGGATTACACATAATTTTCAAATTTACTTAACCAAAGCAGAAATGTTAGCAAAATTATTGTAGTATTTGTCTCTATATATGCAGACACAATCTTTTAATATAATTCTACTCAAAATCTGACAAGTCACGTTTCAGTTCTGTTCTACAAGTGCTTCATCTTATTTCTGCATGTTGTTTACAATGAAGACTATATGGTTAAGGAATAAAAATAGATAAATACTGCAGAGAAAGGTGTGTATGGCAAAGTAAGACTTCAATTTCAGTCTATGAGAAGCAATGTGAGATGATTCATTCATTTTGAATATAATCTATTTCATACCAAAAGGTCAATGTACAATTTGATCCACTTTGCTTGAACTTTGGGCTCCGGAGCTGAGCTACTTGTGAAATGCTGTTGCTTTTTTTCCGAACAAACATAAAATGACCTATCAAAATAAAACAGAAAACAAATTTTCAGGATTAAGAAAGACAGCGTTTCTGAAGGTTTTTTAAAGCGTTCATGGCCTCCATTTAGAATCTAATTAAAGAGCAGGTATATCTATTCCACTTCTCTGTTTCTAGGCATGGATTGTTTTACCTTCTGATTTGTTGAAGGTATGATCCCATGGAGGAGCTTGATTCTGAAAAGCAGGTTCAAGAGCACTACTCGAACTTCTTACCCAGTCAAATTCATCTGCATTTGCAGTTTCAATCCAACCACAGCTCTCTCTTTCAAAGTCACATACAGCAGCTGAAACAGAGAGACATATTTCATCTTTGTACATGATATCACTAAACAAGCTTTGCTGTGTGAAAAGGAAATAAAATCTGACGCATCACCAATATTCCAGAAAGAGGTGTAGGAAAGAGGCAGGAGAAGACAGAGTAAAAGATGGGATTTTTTTTTTATAACACTTGGATAAAACAACTCAGAATTCTAATGTGAGTATTGTGAGCAAGAACACAGAGCACACAAAGCAGTAACAAGCCTTCTGCAAGACTTTAGGGAACTGATGTGGCCAGAAATCAAATCCTTCATTTTCGAATCTCAGCATGAATGCTAATGAAAACAAAACCATCCCTCTAGTTATGATAGGAATTAAGGTAAATGTCAGGCATTGCTGACACAATATCAATAATAAGCAACGCTAACTGGATAAAAAAAGCCAAAAAACCAAGTAATGTAAATAATTAAATGCTAACCTAATTTACATGATGATAGTCTCATATACAGATATATAAAATCATATGTTAAATATAAAAATTCTTTAGGATAGATAGCTATAGTAGTCTCCTCTCTGAGTGGATTCAAGAATCAAAGCATTGTAGAACATTTTCTTTTGCCAGTTTCTGTTAGGAAATCTATTTCAATAGCCATGAAATTGCAGCAGGTCTAGTTGTAATTTCACTTTTGTGGGTTTTTTAGTAACAGGTAAACGTGACTTGTACATTACACATATATTTACATCTCTTGTGAAACAAGGAAGAGATTTCCACTTCATACAGGCAAAATATGCAGAGGGAAAAGATTTTGCTATAAATAAATTTATGTTTATTTTGTTATAAATAAATCTACTGATTTATTCACCTACATTTTTAATAATCCAACTTCACTATAATTCTGCTAACAGTAACTTGCTCTAGGACTTGCAAAGACTGAGATATTTACATAAGTAAAATAAAATTCTGTAGGTAAACACACATGCTAATCAACTTTGCATCTAACCTAAATCTTGCCCAAAAAAATAACTCTACTGTCATGTGTAATTTTTACAATTTCATTTTCAAAATAATATGAAAATACACTTCACTCCATAACACTGATTTTGATGGCAGTTCATTCTGTGCAGTGAAACAGATATGCAATCATCTAACTAAAGAAAGTTTCCTAACAGCAGTTTAAAGTGAAATAGCATTAAAAAACATTGGTTTATTAAATTTGACATTTTCTAGGAATCTCTCAGTTCATATGGTACTGCCATTTGCAAATGCTTTTCAGGTTCTGAATGTGATTACTGTGGATTAATATCAGAAATAGTTCTAAAGTAATAAAATAATCCAAAATAATCAAATCACATTTGGTTGACTTTTTCATGGGAAATACAGTAAATTAGATCTAAATCCTTCTTTTGAAAACATTAATGAAATCTGAAGATAATTAAATGTCTTAACTCCATAACATGATGATTAAGGTTGCTGGATTCTCAGATCCAGGTGAAATATTAGTTCATATTATTCTTTGACAGCCAAGTGCTTGGCTTTCTACCTTCATTGGAATATTCCTTCTGTATAACTGAAGGGAAAAGCTCCTGTTTTTATCAATCTAAACAAAAGTAAGAGCTGCTGATCATTATTCAGGCTGTATTGTTACTTACAGCGTTCCCTGCTGCTGAAAGTTACACAATATTTGTTGTCACAGTGCATAATTTTAAATAATAATTTTAAATAAACTAGATAAGAGGAACTATATAATGATGAGATAGACTTTTTGCCCAAAAATATAACATTCATTTGATGAGAGAGCAGACAAGTTAGATTCTGAGTTCTACAGAAATTCGTAAAGTGTCTGTGGTCTCTGGCAGAAAAACACCCTTGCTCTTTCCTCAAAGCTTTTCCTTTACACTGCACATTTCTTCTTTTACTCCCCAACTGCTCTTCTCTGACTCCCTCAGTCCTAGTCTCTCTGGAAAGCTGTAAATCCCCAGTACTTTTCCTCACTTCCCCAGACAGCTACTTACACCAAGTTCTCTCATATAGTCTCCATTCTCTGCCAATTGCTGCTGCACTTTATACTAATCCCTCCCAAAGCATCACTTCTCCATGTTCATATTCTTCATTTACAGTCTCTCCTTATTTTATTCTCTCTTACCAAACATTTTACCAGATCGTAATCTGATCTCTTTCCCTATTCTATCATCATCACTTAGGTTGAAGAAGTGAGCATTTAGACTCCACTGAATGAATAGGGAGTAGACCTTAGAAATGATACCCTACGCTAATCTTCCAGAGCACAAACACACAATGTGACAATCACATTAGGTCACTGCTGCAAATTTGCAGCTTGAAAAAGGCAGTCACTTTTCCACTTTAAAGCATGGAAATAATGTATAATAGCTTTATATCTATAGTAAATTCTTCATCTATAAAAGAAAAACTGTGAGGTAATAGTCAGGAGTGTGGCACTCAAGAAAGAACATTTAATAACTTTCCTTTATGTATTTACTTTTAATTATTTTTTTTACTTTCCCCAACTAATCAGAATAAATCTGAATTATTTCTTTAGTCCAGGGTATGTATTTTTGAAAAATGAAACTAGAAACCTGGAAAAATACTCTCATCAGGTGTTAGTGTCAGGAACATGCATATGGTTCTAAGACTAAAGTGAAGCAAACAAATTCACTGACAGTTTTGTGTAGGAAGAGAAATAATAAATATAGTTTTGCACAAGAACTGGGAGGTCAGAAATCTACACTGAGGTAAGAAAGATAGTCTCAGAAGTGGAGATCTTCAACTGAATTATTCAAGTCCTGACAGAAAAAAATAACTCATTTGAGACAGAATGAGAATCAAGAGACAATTCAAGGACTGATGCTCTGAGATGACAAAATTGCATGGAGATCCTACTTGTTCAGTGGTCCTGCTAGACCCAAGCATCTAACAAAATAATCTTGCTGGAATTCAAGATAAAAAGAGTGAAATAAAAAATATTTCAAGAGATATTTTATGCCCACATAATATCCTTGCCTGGTTCTCATATAAAGAGAAAAAAAATACAACATTACATTGCTTACATTTACAAATCACCAACAAATGGAATATCATGTAAAAAAATGTTAATATTGATGAAAGAAATAATGTAGTTGAAGGTGATAAAGACAACAAAATATGTGTGCTTAGCCAAGATAAGAAATTAGGAAAAGTGATTGAGAAAAAATGAAAAGTTTGCATGGAATGTCAAGATACGTAACAAAACGTAGAAAATGGTGCTATACTACATAAGCATGAGGATGATGAAATACCATTTAAGAAGAATTATAACAGCTGTTCTAGTGCAGAAGACTAACCAAAATAACACGCTGAAAGGCAAGATTATTGCTTGGATACTGTCAGCTTGCCAAACTATTTGCAGAGACATTTGCGTACCTACCTTCTGCTTCCCACATTACAAGCCACAGTGCTCACACACACTGAGCCAGCTCAGCAGTACAACAATGATTTGTAAGTAATCAATATATTTAGAACAAAGCTCATCACAAAAAAAAATCTTTTAATGTCTCCATAGTTTAACCTTTACCCTGGTATTGTTAATGTGTCATCTGGGAAGGTAAGACTTGAGTATAATCAAAGAGAAAAAGAAAGAGAAAATCAGTTGCTATATAGGAAGCTTGTGATTAAAAATAATCTAGCACTGGTTCTGCACCTAACTGGACATTTGTCTTCACTTTTAGTTAGAATATTGAAATGCAAACACAGGCTAAATAGCTAAAAGGAAGAGTATTTTGAAGTATAAATTAACATATTTGAAGTGGAAACAGTACATTTTCATTTTCTTGACTAAAAGCTACCAATTCAATGTAATCCTAGAGAAGTGGAAGAGATAATGCATGTAACAGCATGTAGAATGTTTTTAATTAAACTTTTTATTTGGAAGTGATATTATTTGATTAGAGAACACAATCCCTGTGCCTGAGTTTAAGAAATGTAATGGGAGAGCAATCCAGACTATCATAACCCAACAATGCAGAGGATGGGTAAGCACACCTTGAAAAAGAGTATAAAAACCATGAAATAAATAAAAAAGTGAGAGTGTAGTGAGAGTTTTAATATGAGTAACCTGGGCAGAGAGGGAGAAAAATAAAAAACTCTTCTCAGCAGCACCCAGCAACAGGCACTTTTTGCTGTTGTATGGTAAAGATGATTGAAAGGGTTGCACTGAGCAGCTGTATGGTCTCCATCCTCAGAGACATTCAGAATCCAACTATGTAAAGACCTAGGTGTCCTGCTTTGGAGAGGAGAGTTTAACTGAATGATCTTCAGCTCAACTATTCTATAGTAACAGCAGAAGTTTTTCTCAATTTCCACTGGCGCACAAGAGGAAAGATATTCTGGTCAATAAATGTTTTAGAACTATTTCTGGGTTCAGTTGATTTGTTATCTAATTAAACAGAGTGCATTTTCCTAACTGTATTTTGGATACAACTCTTTCTAAAAAGTTAAAATACTGTACACTAGTGCTCTAGCCAAGAAAGATTGCATGAATGCAAATAATAGCTCTAATTATTTCTTTTATTTGCTAAGTTGAATAGATATTTATTTATCTGAGCAACACCTCCCAATTTCCCAACAAAAACTAGAAAGTATAAACATAGATTTCATTTTGTTATAGCATCTGTGAAGAATGTTGTTTTGCAGTACATGAGACATCATAGTCAGAAAATACTATCAGGATCTTGTCTACAATACTTCTGTTATTAGTGAGAGTGATAGAAAACAGCATCCTCTATTTAAGAAATAAATATTGCTGATGGCAACTCCCTGTGAAAATTCATCATGACTTTTATAGCATAGTTGATAATTCAGTGCACAAGCAACAGACTAATTTTCACAGATGGAAGATACAACTATGATTTCTTATGCAGAATAAGTAATTGTATAAATGAAAAATACCTTCAAAGCTAAATATCAGAGGCTCTGAAACACTTCCAAGCTCCCTCCTAACTGTAATAGTAGAGAGGTACTCTGAGGTGCATCACTTCCCTCTGCTTTCCCACGTGTTAGTTTCCATACAGAGGAAACCCAGGCACATACCCAGACAGAAGTGACAGCATACCCGAACAGAAAATCTTGACACAGCCTAACTGAGGCTGTGTCTCTGCACACATGCTTTACTTACCAAAGCAGCTGTGATATTTTCACATCAAAATTAAGTACATAAAACATACAATTCAAATGTGAGTCTGTGATCACTGTATTTTGCATGTTTCATACCTCACAGTTTCTCAGGTCTAATTGCAGCACCCTCTACCCCTTAAGAGGCATCTCACAGAGTGGTGCCACAGGCTTTCCAAATTTGTACAAATGTAATCTATTTTCCTCATCCCTTTTTAAAAATAATTCTGTATGTGTGAGAGGATATGTGCAGAAGTATGTGCACAAGTTCCAGTAGGATTATTTTACAATGGCTCCCTGCATCCATTTCCAATATCTTACAGATTAAGATTTTATTCAGTAAAACACCGTCCCTGATATTTAGCATCCTAAGACCTTTAGCATCTTAAGGTGCTAAATAACTGAAAAATAACGTACTGTAAGTTCAAGCAACACTTTCTACTGAACAACTGAACAAAGATCATTCTTCTGGTTTAATGTTAAGAGGAAGTATTTGCCACAGAAAGTAAAAGCAGAATAATTCAGAACAGGATAAAAATGAAGGAAATGTGTCTCAAGAGCTTTTACTTCTATTCAAATTACAACAGTTATGAAGTCATGAAAGTCTGGCAGAGATGAAAAGAAAATATAGCCACAGAAGTCTAAGACCTAGATTTTTAAATTTTCACTTACAGCATTCAGCTTCATCATGGTTATTTGAGCAGTCAGGTGCAAAGTCACAAACTTTGTCAGATGAAATACATTGTCCATCTCCACATGAAAAGAGACCCAGTGGGCAATAAAAAGATGACAAATTAGCATCTACAAATTCTGCTTCTCCTTAAAAAACAGAAAAGAAAATAATAAGTAAAATTACACATACACATAATATTCTAAAAAGTGCTTTTTGTCATCTTTGGATATAGTAGTATACTCAGCACAGCATCATCTATGAAGTGAACTAGATAATATCACAACTAATAAGAAACACAGCTGGTATTAATGTCTAATGCTTTTAAACTACACATTATTTTCCAGTATATTCAAACTTTCATGTGAAAAAAATCCCTTAATTATATTGCCAGGCTCCAGCTCTGAGGTGAACTGCTGTATACAGCAGACTGCTCTTTCCCCTGCAGTTAGGAGCAAATCTTTCACAAAGGCTTTATGCTGTGGCAGCGGTTTCTCTTCATTCAGCTCACAATGAAAAAGCTCTAAGAATCTAAAAGTTTGATATTGTAACACTAGTAGATTTCATCTCAATTTACATATTAGAAAAGACCCTGAATTTCAATGACTACAAAAACAAAAAGCCAAGGACTACCAGTTTTATTTCAATAGATTTCTGGAAAGAGAACAAGTGAAAAGAATTACATGAAGCTGTTCATCTTTTTTGTTTAACTTAGGTATTTTAGATATTCATTTTCTACCCAGGCAGAGGGGTTTTTTTTCAACAACAACAACAAAAAACCCACTCTGTTCCAAATACATCTTTGTAACTGATGGCTGAATAGGGAAACTGTAGGAAAAATAATTGAAGTGAATTTATTTTTCTTCAACTACTTAGCTACTATCAAATCAGACTATATATAGAGATCAGAGAAGTCTTAAAGTCACAACACTGCAGTTTTCTCTTATGCCTTTACTTTTTCCAAATAAGAAGAACTTCATCTCTCTGTTGGGTACAACCCATCAGCATTACCACTGACTGCGTGTGTGTCCAGGATGCTTTAGAAAAGTAGTCATTAACAGACAAGAGGATCAGAAGCAGCAGTCTGGCAGAAGGTTACATTATTATTTCCCTATTAATAATTTAATGTCTTCATAATATCTATGTAATAATAATGCAACTATATTACATCACTGTTGCACAAACAAGTTTGGTGGGTGTTTGATATGTGGTAGCTATTTGACAAAAACAATGGGAGAAACCCTTCTGCCCTTAAGATAACACAGTGAAATTTGCTCTTCAGTGGAAAAGAGAAGATGCTTTGCTTCTAATCTTGGCATCCAAGTATAAATGTGGCAAGCAGTATCTGAAAATTTCCAGTACAGCTCACTTCACAGAGTTAGTGCAAACTACTTAGGGTAACTAGTGTGTAACACAGGATGAGAGCCTTCATTACAGGTCATTGATTATATCATATGGACTTTCTTCAGGTTATCCCCTACTATCTGGAAGTCGTCAGTCAAATCAGAGTTATGTATAACAGGCACTGGAGAAAGTGCATTGAAAAACCACAGAACTTGCCTTTGCTTTCTTGGCTGACATCTGAAACTGGTTTATTCACAGCTCCACATTCCTTTGTTATACTGATGTCATCAACTTCAACAGTAGCATTTTTTGTTAGAATAGTAGCTCGTAAAACAATCTGAAAAGTTAAATAAGTTACCTCATTAAAGTAAGGTGACATGATAAAAAGACATTTATATATGCACTTATCATTTACTGCATCTGCACAGGAACAAAAAAACTGCCTACAACCAACTTCAAGTATCAGCCAGTAAAAACTATAGTTGAGATTAGAACAAGATTAGTCAGAAATTTATTCCTTAACTGTCAAAGACATAATCACCTTTAGTTATGGAAAGTTATGCAACCTGGATGACCTTGCTTCAATCTTAACTGATAGAAGCTATCAACACTTGAATGAATTTTCTTCTTGATGAAACCTTTAAAAGTTAAATGTCTTCTTAAACCAGCTATTCAAGGTTACCAAATATAATGGTTTATATCCATTTAATTGTATTCATCTACATTATGCCTGTTGAGGTCAACAACATGTGATAGAGTAACTGTAAGCATTGTAAGGATGCATTTGTAGATACAAGGAAATATTCATGAGACTGCAAAATGAAGTTCAGTCATAACTTACCAGTAATGAGAAATGAGCACCCTTTCTTTCAGACTGTTTAATAGATGAGACATAAAATGAAAAGGCCAAAATTGGAATTTTGATTTGCTGAATTCTTACATCTGAGTTGCTGAATCACCTAATATCTTAAGTTTTAGTGAGGTGTAGCAGCCTGAGATTATGTGAAAATGAAATTACTCAAAACCTGCTAATTGTTTCTGTGATCAATGCTGCAAGTTGAAGTAGTTGTATTTCTACTTTTAGCCAACAAAATTAGTGCCTCACTCTGGTCTGCACTGTTCATAGTTCATTTTTCAAAAGCTACTGTGCTGTTGCTACTTATTTTTTATGACAAGTAAGTGATTATAATGCATACAATAGTAGAACATTGGTGAGTTTAATAGCTATATCTATTGAAAGAGATGAATGGAATTCCTTTTTCTTTCAACCCTGAAGAACAGAAATTCTCTTATTACATTTCATTATAGAAGTAAATTAATCCTCAAGGCAAAATTAGGATAACTTTTTGAGAGCAAAATAAATGTAATGTCTAATTACCTGAAAAGGTAAATTTTCAGCTGCACTTTCTACATGTATATTCACTTTTGTCCACTGCATCTCAAGCAATCCTGAGATATCGTGCAATTTTTCCAAATTTCCATCCAATGCAGTTCTTTTAAAGACAGAAAGCTGGGAACCCTGAGACAGTCTGCACCAAAATCTTACCTGTTGAAAGAGTTTTCAATGAAACACTTCAAAACAAACACCACGTCCATCTGCAATGAATTCAGTATAAACCCATGGACAAACACTATAGCACAGAATAACACGATAGATCTGAACACAGCCTAGGAAGCTTTTTTTAAATAGTATTTTAAGGATAATCAGGCTGAGAGGAGTCTTTTCTTCAATTAATTGTTATATTAAGGTTCCTTTTAAAGCTGTAGTTCTTTAGTATGCCAAGGAAGTTGAAAGACAGGATTGATGAATTTGTGAACTCCTTATATTGAAATAATTGGCTAACACAAAAACCAGTATGCTTGTGGATTCACTGCCTTTCCCTTCCAGCCCTGAATTTAATCCATAAAACTTGTAAATAGACCAAAGAAACAACATCTACTATATAAGAAGGAAGTGTTTCTTTTTGCTTTTGTTGCGTAGCACGAGATAGAGCAGTGTTAGAAAATATTCTTGTTAGAATGTACTGTTACTTTTTAATGTCTTCTGGATTCGTGGTTAGTGGTCTCTCAGTTTCCCATAATGCAGGAAAATAATGTATTATAGAAAATAATCTCAAGATATATTAATAAACTGAAATACTTTGATGTAACTTTTTTCCCCATCAGAAAGGTTAAGGAATACAAAGAAGCAAATAAGCAGACACTTTCCAAAACCAGAAGTTGGAAGAACTACACCCTAAACCATCTAGATGTAAGATGTATCAAACAAGATGTAAGATGTATCAGACCAATTAAAAACAAAAAGTGTTTTCATTATGTAAGAAAAAATATTATCCTTCCTCTCTATGTCTACATGTTCTACTTCACAATGAGTACTGTGTTCATTAAAGAGCCATAAACAGAGAGCTAGGACTAGAAATTTACGTATACAACTCCAAAACCTTGAGATAAATGAAGATGTTTCTTAGCTGACATCTACAGAAAAACTCAGCTACAAGCTGCTGCAGAAAAATAGTTACTTCTAAGCTTCAATTAGTCCATAAGGGATAATATAAAACCGTTATCCCTCAACTCTAATTTTCTTTCATTCCTTTGTTTTGCCTTTTTTTTTTTTTTTTACAACAAAAAAAACCCCAAACAACTGGAGCCAAAGAACTTGTAAAGCTATTAATAAACATAGCTGTCTTTATGTAGATTCTTTTATCCTCTCAGTGGGACATCCAACAGAGGGCAACATCTCACATTTACACACAGACAGCATAACACACCAATACACATCCTAATGAGCAATCCTCACTCCTTGCTCTTTCCCAGAAATAAAAGTTTGCAGGGAAAATGTGACAGGAAGACAGGTTTCTAAGCCTTCAGAAACATCCTGTTTTCAGACATGAGTAGGTGGATAGGAACTTTTCCCAGTTTATATTGAATCTGGGAACTTCAAATACATTCAATATGGGCCTACTCAAAACTAAAACTGGTTTATTTTCTGACTTTGAACTAGATAAATACATCTGCATTCCTGCTGCATTTGTATTTCTTTTCAATATAGACCAAACTCTGCAATAGATCTATTCAGAATGATTAATTAATTCACATAGTTCATCTTAAGGGGTTCTAAGATAACAATCTAAACCCAAAAAGTACTTATCTACCCAGTATCAAAGTCTAAAAAGAGGCATGAAATTGCCTGGAAAATGTACTGTGTACATAAAGGCCATTGGTATCCCAGGAGTAATGAAACATGCATGGCTCTGATGGAATGCTGTGAGACTGCCTGTGTTTTCTGCAGCAACACTCTGCTTGATTTCATTCTGCACCTATTTTGTTTCTTATTCTTTACAGTGCTATGTGTCTATGTGAAGATTAAGAACCGAGAAAGTGCATTGAATGATAGCAAGGCACCATTCTCAAGTTTTTTAAGAGGCTTCTACTCCTCAGATGCCAGTTGCAACTATTCAGCTGAGATCTGATAACTCATGGATGTACATAGTCCAAGTCAGCTAGAGTTTGAAGCACAATAAGTTTATCTAAAACAATTGTTCTAGGTCCCTTACACCAGAAAAACCTAAGCATAGGACCTGCTGGGATAAAATGCTGCTATTTGTTGAGCTTTCTAAGGGAGTTTCCTCCACACACTTTCTGAAATTTTATTTTTTTTTAAAAGCTTTCCTAAATTCCTGTGCTAAATTGAATCTGAAAAATTTAGCCACCAGTCTAAACTTTATTTTCTTTCTCTAAAGCCTTTTTTTGTTTGCCACTGAACCCAATAAAGTCATTTTGGCAAACTTTTCATAATCTTCCTTTTCTTCTCCATGACATTTAAATCAAGAGGCATTATGCAGTAGCAAAAAAACCCATAACATTGTAACCACACAACTTAGTTTCTCTCTAATGTAGCATAAGCTTTTAAAAGTTACAGAATTGAAAACAAAATGTCAGAAAAAAAGGACAAAAATACTCATAAAACTGTACAGTATCTATTCACTTCAATCCACGGCCAAAAGGATAAACAAAAATGTATAGAATCATAGAATGGCAGGGTTGGAAGGGACCTTTAGAGATCATCTAGTCCAATTCCCCTGCAGAAGCAGGTCAACCTAGATCAGGTCCTGTATATATATTTCTTTAACAATACAATTATATATACTTAATCTGTTTCTTCAAGACCTGTTTTAAAACCAGATTTTTTTAAAGACTAAAATATTTTAGTTATAAAACTGTATTTTCATTTTTCATCTAAGACTTTTGATTTTTTTTAACCCTTTGATCCATCTTTTCCAGGTAGCTTTCTGGTTTCTCAGATCAATCACTATCCTGTCTGGGTGGTTTTGCATTCCTTTGCAGAGCCACAATACATCTCACATACACACACAAAAATAAAATTTCAAGGTAAAAGCTCAAGCATAGCACTGGTCAGCTTAACAAACATCCTCTGAAAATGATCACTTAAAGTGTAGCACATGTCTGAAACTAATTCTCTCTGGTCACACTGACATAGCTAACCTATACAGCAACTTCAAACCACAGGTCTCCTATTATAGGGTATTGAATGTGTGAGTTTTTCATGCCTACAGATAACAGTATGACTCTTTCCCAGCTTTTACTCAAAGGGTGGGTTGCTTTGACTATGGGATGATTTGGCCCTGATACTGTTTGTCCAGTTAGGTTTGTCATAGCATATAAAAATAAGAAGCACTGCCGTAAATCTGGGTCGCTTGGTGGATGATTTAGAAAGAATACTAATCAGAGATAAAAATATGGTAGCAAAGCAGTAAAAAGATTGCCGCATCTCCCTCCTCCCAAAATATCAGTCTGTAACTCATTCCACTGGTATTGGACTGGAGCCATTTTTTCAGCAGCAGCACTTACAGCATGAAGAACACCATATCCGTGTATCAGGTAAGCAATAGCTTACAAAGATGAAAACAGTTAATATCAAACCATTACCTGACAGCAGAAGGGTTCAGGGGACAGCTTGACAAGGAAAGGGCTCCCCAAATGAGACATTATCATCTTTGTGTTCATCTGATTTGACCCACTGAAGTAAATGAATGCTCCTGTAATCAAAAAAAGCAAAGAAATACAATAGATGTGCCATGCTGCAATGGCAAATATCATACCTCAGAGAAGTAACTGTGGTCTGTGAGACACATAAATCTTATTCATAAATGTAAACAAAAGAAAGAGCTTTGCTGTCAGTTGAGTCTCTGTGAATAACAAGGAGGGGGTCTTGTAACAGACTGTGACAACCAGTGTCTGCATAGACAAAGACAAAATAGAATTGCTAAACACTCCTTGCTTTTTCCTCTGCAGTAAAATTAACATGACTGAGTCTAAAGATGACAAAAGTGGGAGAAGGAAAAAAAATTATATTTGAGCAGCTGTTGCTAAGTTTAGTCTGCAAGGACTTAAACCTGGGGAAGTAAATAAAGAGTCCTACAAAGGGAGTTCAGATGTTGCTTCTATGAAGGCTTTACTGTGCAGAACCCTACGTGTATTTCTTTATCTATCCTCTTCAGTCAAAAACCTTAAGACCTCCAAACGCTACAATTACTTCCCACCACCTTTGCACAGCACCTGTCTGGTCTCTGCACAGGCTGGGGAGACAGACAGCAGAAGTAACAACACCGAGCACCCTGAAGATCAAACAGCATAGATCTCAACTGAAATCCCTAAAAGACACATTTTAATTGGCTTAAATAACATTTCAAACAGACTTCTTAAAATAAAAATAATTTCCTTTAGGGTACAGTATTCCCTTTCAGCACAGCCCAGCCAGTTTTAAGCATGCTAACAATGTTGCAGACCACGGGAGCCAATGGAAGAAGCTATATTTTCTCATGGGGTCCACAGACTTGACATTGTAGTCTGTGTTAGTGGGGATGAAAGCTTAATTAAAGATCTAATCTGAACTCTGGCAAACGAACGGCCTTTGGATTTGAACTACACCAGATGTGTTTCAGACAAAGGTAGGGAAGGATAAACATCTTCAAGAGGCCCTAAAGCAGCACAGTTTGAATGCCGTCAGTGCTGCCTTTGCTGAATGCTGAGACTATTTCATGAGTCTATGCAACGCAACACTAAAGGCTCAGCCTTGTTTGCACATTGATATTACACATGTTGCCTTACATCTTGGAAAATCAGCTATTGTGCTGTTACAGTCATAATCCTTAGTCATTTATTTCCCATGGATACATAATGAAGCAGAGGGTTAGGTCCAGCCCCATGTGAATAATCACATTGCTTTAGCAAGGCTGGCACAAAGACATGATCGTTACAGCTCCTTGTACAAACAGGCGTGCTGTGCTCTGTGGTGTGAGGGAAGCTTCCCTCATTGGAATGCAAGGCTACTTCAAAGAATCCTCTTTTAACTTGCAGCTGAGGCTCTACAGTAGCCTTGTTAAGATCTTGTTCATCAAAAATTGCTGCTGCCCTCCCCAGGAGAGAAGGGAGATGAACTCTCTGCAGTACCAGGAGTAACTATTGCAAGGATGTTGATTTAACGTTGGCAAAAACTTGCTTATATTCTGAAAGTCTAGTTCTAAAGCTGGGATGTGCCTGTAGCAGGCACAGTGATGGATGGCTACAAAACCACCTCAGAAAGACCTTCTCACTAACTTCATTTTGCCATCATTACTGGGCTCAAGAGGTGCTACATGGCAACCTAAAGCTTCAAGCTTCAACCTGCAGCAAAATATAAAGATCTGAACCTAACTTGTAATGATTCAGGTATTGAAGCAGCTTATGTGTGGCAGCACGTAGCTCCATATGGGCCAATTTAACATGCTGCTCAGGCTGTAGAGCAGATGTTTCTACCAGCAGCTTTCATTATGACCACATTACCCCTCAGATCTTGCCAGCACCTAAAATAACCATTATGAGAAAGACACAGGCATATCCGTGCCCCTCTCTAGATCTGTGAGAGTTTGGAAGATGTGACACAGTAATGCTTGCAGACAGTGTAGCAGTGTGGATCCATTGACAGTCTAAAGAAAACAAAATATCAGACAGCTGCTGAGAAAGTCAACAGCAAGTTTGGTGTGCTTCATCACTTAGCGACCAGTAGTAAAAAAGGAACATGTGCAGTTAGTTACTGTATAGCACACACACAAATACTTGCACACCACTAGGGTTTGCTCAGGCAAATTTTAATCCTGGAATTCATCTACATTTGAATGCTTGAGGTGAAATTCTTAATATTTCACATTCCTTTAGCATGAACATGGGAGAGAAGTGTGAAGGTCTGGCAATAAGACAATTATCAGTCTGTTACCATTTACAAATAGAAATGCTCATCACAGAAGGAAGAAAATACTAATAACAGAAGAAATCTCACCACGTCCATTATCAGTTGTATGACCTCTGTCAGGGAGACTCCTGTCAAGGGAATCCTGTTCTTTCATTATGTTCCAGTCAGTATCACGTGTGCTTAGTGGCTCCCATCCACAAAGGTCAGTCTCAAAATCACATATAGTGTAATTTGCTGTTGTAGAGAAGAACAACAAAGACAGATCATTATTTACGCAATAGGTTAACACCACAACTATGACTATTTTGTATTTGGATGTACAAAGAGTCTTAAAGAAGTGCTGGTATGTTTCACTGAAGTCCAGATTATTCCGATGGACAAAAAGGCTCTAGAATACAGTTAACAGATCAAATAGGCCTTTCTCTTCTTAATCCAACTCAGAACCATGAGGGAAACTACTTATACAAGAACAAACTAGGCCATATTGAAGATAAGAACTGTACATCTAGCAGCTGATACATGATGAAAGTAATACTATATCATTGTAAAAGATTAATTCTACCAGAAAGTTTATTATGAAGGGGTGAGGAAATATCAAAAGTATTTAGGGCTTTAAATAAACTGAAAGTAGAGATCAATAAACCTTCCACTTAATTTAGTTTTGAAAATGGGATTTAAATTTATTTAGGTCTCCTATACATCTTTACTACAAGGTAAAAGACCATTTTCTCAGCAGATATGGATTAGATCAACTCAAACTGTACAACAATCTTGCACACTTTCGTTTCTTAGAGCTCAATTAATTATTTTCATACAAACATGGTATAATTGGTGAGTTTTCTTTCCTGATCCAGAACAGCTTCACAAAGTGCTATGTTTAACTCTTCGGGTCAGTTATCACAATTGTAAACACTACTTCTGAACTGCACATGGCACTTCCCAGAATTCACGACCATGCATTCGATCCTATCAGTCACAGACAGGATTATACATATCACGCCAACTTCCAGACTTGACAAAACCAAAATGAAATGCATCTTTGTTGAAGCGTCGTGCTGTAAAGCTTCATAGGCAAGGTGTTATGAATACAAAAAGCTTATTGGAGAGGTTAAATCTGAAGGTACAAAATAAATGACAAATATCAATATCTCTTAGCTGGATTCACTACATGTATTTTAATGTTTTAATGTATACATTAAAATTAAATGGATTATGATTTCCAGTTTAGTGCTGTATATAAGCTTAACATGAAAATTGGTTAACTTATTTAATTACAGAATTCTCATGCTTTTGACAAGGTGTCTTGTTAATTAGATTTAAATTGCTATTACATTAGGGTAGAATATGCAAATTGATATCCAAGATTAAGCTGTTTTGCTGTATGGTAATAAATACCATGTCTAAACATTATGCTTTGCTTAGCTAAGCAGTCTTAAGAGAACAAACATAACACACACACACACACACAAAAGCAAATATTCTTTGCTTAAACAACTCTTTCCTCTGGTCTCCCTAAACCCTGCAAAAAGTCTTTTGTGTAAGAAACTGACTGCAGTGGCTGCATAGTAATATCCAAAAAGACATCAATAAATGACCACATAGACGCAGAGAATTTACAATGTTGTTTACTAAGCAACCAAAAACCTGTTACTGGAGTGAAATGCCAGACTAAAGTTAAAATAACGGCTTCAATATGAAAGACAAATCAAGACAGCACCAATAAATTATGGTTTACAGCTCAATAAGGGGTTTAGCACGTGATTGTTTTAAAAGAAAAGATATTTTATTTTAACTAGAGGTGTTTATGAACACAAGAGTTATCTCAATATGAAGTACAACATCTTTCATGTGCTGATGACACCAGATCTGTTGCCATTTAACAGAGCTCAGTAACAGGCTCAGGGTTTTTCAATGGCTGCTAGTGAAAAGCTGTTGAAACAACATTTGGATATTGTATACTAAAAGAATCAGTGAAGCAGCAAGGCTGTCACCAGATGGAGACCATCATTGCCCTTGATTGTCAATAGGAAGAGAAAAGTGGGGTGAAATCATCACTTCTTACACAGTAGAACAATTCCTTCTAACGCTGTGGACCAAGAAGGAAATGTGTAGACATCATTTTTCAGGTTATTTTTCTGAACAATATGTTAAACATTGGAATGACATTAATGGTGTGATTTTGGGTTTGAGTTTGTGGTTTTGTGTTTTTTCCAAACAGAGGAATGAAAAAAGGAGGCTTCATGTTACTAAATGTGATGCTGTTGACCACCTTGTAGAAGTTACTTTTTTCCCCCCTGCATTATCATTTAAAACGACAAGCTCTATATAAGCATCTATTCATGCAGAGACACTGAGACAGAGTCTCTTATCTAGCCCAAGTGCTCCACTGGATGTAGTTTCTGGAAAGGATACTTTGTTTTTAAAAGTATTACTACATTAGGGACAGCTAAACTGTGAAAGTGAATGAAACCAAATTGTCTGAGTTAATAGTTTGACTTGAATTTTATCCCTACTTAATTCTAAAAACTTAAGGCTTGCTTGTAAATGTTTAAATCAAGCTTGAATAAAAAGGTTTCTTGTTTAGGCTGAAACCCAAATCCAAGTCAGATGGTTTCCCTCTGTATCTTTTTATTGCTAGAACATTAGTAAACTGAAAAATGCTTCTTTCCCATCAAAAGTGTATAATTTTTATTACACACTGCCTTTTTCTACATTTTTATTTGAACCTTCAAGTGATTACAGTGAATATTTCACCACTCATGGTTAGAAATTGACTGCAGAAACTGTATTTATTTGAGAAGTCATGCTAAGTAAGTTAAACAGACATAAAGCACAATTCTTGTATGTTTTATCTACATATAATCTCTTGTATATTTTATATATGCATACAACCTCTTACCATTACATATTGTTTATTTTACTGGGAAGTTTTCACTGGATTCAAACTGCAGAAATATTTTCCATGTTCTGAAAGTTAATTCTAACTTTTCTACATTCATTTGTAATTCAGCCAAACAGAAAGAAAACTAGAGAAGAAAAAACAGCCAGTATTCAATTTAATAACAAACCAAATCTGAAAAAGAATCTTTTTTTTTTTTGTGTGTGGGTATATCAGTGTGTCTCAGCTAATCAAGATTGATTTCAACAAAACTACTCAAATGAAGATAGTTAGTCCCATGCATAAGTGTTACCAAGATAAGTTCCTAATTTTTAAAGACATTTAAGTCTTATGTACTTACATACATATTTATATAAATGAGCAGAGATTAAATAGAAAATTTAAGATGCATTTTAAAACACATATCTATAACCTTGTAAAAAACTGTATTATTATAATTCTGTATTCATGTAATTCATGTATTTATTGTAAAACTGTATTCATGCCAAGTTAACATAAGCGAAGAGAAACATTATTTTTCATCCCCTATTGTAATGAAACAAAGAAAATCTTCAAAGAGGGAAATCCTTGACACTGCTAAGTAACAGCTGTCTGCCTTGATATTCATTCAGTATGGAGATCTGTCAACTATTTTAGTACATGAGAGTACTTCATCAAAAGAAACCACCAAGGATGTGCCCAAGAATAGATGCTAAAATAGCTAAAGGAACAGAGGCTAAAATATGCATTATTTTAATTTTAATTTAAAATTACTATCTGCTAATGTGAATAAACGTAGTGAACTCTGAATATCATGAAGGACATCTTCAAGGTCATGTGCAAAACATAACACGAGGAGAGGAACAGAGGACAGAAATAAGGGATGACTTTTCCTTTATGTCTATTTTTTTCTGGACAGCAGAAATTGTCAGAAAGATGAATCTTCTAAGCCAACAAAACAGTTGAAGACCTGAATTCCACCTTTAGGACTCTCTCTCCTGAAAAAAAGTGTGCAAAGTATCTAAGACAATATTAGCCATTAAAATAGGCTAACTTAGAAAATAGTAACTGCTATTTTAAAAGTAACTCATTTTCTTTTTCTTTCTTCTCAGACAATAGTCAGAGCAGCATGTAACTGATATGGGTTATTTATATTTTAGAAAAGCAAGTTTTTTCATCCTCTTTGGAGAGTCTGAGCATACTTTTGTGCATTGCGCCAACAAAAGGATATATTTTCAATCCACAAGTGCCTCAACACAGAGGAGAGCAGACAAAGCTCGTGTCTCAGGTTCAACTGAGTGTGATATTTTCTCTAAATTGAAATACACTAGGAGTTAGTGGAGAATCAGTGATACATGGTAAACCAAACCACAGAGGAATCAGCAGACACTGAACCACCTGGCAAAGCTACTGAAGAGGGTTTTGCACTGGATGGGCCTTCTGTCAGTGCTTGCCCTAGCACCCTAATTCTGAAGGTACCACAAAGGGCAATGTTCAGACCTCCAGGTTACTCTCACTTTTCTTTCTTCTGCTCACTCTCCATTTTTTCAGACCCATCCAGATGAACATGAAAAAAGCAATATACTCACAATTGAGTCCCACTGTGATCTTACTTTAAAACACTGACTATACCAAAGTTATTTTTTAATCTTTTGGTTACCCAATGACACTGTCCAGTGTCTGAGGCATAGGGGTAAAAAATAAAATAAGAAAGTGCAATGTATTACATGCAAAATATAATCACTGTAAAAGTGTTTAACCTTTTTTTTTTTCCACTTTGTGTAGTACTATTAACAGCTTCCCTTCAACTGGGACAATTGTTTTTCACCTTCCTTTTAAAGCCTTAAAATTATTCTTCTATATTTATACTCATTATTCACCACAATTCTCTTATACTGTTGCTGAAGAAGGAACACTAAATCATTGAGAAATAAAGTCCAATTTATAACATATTATTTGCTTTCATTCCATTCCTCCACCTAAAGAGCACGAAAGGACTCTGCAGTCCTACCAGCAAACACCAAGAGCACAAGGTCAACTTTTGTAAAAGAGACAAGAAGATCTGAAAGAGGAAGCCCTTATCCACTTAAATGTTGGCTTAGATTCCACTCAGAGACAAAACAGCATAGACCTCCCTACACATATTGTTTCAGAGACAGTTTCTGCATGGATATTTAAGTAATTGAAAAGATTAAAGGTTCAGACTGAGAGTTTAAAACAAAGCTGGTTGTCACAAATGGTTCCTAAAGTCTTCCCAATAAGTAAACAAATAAAACATAATCAGTGTTCTTCATCCTGCTGTCTTTAGTGATAAATAAAAGTTTAATTTACACTTCCGAGCAGCAGTATAAATTATCACCAATATCCGTAATTTGTGCACAGTTTTCATCTGCAACACACATTTAAATGTTAGCACCACTCTAGAGCTTCTTTCACATGGAGATGTAAAAAGTTTCCAAATTATTATAGACATCCTCCAGTAATTTTAATTATTTTCTTGATTGTAGGGTAGAAACTGCATTTTCCAAGCAAAATTACTTTCAATTGAAAATATCATGGATAAGACGTAGTTTCTCAAGTGTAGATGATTCGTATGGTTATTTGTATCATCATGCAAATAGCATGTCATTTTCTGACAATAACTCACAGACAGGCTAAATTAGAAAAGTGTTCAAACAACACATACCAAGGTAGATTTCAGTCTGTCTCCAATTATGGAAGTAGAAGTTATAGACGTTGTATACAGAGAATACATTTAACAAAGTATGCAAAACGTTACAGAAACAGAAGCAACAGAATTTAAAAAATAGTATCTGGATCCAAAATGTATTGTTGAAGGCAGGGAGAGTTATATAAAGCAATGGGAAGAAGAAAAGTCCATGACAGAAAATGGGATGAACTTTGTCACTAACCTGTACGTCATTAAACACTCTAGGGAAAAGAAGCAAAGTTTTCTAGGCATTTGTTGGATAGTCCTATTTAGATTTCACAATACTCTTTAGCAAAATGTCCTTCTAAAGCAATGCAATTCACTTACTGCAGGCTGCTGGATCCTCCTCACTGCCGTCAGAACAATCTGGGTGCGAGTCACAGGCTGGTGTAGTGTCCAAGATCTGGATGCTATTCAGACAGGCGAAACCTGCCCTGCTCCAGAGGGTTCCTTTAAACATGAGCTGTGGATTGTTACAATAAAAATATTTGCATTAACAGACATGGGGGAAAAACTGATTTTTATTTACATAAACCAAGAATATTCTATGTGTAAAAGCACTGTAGAGCTTCTATTATAAAACGAGAAGTTTTTATTACAAATCCAAAGCTGAATTTTTTTATTACTAGCTCAGGTTGAAATTTCTGTAATTTTTCAGCTAAAATGATTGGATGAATTCCAAGAACGATGTTAAGTAAAAGCCTACATTACAGAAAAATACCTAATTTCATGGCCACTGAAATGTGATATCTTAAAGACTTCATCTTCTGCTCTGAAATGGCTTCAGAACTTTGTTTAGCCCAAGAGAAAGAAATTCCAGTTACACTCATAGGTGGATAAAACACACTAGAGACTGCTCTTGGGTAACAACTGTCACAGCATGGCTTGACAACTCATACCTGTTCAATCACTTCAGATAAAATGGCTACAGTCAATCTATGCAGTGGTATTGGTCCTTGCCTGCTGATAACCCTTGAACTATTCCAGTCCCTGTCTAGGAGATGTCCAATTTGCTTGGGTCAAAACCCTGCTAGGGACACGATGTTGATATTTTAATTATATGTTGGTTTACCTAGTTTCATTTAAATCCCACAAACATCATTCACATTTTCTCAATACTATTTGTATTTAAATGAGTTGGCAGCACCTGAGATGGTGAGAATTGTATTCACTTTCTAGCACATTATTGAAGACCAAAAGCTTCCACATGTGATTTCTGTGTAGATTAGATGTTTTATGAGCTACAACCAGAGCTTTACTTACATTGGAGCGATGAAGAATAGTAAGACCTTCAGGATATACATCATTTTAACAAGTTTCATGGGAGTTTTATTAACAATAAGGAAAGCATCTTCCAAAATTGAAGACATGCCTTTTTCATTCATACCTTTAAGTTTTCTAGCCCCGATGGTAGCTGTATATCCATTTTGACCCATTCTTCCTTTGTCATCATGTTGGTTTCCCACAAGACAAGTTCTTCCTGTAAAATGTAGAATGCAATATCATAAAGTTCTCTCTTGTTCCTCTATAAATTATCAAGGTCATTTTTTTTGCCCTCAATCTTTTCCTTTCTTAGCCCTAGGACCACTGTATACACAGCTGTGCAGTGTGCGGAAGTAGAGCTTCATACACTCAATCATAGTCTTAGCACTGAGCAATATGGAAGGGGGTGGGAACAAAACATGTCTACTGTGATTAAACAGGCTAATAATGCAATTATCAGGAATAACCTTAGAAGAATTAAAGTGAATTAATATGTAAATTAAGCCATGTTATGGATTAATTTAACTGTATGTTTCCATAATACTCTCCACATAAGTTTCTTTTTCAATAATAACTGAATATACTGTGTCATAATTAGATTTAGTTTTCTTAGAACTGAATTTTGGATCTGTTAAAATTACCCAATCAATATCGCTAACATTTTTTTTTCTTAATCTGTAAAGCAAGCAGGCAGAGCACTACCTAACAAGTCCTAGTTGTGTTCCAAGTCACCTGAAATCTCATGTTCAATCTGACTCCTAAGAGTAACAGCAAGAGTGACAAAGATGGTAAAGTTCCTTTTCTGCAAGAACTCCAAGCCCTTTTGACTACAGTAACCTGACAAAACCAGCTCATGCTCATTGTGATTCTGATCATAATCCTAAGTAGAATATGCTAAGGCCAGTATAAAGAAATGCAGTGCTGTGAATTTCATTTATCTAAATAAGTTCTTGTCAAGAATCAGCTCTAAAATAGCACAAAACCAGAAAGAGAAACTAATGGAGGAAGAGGTAATATAGGTTATATATCCAAAGTTACCCTTAAAAATATCAAGAGTGAGACCCTTTTTAGGACACTATGCAAAGTACTGGTCATATCTTTTCACAAAGGATATTACAGAATTAGAAGCAGTTCAGAATAAAGATGTGATGCAGGATAAGATAAATGAAAAGTCTCTTGTATGAGGAGAAATGGAAAGGTTAAAAGCAATTTACCTTACAGGAGGTGAATAAGAGAGAGTGTGATAGGTATGTGAAATGTTATCGGTACTATAGACAAGGACAATTTCTTCCTGTCTTGCAGTATGAAAAAAGAGGAAGATGCTGTCTACTGCTCAATAGACCAAGAGATCTGAGCCAGGAGAACACTGGTATGATTTGTGATGAGTAGCCAATTACTTATGCTGTTTTCCTACCAATACTTCAACTATTATTATACACTAACAAAGCTGGAAAATTAAATCTCTATTGAGAATGTGCCTGAATTTCAGTTTTGGAAAAGTACAACACTGTTTTCTCTATACTCTAATTTCAAACAATGAATAAGAGAACCAGTTTCCATAAAACACATTACATACTTGATTTCAGAAATAAAAGTCAGCTGTGAGTTTCCATATCACTAGAGATATAAGTATTTGTCAACTCATTCACATGACAGATATTCATCAAAGGCCTTTCAATGTTGAGGATACTTCTACCTATGTAAAATTTGCTTTATTTTAACAAGTAATTCTACCTCCAAACAAAATTCATCGACATTATTAGCCTTCAAGAGCCACATATAAAACATAGTGTGATGGGTTATGTATGGAGGCTCTTGTACTTGGTAGAAGATAGAGAGGGCTGCAGTGCTGTCCCTGTAAGCAGTTCCTGAAACTTCCCCTGGCTGAGTTGGACCCATCTGCAGCCTGATCAGGCCACCCTGACGTAATTATTTAGGAAGAGAAAATTGTAGTGTGTAAGAGGAGATGGAAAGGTGCAATAAGGTGAAGGTGACCACGTGGACCCATCAGCCAGCAAGAGAGGAAGAGAGGAGCAGTAATGGTCTAGAGATTACTCTGCAGTCTGCAGTGAGAACACAGGCTGTTACCCTGCAACTCACGGAGTGCAATGGCAGGACCCCGTGCAAAGATGACCCTGTGTCAGAGGGAGTGAATGTTACGGACCCTGTGTCAGAGGAGGCGAACAGAAGCTGCAGCCTTTGGGAGGAGTGCATGTCAGAATGGCCTATGCAGGGCTGCCCAGTGTGTGAGGGACCCTGCACTACAGCAGGGGAATGGTGAAAAGTCCCCCTGCCCTGAGGCAAGACAAGGACAGCTGGAGTCACCTGGAAAAGATTGACTACACGTCCCATTCCCTGCCTCCCTGCACTACTCAGGAGGAGTGTGAAGAGATCGGGATCAGGTGTCTGAGCCCATGGAAGGGTAGGAGAAGGGAATCTCAGAGAGCTGGTCAAACACTTCATCATCATCCTACTCTATATTGCTTTTAATTGGGTATATTATCTATTTGGTTTGTCGATTTAGCTGGTGACAGATGAAATTAAGTTTCATTTTCTTCCCCAAGTTGAGTAATGTTATTTATTTTGCCTGGTATCATGAGTGGCAAGTGAGCCCTTCCTGGTCCTTAGGGAGTTTCAGAAACCTTTGGTACTTTACTCTTCCACATTCTCTCAGGAGGGGGTGGGGAATGAGCAAAGGGCTGCTCATGTCTTTTTGTTCTCAGCTGGGCCAAAACCACAACAAACAGAAAAAGGGTGACATACTAGGAACCATATCTCATGGCAGGTTAAAACCATAGCCCGTGGTTAAGTATCTGCTTTAGAAATCTACACTATATTCCCCCACATGTACATATACAAACCCTCCAAACACATTTTTATACCTTGTGGGAACACTCTACATTTGCCGTTTATTTGATGCATCTGGAAACTATAATTTTGTTCAGATTCAGTTAACAGCTTAGATATCCATCCCCAAGACTCTCTTTCTCCCAGATGTATTTTAATAAAAACAGCTTGTAGTAGTAAATGAATTTTCTGTCCAGGTGCCAGCATCCAGACCTTTAGCTGTTTTTTACTGAGAAAGCTGTAAATCACCTCAAATGTTCCAACTTCTAAAACTGGCCATTATCCATACAACAGACAGTACCCTCTGAGCTCTAATAAGGCACTAATATTATTTCCCTTCCTCACAATGTTTTATCTTGTGGTATTCATCCTGCGTGTCAAATTCTTCCACCTCTTTTGGTACAAATGGGTTAACCCTTCTAGCACATTCCTTGCATTTCTAAAATGCTGAATGAATTGCTTTTCCAGTACTTTCCCTCGAGATTTATTTTGGTGATACAGGACAGCAGTTGCTCAAAATACCTTCACTTTGTTCCTCTTATTGTGATAGATTACTACCTGTAAACAGTTTTTTGTGAAGTTAAAATGGACAAGATTTATCTCTTTTTCTTGCAATGTTGGGGTAATGGAACTCAGTTTTGAAGCACGAGACAATCATAACTTTTTCTTATCAACTCCATTTATAAAATACAACCTTTTTTTATGTTTTATGTTTCTCTATAGATAGATTCACTGCTATGCAACTGCACTCATCATTTTGTCCTGCCTCTCTTATTTCAGAGAGTAATTTGGATTAAATTCACTCACAACAATTAATGAATTCAATTCATCTTCTGCGGAGGAATACACTTGCATGTTTTTTGCAAGTGTTACTGAACACTTAGAGAAACTTCAGTGCATTAGGTTACAGATATGCTTGCACATATAAACGTTTGTTGAAATTATCTTTTACTGCTTGCTTTCCATCTGCTTCGTGAGCCACACAAGATGTAAAGGCTAAGAAGATAAAAGGAAGAAATGTAAACTCCTTACTTAATGGGACAAATGATTAAGTAATGAGTGCCAAAAGACAGGTTGAAGTCAGAATTATCAGACAGTTAAATACTGATAATATTTTATGTTAATGAGACAATTAATATTGCCAAATGCTAATGCAAACATGGACCAAATTAGATGAATGCTATTACAGATATATCTAAGTCAGAAGCACCAAAACTGGAAGGAAATCAGGAAGTTTTAAGTAAAGTTAAATGGAAGGAATATTATATTATCAACAACTGAGAACCTGAGAAGAATGTGTAGGGAACTGGGAGAAAAAAAGATATATGTTGCAGTTAAGGAAAACATAGGGACTATGCAATTATAACAAATCACCTGAAAGCTGACAACTCATAAGACACTGAAACAAATAGCTAACAATAGTATTGTATGCAGCTAGAGAATTAGAAAGTGACAAACCTACATTAGCTGCTTCCAGTGAGGAGCAATTAACATTCAGACAGTGTCATTTTTTTTTTGTCGTAAACAGACTTGAGAAAGTAAAAATTACTTCACTTTATTAAGGCTTTTAACCTAATCTCATAGGAAATTCTTTAAGCAAATTAACAGGATTTTATGCAGATGGAATTACTGTAAAATGGGTATACAAATAGGACTATGATCTTCTTGAAAAGAGGAGCTGTCAGTAGCTTTCTATCAAACTAAAAGAAAATTATAATATGGCTTTGCATAAGCTTATTCCAGCATCTGACATAATTATAGTGCTGCCTGTTTGGATAGTGGAATAAGAAGGAAAAATCAAGAAATGTGGATAACACTAAATCGGGAGGAATTACAAACACTCTGAATGATATCATTAGAATTTAAAATCATCCCAGTACACAAAAACAAGTTTCAAACTAATTATATAAATTTTACAGAGATATGAATCAGAGTTAGGAAATAAAAATCAAATTGCTTTTGCCATTGCAGTATTGAATTAAGAGCAGCTTCGCTAAACCAGCAATAAAACAGAAGCAGCTGCAGATTTTCATGGACTGCAAATCAAATATATATCAACAACAGGTTACTCTTGACAAAAACAGTCCATTTTCTCTACCCTTCTTCAAACTCAAGAACAATTTAAATTCTCTATCTTCCAACTGGTGTCATAACATCTCTATTAGAAAACATGTTCACTCATCTTTGGCCTCTCAGTTGAAAGGGAGGAAAGCTAGGTATACATTTACAAAATGTGTGGTGCTTGTCCTCTAAGAACAGTACTGTAACTGTACATTAGATGTAAACCAGTCTCTGTGTCAAGCCTCTCAGTGTCAGAACATAATAAGTGTTATTCAGAGATGAGAGGTTCTGATCAATAAATATAGTAAAAAGTGATTGCAGAGAAACTGCATGGTACCAGACTGTGCAAATGAGAAGCTATCTTAAATGACAGCCTCCAGGAAAGCAGCCCCATTGTCTTCCAAGGTCAGAACTAGCACTTGGTCTCACTTCTGTTTGTCAATATTTGGTTGGTTCTGAAAATTCACTAATTTTTCATAAACAACCTAATGATTCAGAAGCAAAATGTGTAAAAACTATTTGTCTTTTCATTTCAGTTTAAGAAATCATGACTATGAGTCTGCAGCGCTTTGGTTTTGAAGCTACCATTAGAAACTTATGTTGCTGAAGGCTTTTTCTGGCAAATTTTTACGAGTAACTCATATCAGCTTTAAATATTGCACTTCTGACTAAAGGAGAAATTCAGTAGCTAAAACATGAAAGGACTATGTTATGAAAACAGCTAACTGAACTTATGTAATAACTACCGAGTATCTTTTTTCTAATGAATGTGCAAGGAACCATTTATCAATTAACCCAGTTTAGGGTCCCAGTTCCATGAGACCTTGAATGCCACATAATTTGCTCTGTTTTCGTGGAAAGAAAATTCCTAAATTGAGTCCATCAATGCTAATTAGGTGAACCGCTAAAATCAGCATTCCTATTCTGTCTCAAGGTTACCATAGGCATCATACCTGGGAATTTGTTGGCAAGTGCCTTCGCAGAATTCTCCATGCATTCTGACTAGAGCACTGATTACCTCACAACTCCCTGACATAGTTACGGGTAACAGAAAAACATTAACTGTTGCCTTTTGTAAATGAAAAACGAGCAAGAGCTTGGTGTTGTTTTCATGAGTACTTGAAGACACAGTGGGAAAGAGATGAGGTATTTCCTTTATCTGTTCCCACATTTAGGCCTCTTGGTAGTACTACACTTTAGGGTTTTTTCATATGTTATGTTTGCAAATGAAGTGGATCTGTCTTTTGAAATACTCTCACTGTTGGGTGGTAATAATTCAACTCCAACATCAAGATATGAGAACCATTAACTTAATGAGACCAGCTATACTGCTCTGATTTTCATTAAGTAGCAGTTCAATAGCATCAATATTAAGTTACTGAACAAGATTTTCAGAAAGGAGCATTCTCATAGCAGAAAGCCTCCACAAGGCAAACGAGGCAAGAAAGATGGAAATTGTTATCATTGCTGATGTAATATCAACTGGTATTTGTGTTTGTTTTATCTGGCTATTTTATCTACTAATAGGTAAAAAAATAGGAAAATTAATTCTCTAAAACATGGTCAAAGTAAATCAGGTGCCTAAGCAAGAGCTTTCCAGACACCCTGAGCCAACAACTTTCCTTTTTAATGTGTCTCCACAGAAAAAGGCACTTATTTTCCTATTTTTAGAACAGGAAGGAGGTTAGAAAAGCTATTACCAGAGATTTTTCCCCTTAAATCCCCAGTTTATTTAATTCTGCAATAGCTAGAGCTTGTCCTTGAAGTCTTATTACAGAACATTCACATATCAAATTAGTTTCTAGCTGAGGTGGCAAAAACACAGGTCTCACAATTGCTTAGATTAGTGGAACAATACCAAGTTCCTCTTTCGCACAGACATAGGAGGCAAGCAGTTATATCTCCTGGCATTTTGGCTGGTGACATCCTAGGCTGACATCCTTTTACCCTTTGAACATGAATGCATGTTTCTCCTTACCTGGTTAGTAAATAATATGGCCTTGAGAACACTGTGATCTGCTGTGGAGTAATGAAACTGAAAGCGGCAACTCTTGCTGGAGCAGTGACACATGGAGCTGTTCAGGTAAGTGCTTTTGTAGAAAGCATTGCCATCAGCTTCTAACCATTCAAAATGGCCTGAAAAATAAATGTAAAAAAGCACTTTTTCACAAGACAAAAATTTTTTTTCTCAGTCTATGAAAAATAACAAGTGCTTGCAAGTAAGAAAACCACAGACCCAGTCTCAGCAACAACGCAATCTGATCATCACGCTTTCAATGTCTCTTGGATATCATCTGTTTCCTATTAAGATAGATACCTATCTTCTGTTGACTCACAGCCAAAGCAACAAATAATTACATCAGTTCATACTATCTTTATGTTGTTTCTTTGCATGTTAAAAACTGTAAGCAGTCCCAAATTCATCTCGGCCTCCTTGCTTTTACAACCATTCAATGCCTAATTGTAAATACGTTTGGAAAATGGTCTTTCTTCCTTTTTCAGCTGTGGTTTCCACAAAACATGCTCTTTACAGTAATACTTTTGTAGACTCTTATATAATATGGAAGGTTAAAAAAAAAGACAATGGTGAAAGGCAGTATTCTGCCTTACTGCTATAGGAGGCAGTGACATCTCCACCATGTAATCAAGGTCTGTACTTCCCAGCCAGAATTTCTGCAATAAAATGTGGAAAGCGTATTGTCTTTCCATTTGAAGCAGAAAAGCAATTTGTCCTCTTCTTGACCTACTGCCCCTTGTAAAAGCATTCCTACAGAGATCTAAAGGAGTTCTCCATCCCCTCAACACTGTCTTTTATTTGTCATGAATAAAAAAGGCTAAATACTTTTTACCAAGGTTTTTCCCCCCCTCCTCCTGAGCCATTGAATATTTTGCTGCCTTCCAAAGCAGCTATTAAAATAGCAAACAAGAACTGTTTAAAGGTCTTAAGTCTTCTATTTCTGTGTTCATGTCTCTAAATAAAACCTGTCTCAAATGCAGATGTTCTACATTTTACTTCAAGCTGAAGGGAGAAAACATTTATTTTTATAAGAGATCACATTAATCCATGGGGGTTTTTCATTCCACAAACTACATGACTTAGAATCCATGCTACTAGTTTTAGAATAACAACTGAGCCTTCAGTTAAAACTGAGCTACAGAGTGAGACTTTTCTGGCAAGTTTTCTTCCCCAGCAGAGAACTGTGTAGTCTGAACCAATGCTCTATAGTCTTCTATTCTGATGAAAGAAGAGGTCAGATCTGAACTACTACTGTTTCCACATTTTGAAAGTGAATTTTCATGAACTCACGAGTCATGGATGAAATATTGAAAAAGAAATAAATAAGGGAAAAGTAATGTAATAGAATCACATAATCTAATTATTTGGCTGCCTTTCCATGTTTAAACTTGAGGGATTTTTATCATCTCTTATCTGAAATATTTGGTTTAAAAGCATTGCGCTTCCTTTGATTTCTTTTTGTATAGCATAATCTTTATTTGTATTATGCAAAGAATTGGTTTCATCAGTTTCTTATTAAAGAAATGTTACCATAGATGTAGTAAACTAGATTAACTCTATGTAAGAAGAATGAACTATGGAAACTACATAGTGTGCTGGAAATTATCAATAAAGAAAACAATAATAAAGATGTATTTTCTGCACAGTATTGCAGGAGAATATAAAACCTCTACAGGAACTTTTGACACTGGAGAAATTTAGATGAAAAGTTATAGAGCAAGTGCCTGCAATATAACACTTGAGAAAAAAAGCAATAAAAGAACAAAGGAAAAAAAAGGTCCACTAAGGATAGAAAGTGTTTTATTAAACATAAGAATACCAGGAAAAAAGGATTATTCAAAGCCTACATGCAATCTTTTCCTTATAAATACAATTGTCTAGACTTCTGCTTTATAATTTAGTTTCTTATTTCTCTTCTATTTATAGTAGGGAAAGCTTTGATTAGAATCAGAAACTAAAGCTTAGTCAAGCTCTATTTGCATTGCAAGTTTGAGCCCTCCAGCAAGGTATTTTTGCAGTTTGCATGCAGTTTATTTAGTTTTAAAAATTTTAGATATTATTCAATCTCTTCCTCTATGCCTCAACATATTTGGATGAATAGAATCACAGAATCACATACTGAGAAGTGAGTTATCCTAGTTCAGATTTTTCAATGCTTTCCAATGTTAATGACAAATTAAATTCTTTGTGGTTTTGGGCACTTATTTTTTCTTACTTCTTATTTTCCTCTGTGACATAAGAGCACAGGATATATCCCAAAGCAGTTGCTTGTCTTATATATTAAGCCTACACAACTGCCTGTGCATATCTATACAATAATGCCCAAGCATCTATACAAGAGACATTTAAAAATATGATATTTTATTTCAACAGGCATCACTTATGATCTGGTCCTGCAAAAGCCACCTAGAGAATTTCAGCACGTTTTCTGTTAACACAGTATTGCCATAAAAGGGAAATTTGTACCTATTACTAGCCCTTGAGGTATCACATGAAGGTATGGCACAGATGCAACACCTTTCAGGGGGGTACCTAAAATAAAATCGTATTACAAGGGTAATTTTCTTGTAGATACCCTAGTGGGAATTGAAAAGCAGTAAGTCTTCATTTCTTTCTTTCCTTTTGTAAAAGATGAGGAAAAAAAATCTCCTTTGTTAGTCTGTACATTCTGTGTTGTACATAAATCTTAACATGCAAACATTCATCTTAACAGCACATATGCACTCGATCACTTGTGCTTGATATTCCATTATAATTTGCCTTATAATTACTAGTGTGTTGAAATGCATGCTAAAATTTCTTTTCAAAATCTTTCTAATATAAAAGCAATATCTAAGCATTCTCACTGCAGCCATCAATTTCTATGGGCTCAAAGTTCGAGCAGTAATCTCCAAGCTATCAGCTATATCACAAATTACACTATTACGACTAGTGCTACTTAACCTCTTGGAAGGCAGCCTCAACAGACAAGACAAACACTTAGCTGGCAAGGCGATTCCATTTCACGATTTAACACTCTGACATTTATATCCATTAAGCTTTCAAAAACCCATAAACTCATAGACAAGCTCTACACACTGACTTGGAACACAAGTGTAGCTCTTTAGTTCTGAAAATTGCAAACAGATCGATTTCATTGTTTTTAAGAGTCAAACTATTTTGTATAATAAATATTTCTCTACAGCTCCTGTAATTATTTAAAGTGAAATTCTTGACTGTGTGCTCAAAGATGGTAATGTTGTACAAGTAAAACAACACAGAAGTGGGTTTTGCTTAGATATATTTAATTCACTAAATTGTTGCATAGATCTCAAAGAAAGAATTAACTGGCGAATAACTGAATTATTGATTTATATGGGAATTCTTACATTGAAATCTTTCACGTTTTACGAGTACATACACTCACAGCACCCTTACTAAATGGTCAAAGTAAAAGCTAATTGAACTATCAAATCCATTTTCATGGATTTCCATTTTCATAAATACCAAGTCCACTTTCATGGTTTTGTGCTGTTTCTACTTTGAGTCATCACCTTGTCCTAAAAAGCACCATATTATTTTCTTCATGACAGCTAGTAAGTGTGCATTAACTTAATTTTCTCACCTTCAGTATTGTTGCTCCAATCTTTCAGGAGGGAACAGGAAGCAATCTTGTGCCCAGCTTGCTGTTGTGTCCATGTAACAGGCTCAGCTGGCTGATCTGAATGCCATTCACATATGCCAAGCTCAAAACTGGAAGTCTCTTGTTCTGAAAGACAACAGAAAAATAGTCACTTCTTAAGAAGTCATTATTTATGAGACTATTTCCCTTTAGAAACAGATGTTTACTAAACTGCTTCACAACATTTCTGCCTCTGGTTCTTCAAAAGTGTTGTGCATCATTGAGTGCAGTGCAGTATTTCAGGCTGCCGTCTTTAATGACATTCCCTAAAGATGAATGTTTCTTTCAGAGCAATGGAAGGCTCAGGCAACCTGATCTAGTGCAAGATGTCCCTGCCCATGACAGTGGAGTTGGACAAGATGGTCTTTTAATCTCCCTTCCAACCCATTCTGTGATTTAATGATTCTACGAAGCTTGAGATGCCAGATTGCAGCTGCAAAATTTTGTGCAATTAATAACAGCTACAGAAAGAAAGTGAAGAGTTTAAGTAGGATTACACTATCATGTTGGAAGTTCCATTTCTTAATAGTATTTTAAGGTAAAGTCAATGTTTGGTTAATACATGTTTAAACAGCAGTCAGTATCTCAGAGAAAACTTGAAGACTCTGAACTGTATAGAGGGAAGAATGTTATGTCAGTATACATAGACATTACTCTACTTGCATCTCAGAGTTACTGAGTTGTTCACATTACTCAGTGAAATGTCCTGTTCGATTGATGTCTCAAACTTTCCCTGTTCCAGTGTTGTTTAGTTTAAGTGAGAAGAGCTTGTGGAAAAGTTATTTGTGATGTAAAATGCAAAATTCTAGATTGGTCTAGAAAATGATGGATTTCAACATTTGGAAATGTCTGAGGTTGTTTGTTTTGATAAAAAAACTCATTTTCCAGCTCTTAATTCTGCAACTTGTCAGACAACAGTAATATTAATATTTTGAATTTTGTGACTCACATCCCTGTAGCAGTTCATCTGAAAGTCTCTGCATCTTGTTCTGCATTTATGATATTCACTACATCTTTGCATGATTAGTTATAATTAAGGAATTAAGAGACTCTTAATTAATTTGAGACTCAGGAGGAAAACCCTTAAAGCATCCCATTTCCATTTGTTGGGGCTATTTGCTTTCACTCCTATGGAAAGATCAGAATTACAATCTTACTAATCTTCACATATGTAATTTCTCAGGAGTTAGGAGAGCACTCTGCAGGGCAATCAGACACTTGGATAAGAAAACGAAACCTTTGAACAGAAGGTCTACTAAAGGTATAATTACAGGAATTTGTGTATTACCATTTAGAGTGTTGCTTTAACATCTTCTCTTTAACACATAAAATATGTTTTCTACAGTACATATCACAGAATCATAGAATGGTAGGGTTGGAGGGGGCCTTTAGAGATCATCTAGTCCAACCCCCCTGCAGAAGCAGGTTCACCTAGATCAAGTTGCAAAAGAACACGTCCAGGCGGGTCTTGAAAACCTCCAAGGAAGGAGCCTCCACAATCCCTCTGGGAAGCCTGTGCCACTGCTCCATCACCCTCACAGTAATATAGTTTTTTTCTTATATTTAAATTGAACTTTTTGTGTTCCAGTTTGATCTCTTTACCCCTTGTCCAGTTGCTAGCTACAATAGAAAAAAAGGGTTGTCTCAATCTCCCAGCACACATCATTTACATTTTGTAAATGTTAATAAGATCCTCCCTCAGTCTCCTCCAGATTAAATAGCCCCAGGTCCCGCAACTTTTCCTTGTATGAAAGATGCTTCAGTCCCCTGATCATCTTAGCAGCCCTGCACTGGCCTCTCTCCAGCAGTTTCTTGTCCCTCTTGAGCTGAGGAGCCCAGAATTGGACACAGGACTCCAGATGAGGCCTCACCAGGGCAGAGGGGGAGTAGAACCTCCCTTGACCTGCTGGCCACATTCATGAAATACGCAATTGCATAACAAAGAGGTGCAGTGTTTTTGACTGATAAGAAATCATTTGGCAGCTGTTAAGAAAACTACAAACTGTAGAGAATCTTAAACTGCTATACTGAAAATACAGTTTGGGTTGTTCTTTTTTAAAGCACAGTTTACTGGATAAGAACTGGATAAGAGTCTGAAGGGGGCCAATATGTGAGACAAGTGAGGGAGAGATGAGAAGAAAAAAATAAATAATGAAATTACATTTCTATTTAGCAATCACACTTTGTATCAAGACACCCTTAAAAGCATAAATTTTTAAGCTACTTTACTCCTGACTCTAAAGGCACAGTCACACTAATGAATACAAATGTATAAGGTCATTCCTTGTGTGCATTTACATCTTGCCAATCATGACTAGTACATTAAAAATGCAAAATTTAACTACAAGTTTAATGCAATTAAAATGATCTTCATTTAAAATCTACTTATCCAGACATTCCATGAAGACTCCAGAAAAAAACATTTCAAATTAAGACCACTATTATTCTGACCTTTTGTTTTAATTATTGAAAAGTATTTAGTAGTAAATTTTCACCTCTTTCAGTGAGAAAATTAAGATCCTTTGACCCTGGTTTTGGCTGTTGTGAGCAATTCAGACATTACTTAATGAAGCCGACTTTTCATAATGGGAAAGCACAGGGTAAGAACTGTCCCTAATTAGAATTTACCTGAGGTACTTAAAGAGTGTGGCAGCTCAATCTGAATGCTACATAATATGCCTCAACAACTGCCATGTAAGCTAAGTTTAATGCCTAGATTTGCAAGTTCTGGTGAGTACCCTATGTTTCTTTTTCAATCTTTGGTTTTTTTATCTCTTTGAGACAGAATTTCATCTCTATCTCTGATCATTAATTTTTGTTTGCTTTAGAAGCATTTTGTTTATGAAAAAGCCAATATATTTTTACAGAGAGATTGATACTCTCCTGCAGGAATTGCTTAAGCAATTATATAGGTTGCTAGAATCTAATAATTCATTTCTTTTCCATCTTAAACCTGATGTTCCATCTACAGAACTCCTCCAAGGAACAGGAAAAAAATCCAGGGGAGAATCACTGAATCATTTGCATTGGAAAAGACCTTTAAAAGCCTTGAGCCCAACCATTAATCACACATCTATCTCTTCTTATTGTCATTTCAAATTCAGTTGTTCAAAGAAAGCACAGCATAAACTTACTTGCATTCATACACAAGTATATCCAAAGTTTTAAATTTAAGTAGTACTGCTATGAAACCTACACAAAACAGAAAAGCAGGATAGACCCTGGCTGGAAAATATTTAACATCTGCTTCAATATTTCTCCATTCTCAGAAAGTTTAAACATGGACAGATTTATATGACCAAGTTTAGTTACTTGAACCTTTATTTCTCCAACACAGATCCTCTTTGAAATAAATATACTTGTCTGCCTGAATCATCACATTAGGATTTTTATGTTGCTTTAACTGTGATCTGCCTACAACTGCTGAGTATCCTATTATTTTAGTAACTATATTCATCTATTTCCAATTGTTTTTCCTACTGGGAAGTATAAAGAGCTTTATTTTTAAACATTATACATAAAACCAAACACGTAACCTAGCTTGGTCCATGACAAACACTGCCTTCCCTATTTTGAGTTTAAATTTCAGATTAAACCCTCAGTGTCTGTGCTACGACTAGGGGTCAGAAAAACAAAGGAAATACTTTGAGTTAGAACTGTTGTCACCTGCGAACGTGACATAGGTGCCATGGTGAAGTCTTATTGGATGATACAGAGCAGCAAGCGTTCCAATTTATGCTAAAACGAGTAGGATCACTTTCCCATGAAAATACATTGGGTTGAAAAGAAAAACAGGAAACATTTTGCTAAAGAATTCCAGCATGCAGGGATGGTCTGGCTGCAGAGCTGACTAGGCTGACATTACGGCTCTTGGGTGTAGCCACGCTACACAGACAAGGATCAGGACCTTGATGCAGTTAGAAATACAACACAAGTGTTTTGTGAGTCTCCCTAAAGTCAGCTCCAAAGCTTTCCTGAGCTGGCTGAACACAAAAATTCTTTGGCCAAAACCAGTTGATCTCTTCTACCTGCTGAGGCCATAGTGCTCTCTTGGCTGCAGTTAGCTACATTTATACCGTGCCAGATTCTTTAAGGTATTATTCTCATTCTTTCTAACTGTTTAGGTGTGATAAGATGGATGATGGTTTCAAGGGATAGGAATGAGCCAGTTGAAAACACTTACTGTACACTTAAGGTGAGTACCTTTAAAAAGTAAAATGTTTTCATTTGTGTTTTCTAATACAAGAGAAAGACAAAGTAAAATGATCTGTCTCCTGACAAACAGGTATTTCTTACCACATGCCAGAGAGCATCCTTCACTGAAAATAATATCATCAATGGCAACAGTTTCATCTTGTCTCTGAACGTCCACCATCCCCCAAAAGACAACCTGCAGAGATTAGCAGCAAATCAACATCAAATGGCACTCACTAGTGTCAAAAGGAAGAGAAACAAAATTCCAATATATGCCAGACTAGTCCATAGAATTTCTATAAGATATACGAGAACTCTAATTGTGCACTTAATTTTGGAAGCTTATTATCCTGGCTTTTTCACATATTTGTGGCTTGTCTGAACAAATCTGTGCCAGGCGACATTTAGATTAGATGTCAGGAAAAATTTCTTCACTGAAAGAGTTGTCAAGCACTGGCATAGGCTGCCCAGGGAAGTGGTTGAGTCACCATTCCTGGAGGTAGTTAAAAGATGAGTAAACGGGGTGCTCAGGGACATGATTTAATGGTGAACTTGTCAATGGTAGATTAGCGGTTGGGCTCTGTGATCTTAAAGGTCTCTTCCAAACAAAACTGTTCTATGATTTCACAAGAAGGATCTGAAAATCACAATAAAATACAATAAAATCTAAACAAGGTTTACAGCATCTAAGAAATACAAATAATTTTGTCTTTTATCAAGTCATTATTCCACCAGACTGGAAGTATCAATCTCACGTGGCTGTTTTCAGAATTCCTCAAAGACTTGGAGAAAAGTCAGAGCAACAAGCACTAAAGATTTTTAGCAAGTTTTGAGACAGAACAAACCTTGAGAACATGGTCAACTGTTATTCTGCTCTAACAAACCAGTAAAAAAACCACACCAAACTAACCCAACAAATCAATCATATGACTAATATTCCTTATATTATTCCCTAGCTCTATCTTGGGATATTACAGCTCCATTTTTTTTTTCCCCAGAGTTCTGGAGGAACAATCTGTGTAGAGGTACAGTCAAGTACTTAATAAGGAACATGTAGAGTTATCTAGATAATAAATTTTCAAGTGTTAGCTTTAGAATACAGAGCCAATTTTGTGCATACTTCTAAGAGATCATAGCAGAACACATGCATTTATAAATGATTATAGTGAGTCCAGTACAACACTGTATAAAATGACACAGCTCAGATAAGAATATGATCATTGTGATAGGAGTTAGTTGGTTTGTTGTTTGGCTTTGGGGGTGGAAGGTGTGTTTGTTTGTTTATTGTTTTTTCTTAGGCTGTAGTTGAGCTGCTCAAGAAGTGTGGCAGGCTATAAAGTCAATTTATCCTGGCATTATAGAAGTAGATAGAGAGATGTAATGTTAGCTGACATACCACCAATGAGAAACTCATGTCCAGCTGTTTTAGATATACACATACTTTATTTTTTTAACACAGAAAAGAGATGAAAGGCCAGTAACTGGCTGGACTAGATGATCTCTAAAGGTCCCTTCCAACCCCTATCATTCTATGATTCTATGAAAACCATTTTTAGTAGACGCAAACAACCACACTTGTGTAACATAATATTGCTAAGAAATACTGTCACCCTCTGTGTTCATACTTCTTTGATCAGCTGTAGTACAATGAAAAGAATGCAGTTTATTGAGAGCCAGAAGGTTTAACGGAGCAAGGTTAATTGTGATATAGGTTTTGGTACTTCTTTCTTATTGTTTTGATATGATGTTTCTCTTCCTTCATGTTGAAGTCTACTTGAAAAGAATAAATATTTCACACTAAATATTAATGGCATAATCTCTCATTCAGCAATACATTTATAGGACTGAAAAACAAGACCTTAGAAATTTGTTCATTTGATTTCGGAAAACAGTATTTTGAGTTGTTTAATGTTACTGCAACAACATGTATAGTTCAAGTGTACTTTGATGACATCACCAGTAGAAGGACAAATACTATGTTCATATTGTCTGTTCTTATGATAACATAGTTTTAGATAAGGTTCAAAGAGTTCCCTGTTGACTGATGTTATGAACATTCAACACATCCTGGTATTCTGAACAGACAGGAAAATTTCTCTGATGATTAAAAAAACAAACAAACAAACAAACAAACAAACAGGTATTCATACTTAAAAGTGTTTGACTAGTAGGGAGTCAGATGCCCTGAAAGGTTTACTACTTACTGAATGAGGAGCAGAGTCAGTACTGTAACCTTGAACCCATCTCTCCAGAAAAATGTCAGTTCTATTTTTTTCTTTACCATGTGTTAATTTCCCCACCTTGGTGTAACAGAAGGTCATGCTGGATGCCTCCAGTTGCTCTCACATCTAAAAAAAGATTCTCTAGGCTTTATCAGTCACAGGTACCTCTCTGCCCTCCCCTGAGGGGTTCAGTTCAATAATAACCAATCTCCCATCCACATATATTTGAGTGAACAATTGTTGTTTTCCCTCTCACACAAAATCTAAAGCTCTTTCAGTACAAAAATCTGTAATGAAAATGTCAGCTCAAAGACACTATTTGCTCACAACTAATTAACGAGAGCTGTCTAAATATGTAGTATCTATGGCTGTCAAAACAAATTAATATTGCAACTCCATTAGTGGCAAGGAAAGATAGAGTGGGAATGTAGGTGGGATCTTACACTGGCTGGGCATTTCCCACAAGTGCAGCCACCAGTGCAGATTCTCAGTGCAGCATCTAAACTCGATGTAAACTACAGGCATCAAGTACAAAGACAACAGTGAACCTCAAGCTTAGAACCATTTCCCTTAATGAAGTCTAGGAGACAGAAATAGAACAGAGGGAATGTAATGTAGGTGAACAACCCATGATACCAAAACCCCTACCATTCTGTGATTCTGTGAAAACCCAGCTGAAACACAGTCTGAGCTTGTTCTGCAGTGAGTAATCACAGACATGGCAATCTTTCTATTTCAGAATTCCCTACAGGCAGAGGTTTTTTGAAAGCCAAAAATCAAACTCCTTATCCCATAAAGATAAATAAGATTTTTTTTTCCTTTTTTTTTTGGATCAGGAAGAGACAAAAGTATTTAATAGTGAACATCCAAGTGAGCAAAGAAGACAAGCAGGTTGTTTTTACATTAAAATCTCACTTAGAGATTGTAAAATTTACAAGCACAAGTATCCTATTGCAAAGAGACTTCTACACTCCAAATAGAGTAATCTTTTTTCCACATCCATTTTTTTCCCCTATAAGCTTTAATTTTAAGGACTTTGTTTTGAAAAATACATCAGGTAGCCATACAGGCTAAAGATCTTTGCATATCAAAAGAAGTTTATAAGGACAAGTGAATTGCATTCATTTGTATGACCATCATCTTGCAAGTTGTCACTGGAGGAAAAGTACACAACCAAAGAAGAAAATTTGCTCAGCTTCAGGCCTTAGGCTTGGCAAGGTCTCTCTCTCTACATTTCTTTATCCAGTTGCAAAGACTACTGCAGTGTGTTTGACAGATGTCTCTTTCAAGCTGGACTGTGACATCAGTTCACTTTATAGAGGCCAAAGGATAATAATGTTTGCAAACAATAATCCAGTTAGGATTTGATCCAGTAATTTAGAGAAAGAAGATGCCATATTATATTAACCACTCACAGACTCATTCAATTTTCTAAATGATAAAAAGAATGAAAAAGTCAATCTGGAAGTAAACTCTTCTGGTAAAATCTCAGATTGCTATTGATATACTCATATGAGGTAGAGGTATGTTATTGAAAAGTAACAACACTGATGCTTATGTGGAGCTAGGTAGACTGTATGCTACAGAATACCTTTAAGTCAGTGTAGTGCAGACAAGTATTACCAAATCTTGTTGAATGCTTTAGCACATTACTTCTGCAAGCCATTGCATTACTCATATGGCTTATAGAAATGAGGTTGCACTCTCATTTCTTCAGGTTTGTGTTTTAACTAGTTCTTCACGGTAACTACTGTAGGAAGAAATGCATCTGATTTTCCTCTCTGCTCCCTAGTTTCCCTCTGGTATTAAATATAAAAGTGAACATACATAATTTGTGATATTAGAGCCCCAAGTTATATTTACTGTGCTAATGTTTTGTGTAAATGCACTTGTAAAAACATTTAAATAGCCTATGAGGCTTCCATTGTTTTCCAGTAGACGTAGCAAAATAAAATCATATGCACGTGTTCTATGACCAAGGCTAAAAGCTGCAATGAATAGTTAAGTACAGTATTTGTCATCTGAAGCATCCTCACAGAGCAGTATCTAATTGCATAGAGTGGTATTTCCTATGTAAATTAAACCTTGAATTTATTGGTACAGAGAGACAAAGGCTAAGTGAACACTGCATTGAAAGCTAAGATCTTGAGTGTGTCACCTCTTTGGGCAAGTAGATAATTTATAATGTACTGGAACTGTTTCTTTAAGACATATACACAGTTCAAGTACGGTTTGGCATTAGTTTTAATCCCATCGAGAGATAAGAACAAGCAGTAGCTGTTAATGTCAACTGCAAAGTCCCAAATGTCTTCTCTCTTTTATCTTAATACTTTATATTTACAAAATATTTTGTAGTTTTGACTTATTTTAAAATCCCCACAATTTATAAAACATTTCACAAGTGCAATTTACAGTCACCTTAATTTACCAACCTCATATTTTTCAGTGCTATTGATCGTGATGGTATTTTCTTTCCACTGACTTTGTAGTTCTCCTGAGACTTTCCAAATGTTTGTAACAGTACCTTCAGAGGATTTTTGAAGCCTCACCATCAATGTTCCACTCCTTTGACTGATCCAATAATGAAATGTGATCTAGGGCAGAAAAAAAGTCTCGGTATTCCAGGGAAACATTATGACAAACAATGAAGTACAAGGATTATGTATCAAAATACCTGGCAAACGTGTTCCTTGTCAGTTGGAAGGAAAACATTGGTCCTTAAAGTTGCAGAGGAGTACTGCATTTCAGAGGACAATGAGAGGAAATAAGCTATTAAAAGAATAAAAAAGAAATCTTAGAAACTTGATGAAAAAGTTAAATAAGTTATAACAGTAAACCAAGAAAATGCAAACATACAAGTATAAATTAACAATTAAAAAGCCAACTAGAAGGTTTTCTATAGAAAACATATCACACTTGTAGCTACTGTGTGTCAAGTTGATGTTAATATTAAATATTGACATAGTATTCCTCCAGGTTTATGCTGAAATTTCAAGTAGGGTTACAAAATGTTTCATGTGTTGATGGCTCAAATACTCAATTACCAATTGTAAAATTTTGGGACAAAGTACAACGAACTGAGCAAGCTGATCAAAGAGCTTAAACTCCAATTATTGAATAGATTTCACAGTTCATGCCTAAACAACAAACTTGTAACTAACAATACAGGTTTGTTACAATAGCTCAAGTCTTTAAGGAGATGGGGAAAATAAGAGAAGAAGCTACAGTGTTCCCCTGTTCCACAAGATATGGATTTGGCTTCTCAGAAAATTGCCTCACTGCAGAGAGGAGGTTGCGGTATCCCTGTAAACACTTCTAATATAAAGAGTTGTCTTCAGAATCTCCATACCACCACTAAAGAGACCCTTACTTTTCCTTTTATGAGTCCAGATTAAAACTCTGCTTTACATGGAAGTGTAACATCTCAACACGAGTCAGTAAAACAGAGTTGTTGCTATTCTTTTTGACTGAATGTCTCTCTCCCTGACAATACTGTTTCGGATCTAAAAGACAGAAGGCAACCACTCTATTTTATTACATTACATAGTGTTAGTTGAAATTTTGCTCCTCCTGAACAGAAATATTTTAGAGATGACAGATGTTAAAGGATGCAAGGATAGAAAACCCAAAATCTCAATCTATTTTCTATTTCTTTCTCTTCTCTCCCATACTCCAAGCAATGTCAGGTGAACTCATGCCCTCTGACATTAATACGTAAATGCAAAAGATGAAGGAGAAAAACCGACATGTAGGACTGAAGGAATAAAAACAAGTCTTAAATATTACTTCAGGAATAAAGAACCAAGGAATATACAGGAACATCTAAATAGCTCATTTATAAAACTACCCATCCTGGCCTTTCATTCACACATGCAACTGCAAAGTCATTGACAAAGGACCCTAAGACTAGATCAAAGCTGGATCCACATGAGCATTCCCCCAGCAGAGAAACATTTTGTAGCCTGCCACCAGAGCATTGGCCATGCTCTCCCTCAGTCCTAGCCCTTTCATTGCTGTTCAGGTAGCACTTTCAAAACCTGCCAGCTGCAAGGATATTCTTCCCAACCACAACAGATGGCTTAGTGTCTCATCAGAACCCTATCCCTGATTTTTAACTTCCATAAAATTTTGAACATTTTTCTTTTGGTTCCCTAAAGATAAATGTATCTAAGACATAAACAAGGTCAGATGTCACCTGCCACAGGAATTTTAGGTCTTACACAGATAGAGCAGAAACAGTAATTTCAAGAAATTCTTAGAGCAATGATCTTATATCTCTGCAAAGATAACATTTCAGTTACTGAAAACAGGCTATGTATTGTTTATTTTTTTTTATGGTTCTTATAGTATGTTCAACTACATTTTTAGTGAAAATAAGAACCGTAAGAAGAGACAGAGCTAAAGAGATGTGTCAGGTTCTAGTAAATGATTACATAAACCTTCAAAGGAGTTACATCTACGAAGTGATCTTTGCTCTTCTGCTAATGTATGTGCAATTACTTACCCTGATGGAAGGAACTCTTCCCTTTAATACTCTGCCATAGCGCATACTCTGTTCTATTGTCACCATACAATATAATTTCAGGTCTTTGAACGTGAACCAACGTAAAACTGATTACATGAACTGTTGAGTCACCAGAAGTGGGAAAACATGAATAGCTGCCATAAGAAGATAAATACTTCCGACACAATTAGAACCAGCATTCAAAAAAAATGAAATTATGGTGTAACCATCCTCCAGGTAGAAAAGCAAAATAACAAAATACACTTAAATATCCTCATTCAGTTCACAGATCTCAGTACACAGACCCTCAGAAGCTGAAAAGGTACAAGCATTCAAGCTTTCTGTTATCTGATAAAAATAACTTAGATTAAAATGACTACCACACAATTCAGATCTGGTAGATACAGTGGTGACCGAGTACCCAAAATGAGTCAATAGGAATATACAGCTGAATAAACAGTTTGCTTCCTCTTTAACCAACAACTGAAGTTGATGGTTCTCAACCTTTTGTTGGCTTTCAGCATCTGCACAAATGAAATTTGCTTCTTCCCCTTAGTTCTTTGTAAGATAAGGGTATACTGGTTATATATTATCTGTTATGAGCAAGAATATCTTTCTTGTCTTTAATACATCCTGATGAGCTGTGTACTACCTGTGAAGAAGAAATCCTAGAAACTTTAACTGGAGCAAGAGTCTGGATGGTTAATTAATTTTGATTCTACTCACAGGTTTGCTATACTTTGATTCCATAGACTTTGATCTGGTATTTTTTTATTATGAAAAGAGCTGTTATTATTTTGAAGATCAAGTGTTTTACAATTTACATTAAATAAATACTTGTGTTTATGAAAAAAAAAGTTTAGTAGTTACTTTTTTTTAGGCTAACATCAGTTTAAATCAACATTTATTGAAGAATAGACTTATTTTCAGAAGCGGAGTGCACATAGCAGGATGTGCTTACATGCAAAAAATGAAATTGGTAGAAGAACATTGTGTGGATAAAGTTTCCTAATTATAGAGCATCATGAAAACTGTCAAGTGTGGAATGAGAATTTTAGGAAAATGTGAAGTGAAAATTTTATGTTGATTGTTTTTCTATTGAAAATTTTTCAAGCTCTGTGCTGTTTTCATTTTACTGATTTCTAAGCAAGTTTTTCATGCATTCACCTTCAAGCCACCGATTCACATTAATCATTATATGGAGGCTCACTCATTGAGTAGGAGGTGCTGCTTGCTTTGGAACAGCACAGATTGCAACACTCTCAGTTTGGGAAAAAGGTGAAAAACACCTAGGCTCATCAGTCTCACAATGACACTTTAGTCTCACATAAGGTTCTATTCACGTACTCTCTCCAGAGCTGCACATCTATCTCCAAGCACTTGTTCTGAGGGCTGCTGCAGCACTGCTTGTGCACAGGAGAGGTTAAGGTAAAGAATGGGAAAGAGAATAATGGAAAATGTAGGAAAGAGAATTAAACACTTTAGGGTGATGGCTTCAATTAGCTCACATCCTTATTGTGATATTAGAGGTCTCCATTAAATTTGATCTCTCTGTGCTTTCTTACAAACAAGCTTTACAACAGCTTTGGAAAGCAGAAGACAACTTATTGCAGCTAAAAAAACTTGGCTTAAGTTAGCTTAAAAGCTATGAGAAAAGTCATGTGTTACAGAAGGAAGAAACCAGGTTTTGGAAAGCAGGTTTAACTGGGCAAGTGGACAAGTTGAAGTGACATATTTTGTCCGAGAACAATGACAACGAACTACTTAGTTGAGTTGAATTGTAATAAGATTTAGCCTCCTTGAGCTAGCTTCTTGCTATCAAACTTCTTCCCAAACCCAGATCCAAAGTCACCTTCTCTCAAAATATTTGGAGCCACAAGTACCAGATATACACACACACAGTGGACATTCACCAATACAAGAAGGAATGAAAAATACATCTCAAACTGAGGGACCCAATACTAATTTCTAAACTTTGCAGCTATCAGAACTGAAATCATCACCTGAAATCTCCAAACAGGTAAAGATCACACAAGTAGACAAACATGATCTTTGTAAGAGCCCCTAGTTCCTTCAAAGAACATGAAGATTCTTACCACTGTCATTCCTCTTGTGGTCAAAGTATGGTGGTCCCATGCCAGATCGACCATTTCTTCTCATCCACCCTGGCTGTAAATTCACTTCATTAAGAGCTTTGCACAGATCAGTTTCAAAATCACACTTTTCACTGGAAAAACCTGAATTGAAGCAAGCAAACAGAAGAGAACAGATATGTTCTCACCATCACTTACTGTTTAATTAGCACTCAGAAACACTCTGAACAACCTCCTGAAAACATAAAGGAAGAAATACTACTTTTTATATCATTACCAAAGAGAAGTGGGATGGTGGACAAAAGACAAAGAACATTGAAAAAAACCAAAACAAACCACCAAGCCCTCCCCCAGCTAATCAAACCCAAACCAGTCAGCTGATGTTATAACGTTCTAGCATAGACATTTTCCTTTGCAAATGTGTGCGCTACCTATTCGTAGGAAAGTGTCCAAACTAGCACTGCTTATATGCAGAAGCTGTTCTTCAAATATACTGCAGCTATCAGCTGAGGAATTTCAGTATATCATCTTTTTATCAAGGGTTCTTGTATAGAATAACAAAGACTTTACATCAGGAAATAACTATATAGCATTTTTTTTTGTTGCTATTCTACTGCTGTTTATTTCATCATTTTGCAGTTTGCATTTTTCAGGAACCTGGAGTATAAACCCATTCACATAATGCCCCTCGCCTGGGCTGTAATAACAGAAAGGCAAGATTCTCATCATCTGACATATATCAAAGTTTACCTGTGTGCATCATCTGTACTAAGCTGCTGCATTCAAGTAGAAGCCACATTGATCAGAGAAGAGCTGAAAGAAGGCTTCAGAATAGCATAGTCTCCCCTTTTGCCTTCCTTCTGACCTTTTTTCTTACAGTGCACACAGTAACAAGGTGGGAAGGGACTGCTGCTCCACCTTCTACATTCCCCTGTGGGGATGCCTAGGTTAGAAAAGGGAAGTGGAGCATTCCCTTCTGGCAAAGCATCCAGTTTTGTGTGTCATTTCATTCAGATAACTTGAGGTGGGCATGCTACCAGATTAATAATTGTTTACTGGGAGAGAGGGACAAACATTTGCTTCTCCTCTGATATCAGCCAGGCCTTTTTGCATCACATCCAAGCTGAATGAAAGTGTTTATAAATGCCTACCAGGCTGAACCATCCCCTGCTTGAAACAATGACTGTAGTAGTAGAAGGATTGAAGAAAAAAAATCTAATCATAAGGTCGCTCTTTACAGATGTATCTTGGCATCTCACCCCAAGCAGAATGGCTGGTATGTGAGACTCTCTCCAGATTTCATGTAGTATGCAAAAACTTTCAATTCATCTACGTTTTCTCTTACACAGTAGAGAAGGATAGGTTAAGATTGCCTTCTAGCCAGAAATCCTGTTAGAGGTGAGAGCCACAATGCCTTCATTATCCCTTTGAAATTAATGCTCACTTCAGACCCCTGCTAATGCTTTTGGTCTATTCTGTATATATTCAGTAATCATTTTAAAGAAAATTGCAACTCCAGCATTTGTTGTCATACTATGATGTCCAATTTCATGGCTTTCATAGTCACATCAACTTACTGCAACAATTAATTATAAGATGAGAAAGAGGAAAATAGATATCATTCATGTAAGCATTCCCAACTCAAATTAATTTACAGATCGACCGATTCATCAACCAACTTTTTCTTGCTGCTTTTTACCCTGTAGCTTTTTAAGTGACTGACTAGCATGTCAGCAGCTCATCAAATGCACAAACACTACTGAGATATATCTGCTTCAAATAACATGAAACACACAAAAATCATAATCACTACTTCCTCGGGAATTTTCTAATAGCTGGAAAAGATATTTTACAACTAATATATAGACAAATAGCAAGAGCAATGCCTTCTTAAATGAAAACAAAATCCTTAGTCATTCATTATTCTTTTCCAAGACAACATTCATTTTCACAGAAAATATAACTGGAATGCAAATTAATTTAAATCTGCTGAAAGCAAGATTTACAAAGATAAAGTCACTGTTTAGAGGGGAAAAGGCCACAAGGAAGAAATGTGTGGGATATTCTAGATATTTTTTTGCAGTATTTCATGTGAACAAAGCAAACATTTAATAGAACCTCTAAGGAAAAATGTCACAGAAACAGACTACAGTTCAAGGTTCTATTTTAAGTATATATGTGTATAAAATCTTACTTTAGGATATCCTGAGAGCAAAATATTTTTAAGAGTAAATAGTTATCATTCATTCTGTAATGAATATTTTACATTAATACTTCAGAGTTAAAAAAATTGACTGTAGGGTTTCTTCTGCTCCTTTTCCAATGCTGTGGCAAGGCACAAACCAATCACTTACCTTGTTTCTCACCACTGCTGACTCCACATTGTTTTGTGAAAATGCAGAGTTCCCCAGATGGAGCAGAGGAGCCATCACTACGTTGGCATTCACTTCCAGTAGATGACTGAGTATCTACCAGAGCAAAGCAATGCAACACACAGAGGAGTATGAATCTCTTCATGGGCTATGTTACTATCCAAGTTTTGAATGGGAATTACTTGAACTGCCTAGTGTTGGTCACGAAGTTTCTTTGAAAAAGTTGTGTTTACACACATCTCTCTAAATTGCTTTTAGAATGCTGGATTCTGAACCTGCAGCTTAAGGAAAATATGGCTTCTGTGAAGCAGTGACTTTCAACCTGGTGTGTCTTTGGATAATATTTAACTGAATTATAACACTGATTTATGATGAAAAAAATTTTGGTGCATGCTATGTAGGTCAACCGTATATCATTAACTTACTGATTGCATTTATTGCCCCATGTGTTTGCAAATATAAGAAAATATCAGGAAAACAAAGTGGAATTACTAAGTGACCAACACTCATGAAGATCTCTTTTCTCTGAAGGAGTTGGCTAATGCTTAGCAAACTTATGAAGAGTTTCTGTGTTAAATGTAACACTTCAGAAATTCAGAGTTGATTTTGTATCGAAGAGATTGTAGATGATTGATATAGGGAAAAAAAATAGAATTTTCAGAGTCTGTAGATACATGATGCTAAAAGCTGAAAGTGGTATCTATTTGTTATTTATTTGGTAGTAAATCTACAATCATTATCTGCTATTGTAGATAATGGCTGAATTATTTTAGAGTGCCCAGTTGTTCTATAACCTCAGTTTGCAAAAAATGTATGACTGGGCTGGCTCTTAATGCTTTCCAAATTACCAGATTCCTGTATTTTCTGGAAAAATCATAGTTTTTGCGATACTACTAGTGTTTCACAAGTTTAGGGAAAAAAACCAGAGATGTATAAGATCCTGTATCTCAATTTCAAGAACAGTGAATAATCTAGTAGTAAAGATATAGTAAGAATTTGTCAGAATACTAGCAACAATTTACCACCTATTGCAGGAATCTATCATTAGGGAACACTACCATTGATACCAACCCCAACCACATATTCTGCCAACATATTCTGTCTCTGTCCAAGATTATTTAGTCATAGATAGAAAAATCACCAGCAATTCACCCCAATTTGCATAATGAATAGTTCTAAAATAGAGGATTTAGAAGAAAAAGTGTATAGTCAGAGGCAACAAAACAGTTCCCTTTTAATCTGTCAAGAAGAGTATTTACATTATGTAAATAGGATTATAGTGCATTATATAGTAAGCCAATCATGCCTCACCCAGTAGAGCTGGACGTTACTAAATATCTTTGTACAAAAGGACTCCATCAGTACTGGAGACAGAAGTCAGTGTGCTGTTTTACAGTCCTTTTGATTTAAAACCAGTTTTGAATTTCTTAGCTTTGTTTTTCTGAAATACACCATTTCTGACAAAGCTTGTACATTGATGAATCATGGATCTTCAAATTGAGGAGAGGGATGGAGGAATAGACATCTAGTCAGCCCAAAAAGCCAACCTTGTGAGAGAAGATTGAATCAACTTGTTTCCTTGAGTCTAGCAACAAAAGAAAACAGGGAAATAACATCAATACTTAAATACCTGAGATGCCCCAAAGCCAGGGAAAAGAGACAGTAGAAAAAACCAATACTATTGCAAAAGTTAACGGACAGTATTAGCTCAATGCAAACAACTGTAAAAACTAAACAAAATTAGGCTGAAAAATATGTAAGCCTTTATAGGAATAGTGGGATGAAATAAACACCTACTCACTTTGATGATAGAGTTGTTGTATTTTACTAAAAGGATCATACAACTGGCCAAGTGGCAGCTTGGAATAAGTAACTGATGCCAGCAGCTCTGAAGACTTCTTCACCTGTAAATACCCAAGATCAAATATCTTGAATACACATATCACTGTACAGACCTGTAATTTGTCTGTTAGATCTGGCAAACATCATGAAGGTAAGACATAACTCTATAACTCTGTAAATAAAGTATGCTGATTAGGAAGAAAAAGTACTATAACATCAGCAAAGAGAAACAGATAATAATGTCCGGAAGCATATCAATCATTGCAGATTTGTATTTTCATAACTTAAGACATCTTTTGTCAGGGTACAAGGACTACTAGTCTAACATTGCCCGAAGCCTAGCAGTCCAACCTCTAATGCAACTTCCTATTATCTCCAACACCAGAGGCAGACATATGTTTCTTGTAATAAAGGTTTCAGTTCTGCCTAGAAAGCATTTTCCAGCTCATTTAGTTCAACTCCACCCTTTTCATCACTATTCTTCTGTGGACATCATTTTATGTGTTTCATTTTAAGACTTTGTCCTCAGGCAGAGATACTAATAAATTAATTTAGGAGTTCATCGCTGTTTATATCAGAGTTCATCAAGAATGTGTATCACTGAATTCCTTACTTCCCTTCTGTAAGTACAACTTAGATACATGTGTAAAAAACGCGAATCATCTATTCCACATATATCATATTACTGTATTTGTAAAGGCTTAAAAGTTTTATGTCATTCAGCTACCTTGTTTTCCAATGTACAATACTTCATCTTATTCCTTCTTCTCCCCTACATCTTCTAAAACTCCTCCCCATACTGTTATACTTGACAATGACAGGAATTCCCAGTCTTTCAGCTTTCTCCCATGTTATTAAAATTTATGCTGTAGTATTCTAAGATGTTCTGCTCTGTAACATAAAATCTGTATACAAGCTCTGTAAGAGAATAATTTTCAAAATAAACTGATATCCATTTCCATTTTTATTATGCTCTAAAACATTAATAAGAAGCAAAATTGCATAACCCATACAAGCAAGAATCACCGTAAGATCTTTTATGAGTGTAAAATAGATGAAAAATGTACCAAATATTCAGAAAGTATTTACAATTTTATCCAAGGATTTCTAGCTAAGAAACAAAAGTATTTCAGTGAAGATCTAACAAAAACCACAAATCCAAAGAAAAGGTGTCTTTTTGGCAAGAATGTGCCTGTGTGCAAATTGGGAGATTTCCTTGACAAGTGTCAACAAGCCAGTTCTCTTGTCAGTTAGTGAAAAGAACATAGATCTGAGAAACATATAAAAAGAGACAACAAGATGACTTGGAAACAAAAGACTTGTAGAAAAAGACAAAAGGATAAACACTTAAAGTACTGAACTGCAAGCACTCTGAGAGAAGAAGGAAGAATCATGACAAAGAAAAAGTAGAAGCAAAGGGAGAATGAAGATTCATCAGAAAAAAATATGCAGAATGTCAGAAAAGTAGAAGGATGGGCAATAATCCATTGCATATAAACTAAAGACTAAAAAAAGAGAACAAGCAGAGTGAGGCGGGCACTGTCTCTTTTCAAAGCAACTTTACCAAGCAAGTAGTTCTCATGAAGGACAAAAAAGAGTTAACATAAACTGCTTGAGTTGACAACAAAGCAGGATTTATCTGGCTAATTCATTTAATTTAGGCCAAGACAAAGTATGTTTGCTATAAGTGAAAAAATAATTTTGCCCTCTCAGCCTTTCCACTTCAGTAAATGTGTAGAAAAAGTTGTGCATATATAATCTAGGATTTTTAAAGATAAGTCTTATAAAGAAGTCCAAATGGACTCTGAAACGGAGAGTTTTGCATTTACAAGTCTATTTTTCATGTCAACAGAAAGTTATCTACTTAAGCAGAAAATGGATTACAGTTCATAACTCGCCATTATGTTTTTATAGAACCAGTTATTATCAACATATGAAATGGGGGGAAAAAAAAAAAAAAGAGTTTTAAGTTTCACCATCAGAAACCACTTTCAAACTTTCCTGCCACTTCTAATTCTCTTTTAGGGAAAAGTCTTCCAGCATAGAAGACAATCAGATCTTCAGATTAATCAAATATCATTAAATTTAATACAACCTTTTAATGAAAACATCATAAAGTGTTCAATGTGACCAGAGCAGGGAGCATTACAGTACTAGTGTATATACATTTAATATAGATATCATTTTTCATTAATGTACAGGTTTAGTACATCATTAATTTTAATACAAATTCAGTATTTGTTTATGTAAAAACAATTTTAGCTGATCATTAAGAAAACCATCAAAATTGTGGTTTGTAAGTAATTCACACCTACTCAGCCAAGACTTTGTTTTGAGAGCCCCTTCCCAAAAACATGCTATTTGTATTATCATATGACCACTCTAGTTTTTAATTGTCAAATTGGAACTGAATGATGTCTGCTAAGTACAAGAAAGCTGAGCAATTACAGTAACCCCAAGTTGATCAGATTTTAAACAAGAATTGACAGGCTTCTTTACTTTTATGCGAAAGGCAATAATTGCATACTGACTGCTTCCAGTTAAGTGGCACTAATTCAATAGTTGACTTGAAAGAAGACTAAGATACCAAACACTTGACTGGAAAGGATTCTGGGTAAGCATTCTTACCATACACCTCCTTTGCTAAAAACTTAGCAAAATCAATTGAGAGGTCAAAATGAGACTTAATGTGTTGATCAGTGTGCTGCATAAACACCACAGTTACTAGTGAAGGAATAAGGCCAAAATATTAATGTAAAGTGTGACGAACTACATAAAACAAGGTAAGCTGAAGTCTTAGATCATTACAAATTGAAATAAGGCAACACTTCAGGAAAATATTTGGTAACATAATTTCTATCTTTGTAGTGACAGAATATATCACATTCAGGAACAGATACTGATAGAAGGGCAAGTAAACATGATCTATGGGAGACACAAAAGACTTACCCTTTGTATACCACATGCTAAAATTTGCCTGAGTAGCTAGATTTTGGAGGAAAAAAATATTCCAATTCTGAGGGTCAAGAGCTCAATAAAATTACTCTTCTCTCTCTCAACCCTGAAGCAAGAGGGGAAACTTATTACTAAATTTGCTCCTATTACTAAATGTGCTCCTAATCCATAAAACACTCTTGTATAAGACAACAGAATCATAAATTGACATGAGCTAACTTTGGTAAAGCAAAATACCATTTCTACTGCCTACCTACTATCTGTTTCTTCAGAGAAACCGAGAGCAATGATTTTCTCAGCATCTGCTTTCCAGTCCAAAAAACCTCAAATAGATTTCAGCACATACTGCTCCCACACAGTCTTTTCCAAGTCAATAGCAAAGACTTTCTTTCATCACATCATTCTTTGGATCTGTTCACTGCTATAAGCAGTTCCCTGGTCCTCTAAGCCCTCTTCATCTGTAACTCACTTATCAAGTAGTATTGTCTCACAAGAACATAGCTGTAGAGTGAAACCCATGGGGCTGAGTATCCGATGCACTATGTAACACGAGTTATTACATCACATTACTCAATGCATTTTACAAGGTGTTTAACTCAAACTAGCTTCAGTCTGGTCCCATAGACCAAACATCCATCAGTGGCCAAAACCCAAATTCACATTCTCAGTGACTGCTCTGCTCTAGGTCACACAGTGTGCAAGAGCACTGGGAGATGTCTTTCAATAGTGCACACCTCATTGGAACCAAAATTCTAATGTGCTAAGCATGTGTAACGGCCCTCAGAAGAAGAGCTGACTTTCCCCTCAACCTCAAGAAATACAATTAGATCTATCTTTATTCCAAAGTTTAGAGTTAAAAATATGTTATGAAAAATAAAACGGCACCAAATTAGAGTTTTAGTATTAATCTTAACTGTATACTGAAGGATTCATCTATCCTAATTTTTGCTGCTATAGCCAGAGGCTTTTCAGGTAGCATCAGCAAAGAAACATTCCCAGTACAAGTCACACACCTATCTCAGAGTGAAACAACTTCTTTAGAGCTGCCTGATCTTTTCAATCAACAATAAAACAAGTTTATTCTTTGGTATCACTTCTAGATGTGCAAGTGAGGGCAAAAAAACCTCTCCATGGACTTTTTGCATGTTTCTGTCTGTGCTGCCACACATAAAATTAGTTAGAAAAACTGGCAAGATCAGGGAGAAATCTGGAAGAACACAGTCTCTCTGGCCTTATCTCTAATAGCAGGCAGAATCAACACAGCTCAGATTTTTGATTGTGGCAATGCTCATCTTTAGTCCTGAAGTATTTCCATGTGCCTAAGAACTGGAAATTTATCTGTTAAGACCTATAGGGAATCACAACAGAGCATATACCTTCGTAACCAGAGGTTCTCCCATATTATTGATTTTGATCTTAATACATCTCTGGCATGACACTGCTCCTGAGGGTTTCTGAGTAGTCATGCTTGCTCCACACATTTTCTGAAGTTATCCCCTAAAACAGATACAGGAAATACATTACGAATCTTTGATCAAAACTCTCATTTACCTCAATTTTCTCATCTGTAAAGAGCTAAGTGGTCTGAAATGTTCTGAATTGCTCTAACACCTCCTGATAAATAAGACAGAATAGAAACCAACAGTCCCAAGTAACTTTTTGCCACTAATTCTAAGTTGACCTTCAGTATAAGGGCACCTCTGACTTTCAGAGAGGTGAAATGAAAAGATAACATCCTCAAAAGAGAACAGCTCCTTCAAAACATGCTTTCAGTAGTTTTCATTAATACAAACTTGAACTTTATGTAATAAAGCCACACGCATGGTTTAGGAACAGTCTTAGGAATAAAAGCACTTGAGAGATGAATGATAGAAGCTTGACATGTGTACAGAGAAACTGTAAAATTCAAGATGAGTGCTTCATTTGGGGTAAAAAAAAATAATTAAAATAAACCACAAGGTCACTGTGTGCTACCTCAATAAAGCAGCTTTAATCCAAGTCTAAAATGCTTAGTTGTGCTTCTTAAATTGACCCAGACAACACTACAAACTGTATTTAGGGTAACCACTTCTCAGTCATCACCACATACTATTTAGAGCAATTTCACACTTTAAGGAACTATAGGAAGTGTTATCTCACTGTTATTTTTTTAATGTTTTATATTCTACCACCACAACTAAACCACACACATGTTAAAAAATACATTGTTTAGGTCCAATGATTCATTTAATCCCAAAATGGAAGCTATACAAATATGAACCTCACTCTAGATGCATTAATGATTTAATGTGAAATGTAACACACTCTTATAGATCATCAGGTTAGAATATTCTTTACTCCTTCTAATCTCCTGTCAACATTGCTTTATACTTTGATTGACTTTGCTTATCCCATTGACTATCTTTCACTGTAAACAAAGAAAAAAAAGCAAGACAAATAAACAAACAAGAAAATCCTTCCTGTGCACTTCCTAAGTTGGCCTCCACTAAGAGACAGTAATTTTTCCACTACTCTAAAACCTCATACAGTTTAGCAGCTGAAGGTATAACTCAGAGGGGCCCTGAAGCTGCTACAAGTTATATTTCTAGATTGACATAGATATAAAATATATCAGAAACACCCTTATGCCACTATTCCCATCCCCCAGCCACACAAAGCACCTCTAGAGCTCAAGACTAGGACAAGGTGTTGAGTTGGCAGCCCAGACAAGACTCCAGTAGCTAAAGGAAACACATTATTCCCTCCAGTCCCAGGAAAGAAAAGAAGAAAAAAAGGCAACTTAAATCTCATTCACAACGTAAAACTCTTAAATACCTTAGTCCAGCATGCAACCTCCAAATCTTCCTCCTTTCTTACTCTTCTACCTTCCTTACCTAGCCTACCGCTTCTCCCCAGGTGATTCATCAGGTGGTGATGCACTACACCTGCATTACAGCAAACAGATTTCTGCTGCTCTCTTAGAAAATACAACATGATTTTATCTATATGCTATCAAATTGATAGATTTTATTTTCTTGCAAATCCTTGAAGTCTCAAAGTACCGATGCCAGAGAAGTTATCATGGCAAGGGTGTACCACCCACCATGGGGGTGTTGCTCCTGCAGCAAGCAAAACTACTTCCAAAGTTGCTTTTAATGCAGTTGCAATGTATGAAGAACTGAGCTAAATATTTTCTCATCTCATATACTCCTCTGTGAAATGCACCACATATGACAACGTGTTGTAGTTTATTTTGGGGTTTTTCATTAAAATTACTTCAAAGGACATAATAGACGTGGATTTCCTCTTAGAGAAAACATGCCTTCTTGATTAGAAGGAGGTTAGAGTCTGAGGTGCTTATTCTTGACTTTAGAGAAACTGAAATCCCTAGTACCCCCATATGCAAAAGGAACATATTGATATTTACTGATGATGCACAACTGTTGGATTAATTTCACCAGACAATCAGAACAATCTGCTTTGTCTTAAAATCTGTTCTCCCTCAAGTTACTGCTGTCATATAAAACTAGATTTATTACTGTTTTGATGTTTCTTTGGTCTCTTGGAAAGGCAGTATTAACACTCATTTGAGTCATGTCTCTAAAAAAAAATAATACAAAGTAAAGCACAAATGACTATTTCTGATGACAGGCAACCACATTACTGGCAGAAACCCAGTGATACAAGAGTGGAAAAGATTTAAGAAAGGAAGAGAGAGGAAAAGACAGCCTTAGAATAAAACCTCATGAAATAAACAATAAAACGGTTCAGAAATGTGCCAGAATGGACAAGACAGACTGGGTGAGAGTTGCTATATTTGAATTCCGTAACAATGTCCAAACAAGTCAACTAAAACTAAGTGATGGAAGAAAACACATCTCTGCTAGCAGATTCACTACTAAAGGGCACGGTATTGGACTTCTTAGTGCTGCAAAATGCAGTTAATTTCATTTTCTAGCAGAATTCCTTTCTGAAACTTTAAATAATACTGCTACATTCCTCCTACAGTCACTCACAGCTAAAGGCACAAAATGAAAGCACTGTGCAGTACAATGAAAACAAGTCTGTCACACACAGAAGTATATACATCTGCAAACCAGTAGAAATGGGACTTTACAGAGTTTGGTAGCATCACAACACCAAGTTAATTATTAGTTTGGCTTACCTGTGAAAAAAATAATTTGGATTGTTATTGAACAGGACTTTTCTAAATTTTGGAGGGAGAAAAGCAGGGACAACAAGTTGTTGCACAGCTGCCTCTGCTAGGAAAAGCAATCCTTTCCCTTTATTTTGTTAAATGTATATTAAAGAAAGTGGCCAGGAAAGTGGAATATTCCTTTCTCATATATTGCAAATGAAGTGAGTCTACAGCATTTTCACTTCCTTTTCATAGGTAGGAAACTATTTGAAAGACTGTACTTGCTCTAAGATTTTGTTTTTCCAGGTCTGGTACCACGATACTCAAAAAGAGAATGCAAGGGAAATCTTGAAAAGAGAACTAGATAACTCATAGCTACAGCTGCTATGCCACCTTGAGCACAAACAGGGCTATCAACAGGAGTAAATGGTATATGTAAGCAGACAAAAGTTACCCACAGGAAACATGGGGCTTGTGAAGGATGGTGTGGGTGTTAGCTAGCAATAACATGTCTGTACATATGCATTTATGTATATATTCACATGGTTGAACTCTGGGAACACTTAGGTTCCCAGATTTGTTCCTGAACGTCAAGTTTATTTGAAGTTAAATCTGCTAGTGGAACAAGTCCTACCACATGAACAGGCTTTCAGATCAAAACAGAAAGTTTGCATGAAATGCATGAAGTTAAAGGAACTTTCTCATGATTCTGTAGAAAATTGAAGTGTTCCAGTGCAATGCTGAGAGGATTAAATCTACTCCTTTCCCATCCACAAAACTAAAATTCCTACAAAATTATAGTGGAATTAAGATACAAACTTAATTACTGTAATAAAAATTAAGCTCTAAAGCAAAAAAAAGTGTTCTTTTAATTACTGACAGTAAGTAAATTGTGAATGAACGTGGCATAAATTAAAAGACCATTCACTGTGTAATAGAAGCTCTGAATAGGCTTATAGATGGAAAATAAATGGGCTGGAAAAGAAAGAACAAATGTGCCAGGAGTGCTGTTTTTCATATTATGCATTGTGTAAATCTGCAGAGAACCCACTGTACTGGCTTTTCCACTTCAGCTTAGATGAAATGTACTGCCTTAATAGAGAGATGCATTTGCATTTTATTTCTTAACCTTTTTAAACATCTAAGAATATGAAATCAATTTCTTTGCCAGAAGTACTAAAATACTACATTTTTCATTGTCAAAATAATATACTCAGCGTTATAGTAATATTTTTTCTGAGGCTCATTAATCTCCAGGTACAGAAGGTATATTTATTTAAATATTAAATAACTTACTTTATTTTACTGAGAACTGGAGTGAAGTTCTAAACATGAGAAAGAAATAAAATCCTGGTTGGATCTGACTTTAAGAACTTTTTAACTTTCTATATGGCTACAGCATTGTTTGTAGTAACAAGAAACCCAAACTGAATACACATAGCAGAAGGAAGATAGCATGCTCTACCTCCTCAGCCACTACTTACAGGTTTTAAGGCCAATGCAGGAAAAGGAAGTCCTGTCACTGATTTCACAAAGCTTTGGATCAAGCCCATCAGAAGTCACCAGGACTATTCACAAGTATAATATTAAGTAACAATTGTGGTCCTGTGCTTAACTTAAGCCATTATACCTAAGCTATTATATACTGCTACTAATAGTAAAATCTAAGCCTGCTTTTGCCACAGTGTTGAAAATATTGATCATCAGCTCATACCTCCTTAGTACAGCATTTATATGGGGTAACAAATGCTTTATCTTTTGTGGTTTTCCTCCTCTATTCATCTTTGTCAGACATCAAATTCCAGTCTATTCTTCTTAATTTATACAAATGATAGTGGATCTTTTTTCCTTGCATATCTGTCTCTAGTGTTTTCTTCCTATAGTACAAATGTAACTGCATAACTAGTGCAGGAATGTGTGTCTGAACATGCTTCCTCCAGTCTCTCTAAAGCATTTCATTACATGAAACTGATAATGTTTCCAGATTGATGTGCCTAAGATAAATGAGATTTTTATTACAAATGAAGGTGATTAAAACTCTTCTTCCTTCCAGTCTCTCAATGAGTAAATTAAAATTGTGCAAGGCTTATTTTTATCACACTCATAATTACTATTTCTTTACCACCATTCTCAGATTTTCTACCCAAGTGAACATTAGACGAACCTAGAAAGCAGATAAGAATTGAAAGTCAAAATGATAAAGTTGTCAAAGAGCAGAATAATTACAAAATAATTATGCATCAAGCAGCCAAACTTCACTTGCTTGTGCCTCTTAGTACCAGGCCTTTTAAACAAAATTTATAGAAGGAAATAAAATAAATTCTGAAGAGCTCTCCTCTGTGGGGCCAAAATTATGGCAGTCAAATGACTCTGATGACCATTATTTTTTTAAAAAACAAATGATCATGTTTCTACAAAAGTAAGAAAACTTATCTCTCTGAATACACTAAGAGTCAAGTACAGAAGGACGGTATTTAAAACACTTCAGTGTAAGGCTGTTTCATCCAGGGCTTTACATAAAACTTCTCTTCAGATTTCTCTTAGGCCTGTGTTCTCAATCTTTGATTTTGCTGTGGCTTTGATTTTTCACTGTCTTATGCTCAATTTTTCTTCTTTCTTTCAGATACAAACATTCACCAAGACAGGGACAGCCAACTACTTTCCTGGTGCATATGTGGTTTTTAAGTTTTGACAGTGCTGAGTACCAGCACTTCAGACGAAGGTTTTTGGTTTACTTACCAGATTACATGAAGTGGTAATTCTTTCATTTCATTAGCTGCAATGAAGAGCTATTTCATTCAAGTGGGAACAAGTTTTAACTCAACACCTACAACTCATAAAATTCATACAAGTAGAAGACCTAATTGCTCTGCCCAGCTGCCTGAGCCGTTGGTAGAGCTTAAGCACCATAAGCATGGCTTATGTCATTGTGTCCATTGCAGGCATAATGTAGAAAATTGTAGGCTTAATACAGGTGATTTTAGGTTTTTCATATTTTCTGGAGTACATTTATTAGGATTTTGGCAGGTATGTAGAATTCTATGGAATAAATGAATTTGTCTCATGCAAGGAGATTGAGGAAAAAGCTGAGATGCAGGAACAGATCTGCAATTTGGTCCTGAAAAATAGTTAAATCCCTGTTCAACTTTCTTCTCACATTTCTTCTGAAAGACATGAAACAATTTTCTGAGTAGAGCTGAAAAATTCACTCATCTATTCAAAACTTTCACACTTTTTAGAAGTAAAATCACTAACTATCAAGTATATGGAAAATCAGATCACGTTCACTTTGGTGCCCTCATTGTCAGAGTATAGAGCATACTGGCCCAAGGGGAATTTTACTCTGATGTGCTCTTGTAGGCTTATATTTTATAATAGCAATGAGCAAATTACGGACATCAAAATAAAGCAGCAACCATGGAGCAAGGTACTTATTTTTATTTGATGGGGACAAAGTATAATTTATGCCTGTCATAAACATTAAGCCAGAAGCATTAAACCTGAAGAGTCAAAACAATACTGTGTCCTCAAATGTATCAACTTCTAAACATCAGCTTTCCCTAATAGTTGTACATAATTCTGCTATAAACCTTCCTCCAGGAACTGCAGCATGCATAAAAGAAAGAGACAGGTTCTGGCCTGATTTACAATAAAATTAAACAAAGGCAGGCAACATGGGAAGACAAATCTGATGTCATCACCATTTTGAAGGAATAACGATCACTATTTTACTACACAGCACTTGCTGAAAAATTCATTCATTAATAAATGAGATTTATCATTTTCTTCCATAATGTGACAAACTTGCCACTGACTGTGAAAAGATTGTGGACATTTCTTTAGGAAATATGTCAGAGAAAAATAAATGTTTCCACTTCTCTATAAAAAAAAACTTTTGTTCTGCTTCCATTTGCAGAATTTGCAGCACTGAAGAAATGAGCCCCAAATGCCAGGTTATGCACTAGTTGAACTATTAATTATAATCATCAGAGAAACCCTGTAGATGGTCTTACTAATCTTGCTTATTTCAACAAGCAGTTAGAAATTATTATGAGTTTTCTTGGAATTGCTTTTGAGCATTTTCAGTCTGCAAACTGTATTTGCTGCCTTTGTCTCTATAGCTATTGATTATGGAAGCACTTGCCATTTGAACACAGCACACAGAAACACATGACATTAAAACCTACATACTTAAAATGGAATGGTCGTTAAAGATGATGTCATCTCCAGCAGCTTAGTTTCACTATATCAAGTTCATGTATAGGAAGAAGACCCCAAATGCAGTATTGAAAACCAAAAATATATCTCATCAGCAAGACAAACTCAGATATGGAAGTAATTAGCTGTGTCAGAAGAATGAGCATTCTGCCTTCAAGGAAATAACAAAAGTTGCATAGAATTTGCATACAGTATATGAAATATGGTAATTTCTCTGTAAACAGATGTGTTTTCAGCTTTGATTTACTGTCATCACTAAATGATGAGGATGTACATGAATACAAATACGGTGGTATTAAATTATTCATTTACTAGAGAAAGGTAGGAGAGTGAAAGGAAAGAGTTTTGCATTCATTGAAATAACTCTTCTATTTTATGAGGGGTTAGGTAAAGAAATGGCTTAACTTGATGCTGGAAAAGATGGTAGGAAGTTCACCTAGAGAGATTAAAAATTATGTGGCTATGAATTCTAGAACTGAAGAAGGAACAATACTGATTAACTGAAAACTGAAGGTAAAGCAACTAATAGTTTCAGAAGTGATGTACAGAGAATTCACCTACTTTTTTGAGTTTTATTAAAGATACTTTCTATTACAAACTATTTTTCAAACACCTCTACTACATCCTTATTGTATATATTGTACATTCCTTGTTAGGCTCAAGGAAGAATTTAAAACCTGAGCAAATCTTTCTACCTAGATCTATGAACAGACACATAAGTCAAAGCAAACTGATTTTTATGAATGCTGATTGTCCTCACGTTCATTGATTAGGATTGGAAGTACTTAGAACTTCTTAAATCAAATTATTTGTATTTCTATGCCTAAATGCAGGCTATATGCCTTATATTAAGAATTTCAAAGTCAATAAATTCTTTGTGACAAAAAACAGGGACAAATGGAAGAATTTGAAGAGCTCATGATGAGGGCACCAGTTTGAAAGTTCACTTTAAAAACTTGCCTTTGTATTCTTTAGTTACTTCATAAGAGGACTGTGTTTGCAGAACCCAGAGGCTGTCCCTGCTAATGTCATGGTTTATACATTTTTTAGATTATGTACTGTTACTATTGTTTGCATTGGATAATACTGGCTCCACTGAAGCTGAAGACAACTTTTCCAATGAAGTTCTCACAGTTTCATTAAGAAAATAGTTTCTGGAAGAGCAGAGACAAACCACTAAGATTTTTAAAGAAAGTATGTTTAAATTTCTAATAAGAACTTTATTTTTTTTGGTGTGAGAGCTAAATCACTCCTATTTCAAACCCAGATTCACTAAGAAAATAACCCTTCCTTCAATAAAACTATTAGAAAATAATGTCTTCAATCAATGTTTGAGTAATGCTCTCTGAAGTTTCTTTACAAGCCATTAAAAACCAATATTTGAAAGTAATACAACAGCAGCAATAAAAGTCTGTATTGGAATGACAAATGCTTTATGCATCACCAAGCCAGATTTTGCCTTGAGTGCTTTCATCGGCTCATTTTGAAGTTGCTATCTGACATTTCAGATAGCTATTAAATATAGCTATGGGAACCATCTGGAGACCTACTGCAGACAGAATTGCTGAATGAATGTGACCTGCCATGACGGTTTGCCTTTAGATTACTTATCTTCTGTTTAATTGCAGTCAAAACCAACAATTTCTATATGAATTTTAGAAAATTCAAATTTAAAGCCTTGCACTATTGCTTACATATATCTGTATTTGACTACAATGATCTGTAGAGATCTGACTTTCAAACTTGGACTCATTTCTTAGCTGAATAGGAGACTAGTGATTCAAATTTGTCTAGAAATTGATCAGTGGCCTAGTCGCTGTTGATTGGCATCTTCACCATAAAACTTGTAAAAATAGCTGTGCAAAAGCCAAAATACTAAGTTGAGAGAGAGAATGTGGGAAGAACTCTCACATCTTCTTAGAGATATAAAATGAAAGGTAGTCTCTGGAATCAACAAAATAAATTCAGACAGGAATTTCACATTTAATTGTAGTGAACTCAATATTTATGACACTCTATAGCAGAGAGAAAATTAAGGACTCATTCTTACTGATTTCTTGGACCAAATATAGCAATAATTTAATAAATGCACTGAATTCATGATGTGAAATGGTTTGAGAGAAGTAGAATATTTCCATTGTCTTTCCACATTTGACAATTTCTCTGTTAAGCAATAAATTAATCCTTCTTGATATACTCATATTAATCCTATGAACTTAACCTCCCAGCAATTCTCATCTCAAGTTAGTCCCCGATCACCACCAGAGTTCTGCACATTATCTCCTTCCTAAGGGTCTCAACATGTTCAATAATGCTTGTAGAAACCCTAACCCTCTTTTGCTTCCCCCTAGGTTGGGAGAAGAAATAAATCAGAAAGCCTAACTTTCCCACAAGTATTAAACACGTGCTGTTCCACTGACCTTGCATTTCAGAAATTATTTTTCTAGCTCTTGTGATCCACTGTGGCTTAACAGTTTGCACTCCAACTAAAATTCCATGAATTGTGTCTGAGTAGTCTTTTGGCTTTGTATACCTGAAGCAATATAAAATTATTAAATGTCCACCAAAAGTTTTTGTAAACGGTGCCATTTTATTTTCACTTAACTGTGCATAAGCTGTGCATGTGTCAGCCTTGATCCACGAAATAAATTAAGTAAATCAGAGCCTCTATCTTTACTCTATTCCAGATTTCAGATATTAGCTTACATTTCCATAGAGTTAGATCATTTCATAGCATTTCGTTATATATAGGCCCTAAAATGAATCTTCAGACACAGTCAGGACATTTAAAAGCATGTACACATTTTCTAGTAAAAAAATAGTTAGATGTTCCAATAAGCATCCCAAAGAACCTAAGGATGACAATGAATAATCAAAGACAATCACCAGTGACAGCTGTTGTGCAGTCAATTTAAATCATGTATATTTTTCAAATAGTTTGGTTGCTGACTCTGTTTGACCTCTGAAATCCATTCTAACTTGTAGTTAGTTTTTAGCAAGCATTTGAAATACACGTATTGCATGTAAGAGTATCTCACTAACACATGAGCTAACACATGAGTGCTAGCTATTTTTTTTTGACCATACACTTGTTTTCTTTTTTTTCCAAAAGCCTTGAAGGAACGAAACCACACAAATTAAGAGGAAGAAGAAATTGTAACCCAGAAAGCCATAATACACTGTAGTCTTTTCAATTAATAATGTCACAGGCAGTTGAGCACCATGGAATTAGAAACTTCACAATACGCTACTCCACATTTCACAGGCAAAAAACTATGACATATAGAAGCTTATTACTTAGAAGAACAGTGGAGCTTGAAGCTCCTGCATTAAGTTTGAGTAGCCTTGGTGAAAACGAGATCTCATTCCCTCATTATGCATCCTTCATCTAAAACCAAATGAGATAATAAAGTAAGAGAGATGAGATATATTTTCTGCATAAAGAACCATATAATCTTTTATCTCATTTAAATAATAGATTCATAAAATCTTTTTTTAAACATCCAACTGAATGATACAGTGAAATATTAATAAATCTACATGTTTAATAAAACTAATACCACATGCTAAGTGATATCCAGATTAATTGATATTCCTAGAGATATACCAAACAACACCAATATGGTTGTGGTTGAGTCTTGGTTCTGCAGATTGTAGATTATATAGAGCAACAGGCCTCAGTGTTGTGCAAATTCTGTGGAGTGCTGTGGATCAGCCTAGCACTAAAATATTGGCTTTATTTTATGCTTCCATGTATTTTTGTTGAAGAGGAAACTATGCTGATATTTGAGATTGAGTATCAGGAAGAAACATTCTTAAGGCTTTACAATGCAATTCCTTAACTTCCTATAAAAAAAGGAATCTCAACAGTTATTGAGAAACAGTATTACAGAGTGTCCAAAAAAAATGTAGCTGGTAAAAATAAAATGTCAGATGAGAATATTGACTAGAAAGCAATGAGTCATTAAAGGCAAATCAAAACTACCCTGACTTTACCTGGACAAGACTAAGTAAATGGGAAATCAAGAACCAAACCCACTGCTGGGCAACTGCCTGACAGACTGAGTGTTCAGAAATAATAAAGGACAGTAGCAGAAAAATGTTTCCTGTTCGCTTCTGGCTATAAAGGGTTTTGCGCATCTTCTATCAATTTCAACAGCCACTATATAGCCAGGAATTAATTTCTCTCTGTAACAGCTGTGCTATGCAAAGGACGGTCTTCAGACTTTCAAGAATGGAGATTTCTAATTGAATTCTAAGATTTCTTAGTGAATGAGAAGAGAAAGTTGCTTGGTTAAAAGTCATAATGATAGTGAAAGATGAAACTGAAGAGAACAATATTGCATGTAAGCATGTAATGCTTACAATTAATAATATAGGGAATGCAAATCAAAATACTGAGCATACAGAATGCAGTCCAAAGAAATTAATCTAAAATTCCTGAAGACTATAAATACATAAGAACTATTACATACCTCACTGATTTGCCACTGCTGATACTTCCATGCTAATTTCAGACTATTTGATGATTGATATTCAAAGATCTAAGGTTAGAAATTGATCTAGTTACTCAAGCAGAAAAGGCAAAACATGATGCTGAACCTGCCACTATTGTAGTATGACTCATATCAACCAACATTGGAGATCTTTATCTCATAAATCCATACACTCTGCAGAGTACATTGCAAAATAGTTAACAGTGCTCTCTACAAGCCAAGGCTACCACTTCTGCTCTCATCTTTACCACTGAGTCAAAGCCCAATCTGGTCCAATCATCTGAATAATAAAAAAGGACAAAGTAATCAGACTAATTTCGAGTTAGTACTCAGTACAGATCTAGATGAAGAGACATTGCACAATATTTGTGAAAATACTCCTTTTCTAGGGGGGAAATTAAAAAAAAAGAGGTGCTCAGAGTCAAAACATAGACTATCCTAAGATTTCTTAGTGCACATCTTACAGTAGACTTATTCATCTGCTCAAGAAAATAGAAACAGAAAAAAGAATCCTAATAAATAAGAGCAAACCAACATGATAATGAGAAAATGACACAAACACGAAGTCAAAATATACCTTGGAATTTCAGAGGAGATGTAATTTCAATGGTCATCTCTTTTTTTTCTTTCTGGTATTGTAAATAACCATACATTTGTGATCATCCAAGGTAAAATTTGAGTGTTTTTAAAGAGATATCATAGTCTGATGGATCTTAATTGGATTTTTTTTATCTATGTAGGAAGATAAACGATTTGATTTTATTGCCTACAGTGAGTTTACAGGTGTGGCAATTCCAAATGCTTCTTTATAATGGGGAAGTAAGGTGATTTATTACGGTACCAGTGAAAACCCAGGAGCTTCCAAGTACAACCATTTTTGTCACTTTTTCAAAATCTAAAGGCTTCAATCTGATCACTTACACAAAACACAGAGATGCTTTACTAATATTTTTTTCAATTATTTAATGGCTCCCTTTCACTCTAGCAATATATTCTCTCAAGATGTGTTCCAAATTCTGAATGGCATGCCAAGGTGGCACAGAACATCAGAAAGAATCAAAACAATCAGAAGAAGCTATTTCCTTTCGGTTCAAGATGTTATATATCCATGTATGTGGCCTGCTAATACATCTTTTGCTATAACAACTTATTTATACAGGGATGATAGTTACACTATAGAATGTTAAATGAAACTACATAATTGAATATGGGATGATTAATGGCTAAAGCATTAATTACTCTTCAGCTGTCTGCTTTTCCTTTGCTAGCTTTTGCTATGACCTATACAGTAAAATGAGATGTTTGCCTGAGCTCATAATGAAACTCAAAGTGATTAGTCTTGTCCTACAAGCCAGAGATTTGTGTGTCTGTAGGCATGTGTGTATATATATATATATATATATATATGAGGTCTTCATGTATTTGTATATGCATACATATTTAAATGTACACATATATACACATACATATATTTTTCTATTTTAGCTAGCAACAGGACAAAGGGTAATGGGAGGAAGCTGGAACACAAAAAGTTCCACTTAAATGTAAGAAAAAAAATTATTTCACTGTGGGGGTGATGGAGCACTGGAACAGGCTGCCCAGAGAGGTTGTGGAGGCTCCTTCCTTGGAGGTCTTCAAGACCCACCTGGACATGTTCCTATGCCACCTGATCTAGGTGAACCTGCATCTGCAGGGGGCTTGGACAAGATGATCCCTAAAGGTCCCTTCCAACCTTACCATTCTATGATTCTATGAATGGTTACTTTCAAACCAGTGGACAATCTCTGATCTGTGCATATTCCTTCAAATAGATATGGGACTCCAAGGAAATGATAAAACATTGCTACAGAACAAACTCTGGACCAAAGCCACAAAAGGCAAAGAGTATGAAAGGAGTAACTTCCCATGTTAACTCCTGGAAAACCTGTTGCAGGAGATCTTAAAGTGCTGGTTGTAACTTTCTCATCATCTTGCTCTCTTTTTGCTTTTTGATCTGTTCTGTTTCTCGTAGTTAGCAGAATAAACTTTACTTTCCTCTGTAATTTGAGTACTGGAGTCTATTTTGCCTGGAACTGTAATTGGCAGTGAGCCCTCTCTGCCCTTGTCTCAATCCACAACTTCCTTGGTTATCTTTTTTTCCCCTCCCATCTTGCTGGGGCCTCCACCGTCCTAAGGAAGGTGGAGGGGGATGGGGGTCAGTGAGCAAGAGACTGTCATGGTGCTTTGTTCAGCATCTGTGAATGCTGTGATCTGTTTTCAATTAACCTCGCTGTTATATTGGATTAACATTCCACTACAGCAAATTTTATATTGCATTCAAAGAAAACATCTTTATTTTAGTTGAGCAAGTTAATCAATTTGGTCAAGAGGGCATAATAACAGTAAAATTGTCATTCTGTCATACAACTGTATGTCTCACACTATCTCAGAAAAGTAAACAAAATTGCCTGTAGTTATCTTGCTTTATGTACAGCCTTCATTTCCTCTTTCTTCCTGCTACCATGCACATTCCCGTGATCATCTCCTATTTCTGACTCATGGATGAAGACAACTATTTTACTGCCAGGAAACAGAAGAAAGAGGACTGATTCACATCTGAGCTCCAGCCACCAAATCACAACACTCAGTAGATGTCTGCTTGTATTTTAAAAATTACTATTTCATACAGCTTTTATGAGAGTATCAAAGACACTGAAATAGCAAAGAAAAAAATGCTTTACCCAATGCTTGCTACAATTGCTCCTACAGTGCTCTAAAAACATTAAATTAAGGTTCAACATTCCCTTGGGGAATAAATGAAGGAGAGGCTATGCAAGTACATTGTTCACCCATCGCAGCATTGCCTCTACACACCAATTGCTCACAACAGCTAAGAACAGATAGTGAGAAAAGGAATTTGGGAAGTCAGAATGCAATTATCCGAGATGAAATTTCATCAAAATGCTCAGGTTATACCAAGGAACATTAGTGATCGTTTTGGAGTCTCCTCTGAAGTAGAAAAGAAGGATTTGGGTATAATACATTCAAAGAATTCAGAGTAAGGATTCCCTAGTTTATTGGAGTACACTTTATCCCTTTTGAGGCTTTTTTTTCATCCTAGTCATCAAAGATTATATTACCTCAGGGCCACATCTAAAAGGGGACTAATATACTAAAAGGGTTATAAGTAAAATTTAGACACAAAATGAAACTCAAACTTCAAACCTAAAAGCTTCCTGACTAATCTCAGTAGAAAGCACAGGCAAAATCCATAAGAGTCTTGAGAACATTCAGGGGAGTATGTGCCCTCTTGTGTCATACAGACTTGGCACCAGATGACGTTACAAACTCTTTTCAGGGCTCTTTCCTTCATTATCCTTTCACCACTCAGAACACCCATGAAGGCAGCAGATGCCACACAACTCCAAGAAGCTAAAGAAGCTCTCAATCATAACATAGCTTTCAACACATCTGATGAAGATACAAGGACTATGTTCTTAACTATGGATTATTCCTGTTGCAATGTTTTGATGTAAAGTCCTGTCAGATGTAATAAAAAGTTTCTGCAGTATAGCACATCACCACCTCACTAAGGTGTTAAGAAGCACGATAACACATTATTTCCTTGGATTACAACGTTATTTTTTCTTGACACTTTTAGGAACTGGAATATAATGAAGTTTCAATGAACTGGAATATGGTCTGTTGCTTCTAACAAATCACAGTGACCAAAGCTGACCTCATTAGAATGCTATTTTTTACACAAAGGACTAATCACTTGCTAAATTGAGTTTAGATTTTTTTAAGCATTCATAATTAATTTTAATAGCAGTTTGTATGGAAAAGCAAACATAACTGTAACTGAAGAGGGGAAGAAAAAGCTGAGTTATAACAGATTAAATTCCATTTTGAAAAGAGCTTGCCAGACAAGTAGAAAACACACTCTCTGTATCCTCCAAAAATAATATACAACTATCATCTTCAGTCAATAATATAGCTGCAAATTATGTCTGGTAACTTTGATCTTTTCTGGAATTCCAGGTGTATCAGGAATTTTATACACCCTTTTTCATTTTTGCTCAGTTAAAGCTCCCTTGGTTTAATCAGATTATTTGATTCTAACACCATCTAGATAACTTGGGCTCCTCCATTCAAGAGAGATAAGGAACTTCTGGAAAGAGTCCAGTGGAGGGCTATTGAAATGATTAGGGGACTGGAACATCTGCCTTATGAGGAAAGGCTGAGACCCAGAGCTGTTTAGCCTGGATAAGAAAAGACTGAGAGGAGATCTTATCAACACTTATAAATACCTACAGAGTGGGTGTTGAGAGAATGGGGACAGTATTTTTTCCATAGTGCTCAGTGACAGGAGTAACGGTCACAAACTGGAACGCAGGAAGTTCCACTTGAATGTGAGGAGAAACTTACTTCTGGTTACAGTGAGGAAGCCCTAGAGTTTTTTAAAGTCTGCCTGGACATATTCCTGTGTGACCTGATTGAGGTGAACCTGCTTTAGCAGGGACCTCTAGAGGTTCCTTCCTACCCCTGCCGTTATGTGATGCTGTGATTCTGTGATATCTGTTCAAATTAACCCAGACTTGAGTCACACTGCATGTTGAATGAGAGTGATGATCTAAAGTCTGGTATGCAGAGAGATTAATGCTAGGTCCTTGGAGTTATTGTCCCAAAGTAATGGGGGAGAAAATCCTTCAAAATACATTCTGTTCAGAGTGATATGTTGTCATGAACATATTTAAATTGTTCTTCATCTGTGTAATTACCTCTTGTTTACTTCGTTTAGGATCTGATGTATTGGCTCTAATCTGTAAAGATCTGTACATTTGAGACATATTTCATGGAACTCATTTCCCACATACTAATACAGAGGTCAACCTAACCAGCCTAGGAACAGTTTCCTATTTCAAGATTCATTCTTAGACATAAAGAATTGGATTTTAGATTTTAATACATAACATTATTTTTATCACAAGTCTGTATCAACAATATAACACAACATGAAACTGACCTGCTTCCCTGAGGCAAAATGGAAGTCTTCAAGACCTGCCTGGACATGTTCCTATGTGACCTGATCTAGGTGGACCTGCTTCTGCAGGGGGGTTGGACTAGATGATCCCTAACGGCCCCTTCCAACACCTACCATTCTATCATTCTATGAAAATGCATGCTTTACTGAAGCTCAAAGTTCTTGCTGTCTGATGAAAAGGTGAAGCTACAGCTGGATATTGATTCATAAATTCTACAGAAAAGACTGTCAGTAGTTGGCAAGGACTCTGCACTGATCATGGGACAGAAAGACAGAAGTTCTAAAGCAGACATAGGGTTGTTCATCAACTTATATGACGCCACCTCTTTTTCAAACGACCTTTTTTCCACAGCCCTTAATTTTGGCTAACATATGGAGGATTTTGGAGAACAAAAACCTCTATCTTGGAGACCAAAACCCTTTTACAGTGGCAGTTTTATCTTATGGACAGTAATAGAAGCAATCAGTCTCAATTCACATAGTATATTATCTATAGTCCACATGAACTGAGTAAATTGAACAAAATCTGCTCCTTTAAATCAGATAATATCCCACGGGAATTAACATCCCCATCATTGAACTAATAAAAATATACACCAATGTTTCTGAACTAATGAACTTTTAGCAAATACCAATGTTGTTAATATATCTGGCCTGTGAATATGAATCTATCAGACTGTATCTTTATTTAGTACCCACAGAAATTAATTTATGTGACAAAATTGCACTCCATTCATGCAGTTCACTCATGCTTTTTCTAGTTTGGTCCAATAGTGACTGTCTGTCATTATTCCATGCTTTCTAACACCTTTCTTGGTCATTTTTTTAAGGCAAAATAGATTTTTTTAAAAATCTCAAAATGTTATTTGTTAGTGAAATATTGAAGGCTCAGCTCTGTTTTGATATATACGCATCATAATGGTTCCAATACGCAATGGCTGTAAGTGGGTAAGTATAAATACATCCTAGAATGGAAACAAACACATCAACAAATATTTCTTTCTATTAAAAGAAGAGGTATTTTTCAAGGAATGAGAACTCTGATGACTTGACATTGACCAGCTACTAAAAATAATAGTGGGCATAAAGAAGTTCTAACGACCTAAAGAAGTTAAAGCAAACATTACTTAGACCATAATTCATAGCTATAAGCTAGGACAGGGACCATCCAACAGATGCAGCTGTATTCATTAAAATTCAATATCACTGCACTTCTGTCTAGCATTGTCCTTAAAAATCTTTAGCTTTATCCCCGAAAGACCTTCGGGAAACTGAACTTTTTGACCCCTCAAAATCTTCTCCAGGCAGACACATCATTCTGGTTATGTATTACCTGAAAAGGTCCTGGTGGGTCAAAGTCATTATCTATAAATTCTGAACACTATGGAGAGACATGGGGAAAAAAAAGGGTACAATTTTTTCATATCCTTAAAACAGAGTTTTGGATAAAGAATATTTTTTTCAAGTATGAATAAATACGATGCATAGTTGACATCTACTTTTAAACACAAATAGCCTATGAACTGCAGTACAGGTATGAACTGTCTGTGAGACCAAAACAATGAAAGGATAAAATAAGTTCTTAAAGAAGAGACGTCTTCAAACCATTTTTACCAGTAGTCACTGTAGATCTATTAGAAAAGTTCTTATGACAAACTTTCTTGGAATTGACCAAAGAATCTGTCTCATGAAAGTGTCAGTAGAAGGGGCTTGAGAAAAATACAGAAAACTAAAAGACAGAATTCTAATATCAGAAAAAGTGTTGAAAATATGAATGAAATCTCAAGATTATAAACTGTGATGCTAACTACATTACTTAAAAATTGTATTAATACCATGTAAATAAAACATTCCAAAAAAGTAATGTTTTTGAAAGTGGCATGATTTTGCCCAGCTAGCAACAAAACACCATGACAGGCTCTTGCTCACAGCCCCTCATCCACCCCCTCTCTCCTTAGGACAGCAGAAGACCCAGCAAAATGGGAGGGAAAAAGATAATCAAGGATGTTGTGGGTTGAGACAAGGTCAGGGAGGGTTCCAAGCAAAACAGACTCCAGTATTCAACTTAGAGAGGAACGTAGGAAAGTTTATTCTGCTACCTACAAGAAACAGAACAGAAAGTGAAAAGAGAGCAGGATGATGAGAAAAATACAACTAGCACTTTAAGATCTCCCTTCCCCATCCCTTCTTCCTGGGCCCAGCTCATTGCTCCCCATTTCTCTACCTCCTCGCCCCTCAGAGGGGTAGGGAATGGGGGATGCAGTCAGTCTCTCACAGATGGTATCTGCCACGTCTCTCTTCTCAGAAGAAGACAACTCTTTTCATTCTTCCCCTGTTCCAACGCAGGGTCCCTCCCACAGGAGACCGTCCTTAACAAACTTGTCTGGTGTGGGTTCTTTGCAACAACTATGGCTTCTGTGAATGTAGGGTCCCTCACAAGGGACATGGCCTCCTCTGGGCACAGTCACTGCCCCTGGAGTAGGGTCTTTTACAAACAAATCTCCGTTTCACCAGTCCTCTCCACACGATGCAGGAGAGTCTCTGCTCCAGCACACACCCTCCTCTCTTCCCTCACTGACCTTGAGGTCTGTATGGTCACTTCTCTCTCTCTCTTTTCCAACTACTTGCACCACCACCAGCTGGAAAAAAAGGAAAAACCAGGAAGAAGTCTCCTCCTCTGGCAGTTTCTAGCAACTTCATACAGAATCCATCTTTACAGCCCCTTCCCCATCACCAGGTATGGCTCCACACAAAGCCATGACAGAAAGGCTCTGGTGCTAAAATACTGACAAGTAATTCTGACATCTGCCTTGGGGAAATGAGTTACTGATAAAAATAAGGCAATGCGCATAGGAGAAACAACACTGATTGGATGCACACGCAGCAATGCATTCTGAGCTAGCTATTAACCCTCATGGAAAGGAGAGGGTTTTAATACATTAAGTATGATAATTTCAGAAAAGCATTTGTGATTTTAGTAATTTTTCAGGAAATGAATATTGAACATAGCAAAAAATATCCCTTTGCCACAGAATAAATCCACAGTACATCTTAAATGGGTGTTCTACTCTAATCTTTTGGTGACAGAAGTGGAAATAAAATAGCTGCAAAGAAAAGCCACAGAATTATAGAATAGCTCACGGTGAAAAGATAATAGATCTGGACTCTGAAAACTGGAAAAGACTTTTCAGTTGGGAAATACTATAAAACTTTATAAAAACATGAGTGAAGAGAAATAAGAGGCAGTAATTCATCATTTCTCACTGTACAAAAAGCAGAAGACAACAAATGCAAATATCAGATGGCAATTCAGAATAAAATACAGGATACTTTTCCTGCATAAATCAGAAGTAAATTGTGCAATTCATTGTCCTAAGATGCTGAGAATGCTAAAAGTTTACTTGACTTCAGAAACAACTAAAACCCATTAATTGAACAGAAATTCATCAAGGAGTACTAAACACAAAGTAATGACATCTAGATTAGTCTCTGAGCTCTAAGTTGCTGGAAGCTGGGATAGTGTATTTAGGAAATACATCCTCAAGCTTACTTAGTTTCTACCTATGTTCTTATATTTCTTCTGGGCTATATTGCTGTGTGCTATGATCCACTGTCTGCTTCAGTGAAATTAGTCCTCTGCTGAAAGAGATAAGACCTGGAAAACTCCTTAAGATTCTCTGATTCAGTGACTGGAAAATTATAGTTCTAAATGAAAGAAAAATCTAAAATTTATCTGACCTGGGAATTAAAAGGAATTGAATATGTATTAACAATATGAAAATAAGAAAGAAGTAGTATTTCTGAAGACTTACCACTTTTTTTTTTCCATATCTTAAACTCAGAAATCTGTACAAAAATATATATTAGTCAATTTAGGAAGCACAAACTAGTTCCAAATAATTTTAGTACCCTCAGAAGATAGAGAACCATACACAAATGGTCAATATGTTTGAATCATTTCCTCATTGAGTGATGTATCAGTAGATCTGAACTAACTTTCTGTAAGTTTCTTAAGAAATCTAACACAAGCTAAGCCAAATACCATACTTGTTTTGTTTTTAAGGTAGCCTTGAAAAATATACAATGTTTTGAGACTTTGAATAACTCCAGAGGTAAAATAGCATCCTGATATCATCTCATTTTCAGCATTTACTACCTTGCTGACATCAAATCTGATTTAAATCATATCAGGAACATTCACTTTACCTAACACTAGCAATCTAATTCAGACTTCTTTGTAAAGAATTGTGAAGTTACCAGACAGATAGACTCCTTCAGAGGGCAGTTAAGAACCTCTTCCATTCTCTCCAGTGATTTCTTTTTGGAGACAGAGGAAAAAAAAAAAAAATCTCCTTTTAATGAGAGCTCAAGGTAGAAGAGATGAACACACCTTAACAATGACAGGCATCAGTTCAGCATTGAAATCAACTTTTCAATATTATGCTTTAATTACTGGTGCTTGTTTCACTGTGAAAACAAAGAGCATGCATTCCTGCCTGAGAAAGATAGGAAAGGATCAGCCACTGACTGTCTCCATACCCCAGTGCTAGCTTTCAAAGCTAAAAAGTGCCATCACTATAATGCTGTCCCTCTTGAAATGAGGTTGTGTGAGCATGATACACAGAAGATGCACAGGTTTGACTCAGGAACACTTTACAGAAAGGAATAGCAGCACATATGAAACAACCTGACATCCAAATGCCCTCTATTACCTTTTTCACCAAGTATCTCACAAGTCTGTGGGAGCAAAGGAGATAACAGGGAGAAGAGACAAGGCTAAAGGACACATGTAACATCCAGGATTGTGTTTGAGAACAGTGCATACGTTGTTTGACAGATATTGAGCTGCAAGTCTGTGATGAACAGAAAAATGGAGAAAGGTCACTTTCTGTAGTGGAAATATACCTTGAAAACGAGTAAGGAAGTTGCAGATATTGAAGTAAAGCTGCTAGTAGGTATCATATAGATATATTAAAGTTGGGTAGGGCTTTTTTTCTCAAAAAGAATACCAAAGCTTTTCTTTTTTTCCCCAACTGCCTGATGTTCCATATGTCTATCTTACCTCTGGCGTCCCTCATAACACTGAGTCTGAAGGGATCTTTTGAGGAAGTGTGAAGTGTCTTCAAATAGAGCTGAATAACAGCACTATACCCTTTTCCCATTCTTTTCCTCTTATATTTTTCACCTTTGAAGACCAGAGTATCTCTTCATCTCCCCCAGTAAGTCATAACTCTCTTTCTCTTACAGAAGGTAGCATAATCTTTGCCTTTACACTCTTCTGCCAGCATGGACTGCTTCACAGTACAGGAAGACAGTTTTTTCTTCACAGGGGGAAAAGGCATAAAAAGTCAAACAGATTCACAAAGCTGTTTGAAACATGCCTTGGACATGGAATGCACATTTCTTTCTGACACACAGGAAAAAGGACTGCAAGTCACAGGATGCAATGAACTCCCACAAACCACACGGGAGTCTTTTAACAGGCGTGGCTGATCTCAAATTTTGTCTTTCCCTTTCTTGACATTGTTTCATTTCCCAGAATACTTGTATTTCAGGACAGCATGCCCTCTGTGCAAGTATGCAAACCAGAATATACTTAAATGTTCAAGGAATAAGCTCACCAGGAGAATTAAAGAGGATGGATCCCATTTTCTCTGTAGCATGAGCCAGTCAGAGATAGATGTAGCCCTGCTGGGTCTGCCACAGGCACAGCAGTTCCTGATCAAGCATGATTTAGATTAGTGAGAGATCCAAAGCAGCAAATTATTCAAGTTCAGAATGGTCACATAGAGAGCGAAAAAGTGTTTTGAATGAAGTCACAGAATATCGTCACTACATGATAAATCCAAATGGAACAAAGAAAATATAAAGCAAGTGACAAACAAGTATTATCTTTACTAGTCAAATCTCCATTTATCAAAGCCAAATGTAGATAGAAATGGCTTTTCTGATTCTTCTCTCACTTTGTCAATTTGGAGGGAGCTGTTTTGTGTACTTTCAAGGTTTTAAAGCTCTCTCAGATATGCCATCTACATAGACGTATAAACCAAAAAACGATGCAATGAAAAAAGCCACTCTTTTCTTTGCTATGTTACCAGACACTTATGTCACTGTGCATTTACTGTGGCACAAATGGCTAATTTTGCTTGAGTCACCTCCTTATTCACACACTTATTTTAGTGCTGCCAGTACAGATGTTGCCATTGGTGATGACAGAGCTGCTGCAAGCGCAGGGCTGAGTAGATTGTGCTTGCTTTACCTTATGCCTGACAACCTATTTCAGTCTCAGTGGTACTAAATCATACACTCTATAAAAAGCAACTTCTGGCTCTATAAAACTCAGATATGCTTGGCTTTGAAATAAACAGCCTTTCCTTAGTATTTTTCATTTCTTTATTAGATGATTTTAGAAATCTTTTTAAAAAGAAAGAAAGGAGGGTTTTCAGTCAGCACTCAATGGTTTTCAGTGCTGTCTTATCCTTAGACACTGACAATTTCTACCCTGAAACTTTTAAAGCATGTGTTTATCTCATGCGAGTAATGCCACTGAGCTCTCAGATTCTGGACTAAGGTTACAATTGTCAACATTTACTCTACTGTCTAATTAATTCTCTATAAACAGCAAATGTAATATACTGCAATGTCCAACTTCAGAATACCAAATCCTGCTTATCATATACTTGGAAGTAGTGTCACCGGTGTCAGAGAAAATGCTTCACTGAGATAGCAGAACAGCCCTATCACAGTTTGTCTTTCCAAACTAGCATACAGATTTTAATGGAGAAATAATATATCTTCCTGTGTGTAAACAGCATTATGTTTTTAAAACTGCAAGCCTTGTAGAAGCCCCGTATAAGTAACATTAACAACAGCATATTCTTTCTTTTAATATAAAAAATCACATACACAAAAAAAATCAGACCTTGTTTCTCTTAGAGTTTTTTTCATCTTCATTGCAACCAAAAGACTTCTTAAAGGCACTGGAAAAAATCATGATTCTCTGTATGTGAAAGTATGCATTTATCTTTTGCTACATGTTGAAACTTCAGGAAGAAGCTGGCTTTTGTTTGAGATTTTACCTTGTCATAGGTACAGACCTATATGTGATCATAAGAAACCCTTAAAATTTCTATGTATCTATTTTAAACAAATACAGTTTTGTTTGTTTGGTTTTTTGTTCCAAAAGGTTATAGGTACTGAAATGAAAAATTCCTGTTTCTCATTTTTAAAGCAGTTCTGCAATATGCAGTCATAGAATCATAGAATGGTAGGGTTGGAAGGGACCTCTAGAGATTATCTAGTCCAACCCCCCGCAGAAGCAGATTCACCTAGATCAAACCATTATTCATGATTTTATGGTTTTTCAGTCATATTAGGGACTTAAATGACACTGGACTATATCTGCCCTACATTAAAACTGGATTTTCTGTATGTGCTCACAAAATATGCACAGAAACAAGCATTAATGGATGATGTTGGATTGTTCAATTGTGTGAGATAAAGTGATAACTTATTGACCATCCATTAGTCCAAGCTCCTGCAAACTTCTAACCTAGTCAGGCATTTTGTGTAAGTACAGGATTTCAGGGCTTTTACACTCATTTATTTGTTGCCTAAGGCCAGGACAGATATCTTTTCCAGATCTAGACATAAAATGAAGACATTAGTATGCTTAGCTGCTTGTCACTGACAGCTGAATGGATGTTGCTGCCTTCATCTCTCTGTGTGGAGGGCAGTGCAAGTGCATCCTCCCCCCACTAACTCCAGTCTGCTTAAACCTGCTTTTTCCTGGTCTGTGAAGGAAAGTGTCCATATGGTCCTTTTTGTTAGGTGAGCTGTGGTGTGGTAACCCCTAGCAAAGTTCTGGGAATAAAGAGTGCAGAAGTATCTTCCACCAGCACAGATGTTTCAAAGTGTCTGTCCCTAGACTAGTAAGAAAGTTATACAGGTATAATTGAAGGTCTTTGTTCATGCTAAAAAATTAAATTGTCAGAAAAGCTTTTGTTTCCTTTTTCTTTTTACTTTTAATTCTAAAATGCAAGATATTAGAGAAAGAAGTTAGAGTATCCACAAGAGGAAACTAATTGCTCCAGATTAATCTAAAGTGGAACAACTGTTGCTTGGACAAGCTCCATTTCTAACTGTCAAGCTGATATCTCTCATAAATGCTACATTTTTAAAATCATTCTCCTTTCCCCTTGAAAAGCAGATATGTTGTAATAAATATCAGTGATGAATATATTCATGGAGTTGGTTAGATGGGGGGTTTTTGTTTGGTTTTGAGTTAGAGTATTCAATTCTCAAAATTCTGTCTACACAAAATCACAACTTCTACATCTTCCTCTCCTCACGTCCACTTATTTCTGAGTCACTCAACTTGCCAAACTTTTGGTGTGAGAACTTTGATTACACTAGCTATGTGATCCATGTGTTATCTAGAACACAACCCTCAGGATATGGATAGAGCTCCTAAAGGAGCCCGCAAAGAACCAACCTCAACTCCTTACCCTTTAATCTCTATTCTCCTCTCATCCATTCTTTTCTCATTAGTTTGCTCATGATTTTCCCTTTGCCTGCCATTGCTCACAAACTTGTCCTTCCCTCCATAGTTTAAAAAAATACATTTAAAAAGAATCTCCTGATTTTGCCATACTTTGGCAGATTTCCCCCACTGAAACCACAAAGTTAAGGAGGTAATCTCACTGAAATGAAGCTAAATTGAACCCCATAGAATGGTATAAATGGTGAAAACTTATTTATTATCATAAATTGATAATTTAATCTGTAGGTTTCCAGTGCCATGTGCAATACTGCATAGCTCTAGCTGACCTTCTAGTCTGACCTTCCCACTAACCGCAGTGGAGGGTCTGTCAGAGCAAATTATGATTTGTTTCTGGCTTGTGTGCCCAAAGTACTTTTCCACTGGTATAAAGACAGGGAAGAGAGCTGATGAGCACTTGGATGTCAAGTGATAGAGTTGACTCAGAGGAAAGACCGTCTGTGCTCAGGAGATGGGCAGTGCTCTTGAGGGATCAGCACAAAGTCAACTAACTTGTTTGTGTTTCCTTCCTTAAGAACTATGGAATAGAAGGATGTGACAGCAGGGAAAGGAAATGCATACTTTGATTATGTGAAGGCCAGTTGCATACCACATCACAATGACCTTCTCGGGTTTTCTGTGTTTTGATTGCTTGCGGTCCCATCTACCTCATTCCTCAAAGGTTAATGAGGCTAAACAAGAGAGAAACAGAAAGGTCAGCCAACAAAATGCTGGATCTATTGACAAAGCCTAAGGAATGCAAAAGTAATGCAGAACTCTAATACTAGTGTTCCTGTGCTACTGATACCAGGCATTACCAAACACATACACATATCTTCTTCAAAAAATGTCCCTATGCATGAAGTAGAGAAGTGACCCTATCTCTCAAGTACAAAAAGCTGAACCAGTACTATTACATCCCTCAGGCTGACAATTCTATTTCATTAGAACTGTCACAGGGTGAAGAATGAGAAAGAGGGAACTGGGTACGAGGTCAGGAAAATTACCTCCCTACTCATTGCCTACTCATTGGAGAAAAATGTCCCTGGAGACTAAGATTTGGTTCACAGCAGACCTTGTCACCCTCTGCTTCTCACCTCCAGATTCAGTTCTTTCCCCAAGGCCATATAAGTGCCTCTTGTCACAGAAATTCTGCTGCTCTAAGAGGAAGTACAAGCAAGTGTATTAGAGCTGGACACTTTACTTTTCCTAACACCAAGGGTGAGAGTAGAAAAGGGCAGATAAACTGTATCTCAATCCAAGTGCCAACCAAGAACAATGTCTAAAGAGAAACTTATGATGAGAACATTTTTCCCCTGTAAAAAATTTGTTCTCTCAGCACCTCAACTTTTCATAGAGATCATTAATGCAGATCTCTATCTAAAAATACTATCTGTTTCTTCAATTCCATTTATTTGACAAGCTCCAATTTAAAAGAAAACAATGGCTTACAGGGACTTTCATGGACTCCTCTGAGTAGAAGAAAATGCTACTATTGAAGACTATCAAAAGTTATAGGGCTATAGAAATTAAATCAGAGTGGCTAGAGTATCAGATTTGAAAAAAAAATAGTCTATAAACAGCACCTCTATTTGCAAGAACGATGTGGAGACTTGATGTGGAAAAAATATATTGCACCCTTACACCTGCAAAACTGCCCTTTAGAGTTCAATTAAAGCATTTTAAAAGTTGCCTCAGCAGATATCTTCAGCATAAAGCTAAACAGTGAAAGAAGAAGACACAAAAAGGGAGGATTAAAAATGTATTTGCTTAGCAAAACAAACCTCTTTCCGTCTTTGACAAAATTAAAGGATAAATTTCATTATCCAGGCCATGTTATATGTTGCAGGGTTTAAAAAAAAATAAAAGAACGAAAATTAATGAATAATCTATTACAGTTGATTCCAGTAACTACGAAACATAACATTATACTGAAGATCTCAAAACACTGTCTCATGTTTCACAGCTCTCCAGAATCTCTTTCTGTTTTGTTACCTTTTGTAGGGATGGCAAGTGAGGCACCAGCACCTGTCACTAGACTCCTAAACAAATAATGTGTCTTCCCTTTGCATGGACTACTGGAAGCAAATTGCTGCCTGGTGCTCCTATTACTTCTCCCTAGACATAAATTATGAGCTAGTGACAATGATGTAAAGGGATAGATCTTTTTTCTTCAACTGGAAACTTACCTGATGAATACTCTGGAACTTTGATTAATGTTTGTGTCCCATTTTGTATGAGACCTAAGAAACTAAATATAATTGGTACTCAGTAACTGCATCACTACAGTGAACAGTAATGAGGTGTGGCTGGGAACAACTGAAGGTTTCAAATTGCTAATGGCATAAATGAGACCTATGAATCAGAAGGAGAGCTCCTCCATTCTCAGTTGTGATGGTGATGGAACAAGCTACTGTATACTCAGAAATTTTGAGTTTGAGCCACTAAATGCAGCACAACATCAGCAGTTGTGGAATCTGTCTCCTACTCTGAGAAGTACTTTACTGAGGTATTTATTGTGTGCAAATGTTAACTGTTGTTATATTGCCTTGAAAATAAAGGCATACATGAGGCAATCAGTGCCCTAAAGGCACCAGCTGGTAAGGATTCTCATGTTCAGGGACCCCAGGCAGTGACCATGTGTTCAGTATCCACAAAGAAGTTCATGCTTAAGGATTTTCTTCAATTAGTGTGTACAACCATACAGGGACATCAATTTCCATACAGAAGCTGTATATGAGAGCAAAAAGAACATAACATCGAAAAGGGAGGGTAATCTTATTGTTTTGACCAACTGTAAACACAAAGGCTAAGTTCAGAATCAAATACTACAATTGAAAATTACTCTTTTTGAAGAAAAAGCTTGCAACCACTCATTATTAATATCTATTCAACTACAGTAATATTACTGGCACATTATTAAGCCTGTTAGAAGTAAAGTTGCTTCCATTCCTCCAAGCTACAACACCCTGCACTCTAAGTGACAATTCAAGGTCTGCAGATATGTACATTTCATTGTTTCCATGTGACCAGAGATGGATGCTTGAAAGTCCACAAAACAATGTTTAAAGCCAAAGACTCTGGGCTTATTGTCTAAGCAAAACCTTTGTTGTGTAAAAGGGGAAGTGGATCAGGAGGGGATGTGAAATGGTACCTGAAAGAGATTCAGCCCTCTGCATGGCTGCTGGTTTTGGTTCACAAGTGAGTTTCCTTCAAATTCAGTTATTTCCTTATGCACCAGCTACCTCTGATACACTTGCTTTTTTTTTTTTACATTAAATTACTTTTTTTAACCAATAAACACAAATACATTCTCCTCTATATAGGCATGAAAGCACATAAATAAAGTTTTTTGTAACTATGCAGCAGTTGGATGACTTGTACAAGAACATCATTTAAAAGACAAAAAGACCATCAAAGTTGCTGAAAAAAAAAATGTATGAGGTTATATTACAAGGTTACTTGGCCAGGTGCAGGCAAGAATATTTATTACTTCATAGATGTCATGTACAAAATGGATCATTAGGATTATTTAGTCTAATTGTTTTTCATGAAAGAAGTTACAAGTGTTACTAGGCACTTCCTGAATCTTAGTTACAGCTTAGTAAACATCAGCTCAGAGGGAGACAAAAAGGCAATAATGAAAATATTTTTATACTTTTTTAAGGAGATAGGCAATGCAACACAGGTCTTACCACATCAATTACACCACCATTACAGATACATTCCTATATTCTGTCATGAAAAACTATGCATACAGTTAAAAGACAATTATGCAAAAGCATGTCTATAGGGGGAAAACTTATTTTTCTGCAGTCATCGCAGGTTTCTTTTAGGCATCAGTGATTGAATTGTCCAAATAGAAAGCTCATCAATATTAAAAAGAAGTCTATATTAATTACAAAATAAATTACCTACTTCTAGTTGATTTGATTAAACATAATGAAAAATTGAGCCAGTCAGTGAAAATGAGAATGAGGTAAATTAACTGGTTATAGACATTTCTTGGCATGTCTGTGCCTTTAGAGTATGCAATGAGTCAAGTAGGCACATCTGAACCATCACCTTGGGCAAAGCCATTCTGAACACCACTCTTATAGTATGTGCAGGCTCTTTCTAGTCATTGCTCTTGCAGCTCAGCATCAGGTCTTCTTAAGAAGCTTTAATTTTAGTTTGATTTAAGCTCCCATTAGGTTAAAGCAATATAAATGTTATTTAAAGAACTTCTTTTACTTTCAAGTGTACACAAAGAGTGTTTATTTTAAACTATATCTCAAACCACCAGACACCTGGTCAAGTTGACACCATTTAACAAGTCACTAGTCAAAAACTAAGCTGTGAACTGTCCACTCCAAACCTATAGGAAAAGGTAGCACTGTCCCTTACTTTAATCTTGTTTAACTGTGACTTAAGTAGACTTAACTCATGACTTGTCAAGTCATGTCTGAAGAGTGCATGAATGAGCCACTATCATGATCAAGAAGACACGTTAGGCTAACTTGTATGTCTGTTCCTTAATTTAACATCGATTTATCCTTTTGGTTTGCTGTAATTAAATTGATTTTAAAATTATTCTGCTAGTTAAGACAAACACATCCTATTTTTGTGTTTCCATAGCAATGAGCTAACTGGTATTTTTCCAGGAGCTAAAACGTACACTAGTATAATTAAAAACAAAGAAAGAAAAAATGAATAAATAATTGAATTAAGAAAATAGAATGTGGCCTATGAAATACAGAAAAATATTGCTTTTCTTTTCAACACAAGAGTTTCAAATAAACAAACTCCTCTTGCTTTTGAAATCAAATCTGTCTTTGCAACGAGGTGCCACCAAATAATTTACATTTTCATTAAATAGCTGTTTAATTTTGGCTGCTGATGTGCTAAATTTGTAGTTGCATAATTGGCATAGCTCTGTGGACTCCAAGAAAAGTACTAATTCATAACTGACAAAGCGCCAAACAATTTCTATTCATCACTTTCAACGTGACTTTTCTTTTCTTGCCACTTTGTATCGTCTATTTTCCTCCTTCTTTCCTGTTCTCAGAAATAATTATTTTTCTTACTGAAAAATAATTCCTCCTAGAGATAAGAAACTTTCTGGTACATTTAATTAATATCAAGCAAGTTAACATTGAAAACTGAACCAGATCCACATACAGAAGGAGAGGAACTATTGTAGGTCAATATGACAATGCAGGCCAGTATAACTCTTTAGAAGAAATGCAATAAAAAACATTCACTATGATTAAGACCTGTGGTTACATTAACTTAATTTCCCCCAAACAATGTTCTCTCTAATTTTGTTTTCTAATTTCTACAGTTATTAAAAAATCTTCTCCAAAGCAATTCCACTGCAAAGCTTCTGCTCTAACACAGAAAGCAAAACACCTTATAGTGCTGCAGCTAACGTAGCAGGATTATGAGAAAGATTTCAAGGTACTACTGTGTAATTAAAGCATCAAAAACTGTGAAAGCCAGAATGTCATGTATCAGGTGACTTATCTACAGTCTGTACCAGGCTTAGTGCTTTCAGCCCTGCTTTTAGAGGATTCAGGGGTTCTTAACACCTTGAAAAGAACAACAGAATCAAAATACAGCTTCATTTCAAGTGTATTCAATGCTTTTCCAATGCATAGATGAAAGAGCTTTTGTCTACATGTAGCTTTATACTGTATGCAAGGGAGGTCTGGGGTTAAATATTTGTATCTACCTGGTGACAATATCAGAGATGAATAAACTAGACTGAAAGACACGTCTTTAGTCAAATTCCTAATAAAAATTTGCTTTGTTAAACTAGCATCAGAAACATTTGGATGTGAGGGTGATGGAGCAGTGGCACAGGCTACCCAGAGGGGTTGTAGAGTCTCCTTCCTCGCAGGTCTTCAAGACCTGCCTGGACATGTTCCTATGTGACCTGATCTAGGTGAACCTGCTCCTGCAGGGGTGTTGGACTAGATGATCTTTAAAGGTCCATCCCAACCACTACCATTCTATGATTCTATGATATGTCCCTTTATTTGATCTTTAGGGAGATCTTGGTGCAGTAAAATCTCATTTTGAGGCTATGTCATCAGTTAATTAATGGAAATACTTTCTCTGAAGGTATTTGGGTTAATTTATTCTATTAAATAAATATATTCATAATTTTAAAATAAAAACAACAAACCACAAAACAGAAAAACCCAAAATTAAAACCCCAGGGAAAAAAAACCCAAATATTTCAAGCATATTTATTTATTAAAAGTTACTGAAGTGACAACAGGTGGAAAAACTGTGTTGTGGGAGGCCCACATTTTGAGTTGTTCACATTAATAAGTTTCACAGAAGCTGATGTTTCATGCATGTGTGCATTGACTTTGGCTTTTTGAGGTCATTAAGATGTTGAGGACATTGTAGTTTTTTGGGTTTTTTTTTTTTTTTTTGGTAAATTATAGTTTCAATATGATTGCTAAGGAGATTTCATGGGTGATTTGGGGATTTCAGTAAAGGCATTAGCTCCAGCTAAGCACTTCTAGATTCAAGGAGACTCTATGTCATTATTGGCATTTATGAGTAATTAGAACAAAGATCTTATAAATTCCGACATACTGGTTTTAGTGAGGTGACCTATTCCTGCAGCTACCAAGTTTGGAATATTTAGAAAAAGTAGTTAAGCAAAACATGATCTGAATTAGAAAGAGGATAGGGTAGGATAATATGGAGTGTATGCTACCATCAATTACAGTACACTAAAAAAATATCTCAATGAGAAAGAGAGAGTTACAAATAACAAGCAGAAATTCTATATATCACTGTCGTGGCTTTTTGTGGTTTTTAACAGTAGGAATAATTCATTTAGTGCTCATTGCAAAGCTGACCTAAAAAGATATGCTAAACAAGTCAGATTTTGAATCATCAGCTTTTTTTTATCCCTTGAAGATGTGATCAAACTAAGTAGAATGTAATATAAACAGATTTATAACTACAGAGACACTAAGGTACATTCACACTAATGTGATTTACATACACACAAATACACAAAAAGTAAGAGCAGTCAGTTAAGAAGGGCAGCCAGACTTTCTGATGCAATTCTGTGGAGTTACTTGCTAATGAGAAGTACCAGATTACTTTCTCTTGTAAAGGGTAATCACTCAGAATTTCTTCGTCCTTTTCCTATGTAATGCTATGTGACCTGTGTGGTCTGTAGAAACCTTCACAAATGAGTAGCATTTTGTAACGTAGTAGTAGCAAAAGTAGCTTGCATCCAGTTGTTGGGCTCCCCTCAAGTAAACATTTTTCCAGTTTTACAGAACCTATTTCTTCAGGTGACACCTAACGATGCTGAAGTGGAAGTGCTGCTTGGACTGGCTCATATCTTGCAGCCAGCAGGTGCAACAGATGGTCGTTTTTTTCCTCATCTTATACACAAGACATGAAATAACCCAGCTAAAGAGCTACAAAGGAGCCACTGAAGACAGATATCTGCAGTTCAGTGACTCCATTACTTTCTATGTCAAAAAAGGCATTCAAAATTGGACAAGGGAGACTATCTGCCAAAATAGTTACTGAGACCAAAGTGAGAAAGGAAATTGGCTAGCAACACTGAATAAAATGATACAGTGAAGTTGTATCGAGTGCAAGATCAGTTATATTATTTAACAGTCCAGGAGAGAAGTCTGTATTTTCTTATAAACACTAATGACTGAACTACACAATTCATGATAAGAGTATCCTCAGCTAAGAGGCAGAGGTATGTGCTCTACATTGTGAAATGACAAAGGAGAAATTTGAGATGGAAGGCAGAACTGGGTCTTAGATGCAACTCTGATGCCATTTAACCTAATAAAGTCCATAAGATGTCATATTGTTAGGGATATGGTTTTCCCCAAAAAAAGAAAGAATATCTAGCGGGAAAAAATAAGGATTGGGATTAATTTCTATTTTGCCCAGCAGTAAGGTAGCCACTTCAAACTGAAAGCCAAACAAATTGAGAACAAACCAGGGAAAAATCAAGGAAGTTGTTTAGGTTACACTTGACATCTTCTCTATATAGTTTACTGCCAAGGCCTCAGAACATCTTTCATTAATCCTATGGAAAGCATAAATTTATGGTCTTTCCACAGGAAGAGTTCAGACTCCCAGGGGTATTTTTGCTGTGCCCATGATTGTCACTACATATTAAGGTCTTTCTTCATTAACACAGATTTCTCTAGCTTCCGTATAAGCACAGGTTCATTAATGGAGGCGATTTCAGTTGTAGTTTGATCAGTATATCATAACAAAAATACGAATACACCGAGATGTGTACAGTACTGAAGTATGATCTTTCTCAATGAAGTATATTGTGGTTCTTTATTTAAGTACTAGAGTCCAATTATACTTCTATCAGGTCAAGCTGTACACCCAGGCCATTTTAATATTCTCTGCTAGGTTATCTTGTTACTCAGTGTTGCTCAACTTTCATTTTGCAGCAGTTGTTGAAATATCCAACTTTAGAAGCATCTTAATAGCTATGTTTTTGTTGACAGTGCACTGATTTTCCACTCTGCAGCTGTCAGCTGGATATTGTTTGCAGATATTACTTAATTAATTCCCACTAAATTATGATGAACTGCTGGTTTATGTCTTCATACCAATGACTAGAAAAAGTAGGAAATGTTGAGTAAATTTTTCTTGGAGTAAGAGAAGTTCAAACTCAATCAAATTGATATTGGATGGAAAGGATCTTTAAATACCTCTTGAAAGCCAAAATGCTCAAACTGAATACACCTCTATTGTAACATCTCCTTAGTGCAGATATACACATAAATTATGCTGTGTGAAGCAAAGTTGTCATGGAAAGCAATATGTGTACTTTGTGTCTGTCTAATAAGAGGGAAGAAGGGGGGGCAATTCAGATGAATTTTAACTAATAACTAAATAACAAAACTAAAGGTAGTCAGAAACCAAGGACCAAAGATAGAAATTCCAAAGAATAACAAAAGTAGCAAACACGATATTGGGAAAATGGAGACTTACAACAGAGAGGCAATAAGTTAAAAACACTGTTCCTCTGAAGACCATGTTCTATCTAGTTTGAACTGGTATGCAGTGAAGTTGTCTGCAGATTTAACTGTAAAGATGACAAACATCCAAGGGTAGATCATTGTTTTGAGAAGGAACTCTGTAAGTGTCTTTGGGGAATCCCATCTTGCTTGTATTTCCATTATTCTGTTTCATGTTCAAGGAGCCTTTAATGAAAAAGAAAAATAGTCTAGTCACCAGTACCACAATTTTTTCTGTGCTAGTTTTTCCACATCAGTTCCACTAGCAAAGGCACCTCTACTGACAGTAACACTTCCATGAATGGCTTTCTATTTCTATGACAAGTGAACGAAAATGAAATTAAAGGTGTTGTAGGAGATGATGACACTTTCATTTTTTGTTTCATGCAGCCACGACAAGTTAAACAAGTGTATTTTACCTTCAGGCTCATGCGTCTCCACTACAGTGACTCCAGTAGTGGATCTTCCAGTTCTATGAACACACGAACTGTCTTCTATACAGAATACAAATTATTAAGTTTCTTTGAAGATTTGAAGAAACTTTTGCCAGCGGTTTTAGCTTATGTGGTATGTTGGGGTTTTTTTAACCCCATTTTCGAAGTGTCTATAGCAAACAGCATTAAGTACTCTGTAACATATCAGAGTAAATACCACACTGATATATGAACCCAGAGTTTTTCACCAAAGTTCAATACTTGTCCTAGAAGCCCGCGAAGTTCTGAAGACTGCAATACTGTCAGGACTGTCAGACACACAGTGTAAGGAAAAAGGGATATCACATATCTAAAGGCAGAAAAAAACATCAAACTAAGGTATAGAACCTCCAGGAAATTTATCAGCAGAGCAGCACAGATCGTGGAATATAGATATTATTTTTTTTCCATATGCATAGACAAGCAGACTGAATAAAATGGAAAATGGTCCTGATAGTTTTTTGACAGGTGTGTGTTGTTCATCAAAATTCAACCTTTATCTGAAACCAGTAAATAAGTATTTTAAAAAAGGCAAGGTACAAAATAGACAGAGACATTGAAATGAGAGTGAAAATTTTCTTATATTATTTTTCACAGGCTCTAAACCAGGTTTTTCTGGCTTTAGCAAACCTTTATTTGCAGTTCCCAAGATTAGCCTCTAAGCAACCAATCAAGCAGCACTCTATCACCCTGACACAAAAATATTTGGGAATAGCAATCCTTTTGAACGAGAAGATATCAGCATTTGGAGCATGCAGAGCTATAATAAAAATTTCCACTTGACTTAGTGCATTGTTTCTAACTCTTCGCTTGAAATTCCCTTTCCACTGCAGAAATGACAATAGCGTCTAGATGTAGTGGGCTCTGACTACATCTGGTGCTAAGTGGCTTTGCCCCCAAACTTTCAACTGAACAAAGTAATTTCCTGTAGCTGAATGTCTGGTTGTATTCACAGAGAGAGGGAACTGTGCATATTTCTAACTACACACTTCTTACAGCTTATGTGATCAGTACAATAGCTTTGTTTTATAGTCTGGCAGTTACTGTATGGATTTGTCAACAGGAGCTATAGAAGAAGCTTGCTGGCACACCATATACCATGTATCAATGCGCATGCACAGCCCTACATGAACATTAAATAGATCATTCTTTCCACTGTGAGCAGAGCAGATGTTGCAGGAGACATAATTCTCACTAGTTCTAGATGGGAAGATCCCATTTCCAAATATTTTTGTTACTCTTGCAAGTCACGTAGTCAAGTTTACTTTCATTGCGCTTGTTTTTTCTTGCTGTATACAGGAAGAGATGTTGCAGAAGCTTCAGAGCAGAATCAAACTCTGTAGCTCTCCATCAAAACCTTAAAGCTTCTGGCATTCAGCAATATGTACAGCACATTATGACTACTCATTTACAAACTTTAAAGAAGTTCCTTAAAGAGATACTAAAAATTAACATGATAGGTAAAAGATTCTATTATCATTCATAACAATGGATCCTTTTTGTTTTGAAGAGTCAGTTTCTACTGTTTACACATCATTAATGTAGTCACTTTAATCAATTTTCTTTTTATAAAATATACTGAATATACTGAATGCCATTAAACATTTCATTTAGAGGAAAACAAAAATTCCCTGTTCATCTCTCACAAGTTTTATGAAGGGCAAAATTACATTCCTCACTTCAAATACACACTTATCTCGCTCTTCTCTTCTCTTAAAAGATGCTATCTTCTAAATCAGGGCTTTAAATTGTAGGACATTTCCAGAACTGGCTGTCAAATTAGTGCTTAAGTCATATGCAGTCATCATAGTTCCAATTAGGTATATTCAAAAGAATTTTTCTTCTAATGCCTTAAATATTTAATTTGCCAAGTACTGGGGGTTATGTTTAGATCAGAAAATGTGTGTAATCTAGTAGAGGGGCTGCAGCTACCAGCGATGGGTGCAACATCTGTCAGTGCTCAGTCTCAAAAATGAGGCAACTATTTTGTCTTGCACATAGATCTGATCCAGAAATGGATTTGGTACATCAGATGTGAGAAAAAGACTTTATAGATGTCTTCTATGAAAAAATTTGCTGACGAGTTTCCCCATCCTACCAACTCAAATTGTTCTTTCAAGACTCTCCCAGAGGTAGAGTGCTTGGCAAGGCAGTAGGATTCTCAAATTGGTAGAAGTGGAAGGCAGCCCTGTTGGCTAAGATTGTAATTATATTTCGTGGCTATATGTCCACAGAATGACGAGTGTACCTTAGACAATATGACTAAGAATACAGTTCTGCTCTCCGATGAATTGTACTCAGTCATAACTGACAGATTATGGGCCAGAAAGACTTAAGGATCAAGAAGATAACATTTGACACACATTTTTAGAGATTGGGGTCTATTCTTATTTTCCCAGTCATAAGACATTCCTTATTCTTTAGTGACTACAGTTATCCAGCAATTTACTAGGAATAATTCTAAATATATATCTCTATATGATATAATATAGATTATATATAATATAGTGTGTAATAAAATGTAGTATCTCATCATTTTAGGTTTCTGTATATATTTTATATATTAGATCTGAAAATTCTTCTTTCAAAAAAATATCCATTTTTTTAAACTCATTTCATCCTTCCTCCAGACATCAGAAACAATCATACACACAGCAGTAAGAAGCCTTATATGACACTTGGAGAGCTAAAGGATGCACAGCTTCTTCTGCAGCAATTACAATTGTCTATAGCATCTTCATTTTTCCTACTGGTGCTATAACTCAAATTCAACTAGCAGTTTGCAGGCCAAAAAAAGATGTGAAACTTTGTTTCTTACTACATTTTAAGCACCACAGGACATTTATAGGAAATCTTTCCCCTAGAACAACAGTAAAAAAGGGATAAAAACAGGGTCTATCAGATTTATAGGACAGCCTGAATACAGCTTTTAAAAGCACAACCATCAAACATTAAAAAATGACGAGTAACTAGAGATTTGATTGAAACTAACAGGATTTCCAGATGCCCTAAAGCTTTGAGAGCCATCCAAATCATGTCCAGTTTCTTGAAAAGGTATTTGTACAATTGAAGACATCAAATCCTAACAGCACCTAATACTGTAGCACAAAGTCAAAACCAGTCTTCTCTGTTTCCTTCTAAAAATCAGAAAAAAAACACCAAAAACAGATTCAGGTGTAGTGAAAAACAGAAAGATGTAGTGACACAGAAGTCTGAAGTATGAAAGAAGTATGAAATGAGCAGAGAAGTTTTATGAAGTTTATGTTATGTGCTAGTTTTATCAACTTCCTCACAATTAAAAATGATGCCTTTTTAATTATTGCACTACATCTCACTCAGCATTTTGAAAATTGAAACTACATGGAGTGGAAAGCTCTAAGTAATACAGTGTTAAACTAACAGCTCTTCTAATGCTTTAAAAGACTTGAATCCCTGCTGCTGAAACAATCCCAGCAGCTGCTTCCATTTTGATGTGATAATGTTGAACTGTTTCTTATGGGCAGAATTTCATAAAATGTCAGGTATTACAGCCTCTGAGACATTGCAAGTATTTGGGCCACAAACCTGAAACGATCATGAATTGTTATGATGAATACATCCAATAAAGCTAGATTTCTATGTCTTCCATAAGAAAAATCATGAACATTTCTGTAATATATAAATCACCAAAGAGTCCAAACTACTGAGATCTTGAGTATAGTTGTTTGCCAACAATGACAAAAGAGTTTCTGCAGAAGCAAATGCATACTAAAACAAAACCAAAAATCCAAAACCATTTGTGTAATGGAAAAAAACATGTAAATCCATATAAAATAACACAAGTGAATGAAAAATCCATTTGCATAACGAAGAGCTGAGCTAAATGGGGCTACTAGAATGCCATTTTAGGGAGATTTTTGCTCTGTCATTCCCTTTACTGCTGAATCTATTTCAGTCAATGCACTCTTAGAAAAAAAAATGACAGTTTTGAAATGTAGCTTCATATTTGCCCTTGGAGAAGGATTATACAAATCTCAGCAGAACAAACCCACAGGACTAAACTGCACCCAGGAAAAGTTTCTACTATTCGTGGCAGAAAAAGCCTTGTGAATATGAATGATGCATGGCAAGATTCATTAATATGCAATCAGAAGTGGTGGATGGGATTAGGAACAAGCAACAGGTCTCTTAAAGCCCTATTCCCATTAAGACTAACACACAGTAAACAGCACAGACTCTGTCGCAGTTTAAGCCCTGCTGGAAACAAAGAACCACACAGCTGCTCCCTCACTCCTGCTTCCCTCAGCAGAATGGGAAGGAGAATCAGAAGAAAAAGGTAACAGCTCCTGAGCTGAGGACAATGTGAGAGCAACATGAGGAGACAAGCAGCCATAGCAACAGTAAAAGAACAACAAAGCAAGTGCTGCCCAGTGTCATTGCTCACTGCCCGGAGCCCAACCTTCCAGAGCAGCCTCCAACCATTACACTGATAAGCTGTAGCACACCATTTCGGATGAGAAAGAGAGGTGCTGATTTTTTGGCACTATATCTAGCATTCTATTTAGAAAAAAACCTTAGGTATTTTTTATCAAGACACATGGAAGTGGAGAGTGTTGTCACCTAAACAATTGCAAGTGAATGTCAATCATACCATGTATTCTTTGTGGCCTGTGCACTTTCTTCTCATACAGAAACAAATAGTTGAAGAGAAAAACATAAATTAGTTTCAGCTTCTGTTGTGTGGCTTCTGACCTACCCTTTTGCCTTCAGAGTCTAGGAGCCACAAACCAGATGAGAAAAGCTTCAAAGAACGAAGGATCTAAAGACCTAGGGAGCTTTAGCTGTAAAATCCTCAATATTCTGCATGCTGCTGTGGTCTCTTCTCCATGTCTACTCCTAGCTGAACTATACTTTTTGACAGATTAAGTCTGTCTTAGTGGATCCTATTATGGTTTTTTCTTTACTACTAACAGTGGTGGGGAGCCAGATCAGTGCTGCATCCTGCAGCTCAACAGACTGGCACATACCTCCAGTGAGACAACCAGGCAACATCAGACTTCAGGAAGATGCTTTGCAAAACCAGTACATTTATTTTGCAAAAGGGAAATGTAGCAAAAATATGACATCCTCTGCATTGACACTACAACATACAGGTCTAGGAAAGTAAGGAATGTGGCAGGTGGTTTGCTGAGAATAGCCAGTTTGAGGAGCCACTCTTCCTGCTAACTTTTCCCCTGGGGCCTATGGACTCACCAAAGCTAATAACATAAACTGTGCTAGAGCCTCAACTCTATACTTGCTGTTACTAATGAAGTGTTTTACTCTGCATTGTGATCTGTAAGAAATTAATAAAGACATTTTCAGCTACTCATTTTTCACTTAAAACTGACCACAAATTGAGTAGAAATGGTAAACAAGTAATTTCAAGATAAAGCAATATCACCTCTGGCTAACTTCGGTTCTTAGTCTCCCCTGTTGCCCAACTAGTTGAGCATAGAAATAAGTAATTTAAATTGCATCTTGTCATGTTTGCTACAGCATTTCACAGACATAAGTTGTGTCTCCAGTTACTGAAGGGGATATGAGGTATGTGAAATCCAGAGTGAATACTCCATCTCGTGGCAGATCATTATGTTCTCTGTTGAAAAAAATACATTTACAAAACCAAGACTGCATAATTCCATTAAGATCATTGTGTAATTCTGTTAAGACTGAAAATGTAAAAACAGCTTTTTGCAGACTTAGAGCAGAAATATCTTCACGTAATCTATATGGTGGTAGAAAACAATTCATAGAATTGTAGAATCATTACAATTGGAAAAGACCTTTAAGTTCATCAAGTCCAACCCTAATCTAACACTGCAAAGCCCATCACTAAACTAAACCACATCCCTCAGTACTTCATCTACATGTCTTTTGAATATCTCTAGGGGTGGTGACTGCACCACCTCTCTGGGCAGTCCATTCCAATGCTTAACAACCCGCTTAGTGAAAATGTTCGTCCTAACATCAATGTCTCTAGACCCTTAACCAGCTTTATTGCCCGTGTCTGGACACGCTCCAGCAATTACAGTTTGAAATCCCTAATTTGCAATTACACTTCTCCCCACAAAAAAAAAAAAAAAAAGAAACCAAAACCACCACAAATCAGAGAAACAAAGAAGTTAAAAGTAAAAATCTAATTCTTGGATTATAGAAACAAATTTTTCACAGTTTTCATAGAAAAAAAAACAGTAAAATGGAATCTCTGGATTAGTTCATCTGACATTATGTGTATTGTAGGGCTTTAAGTATTGATCAAATACTGTAATACATATACAGATTTTGTATCCTTCCAAAACCAAGACATATGCTCCACAGCAAGCATGTGTGGTGTCACCTTAACTCTCCAGAGACACACTCAGCTAGCTATGCTCTGATCCCTACATACATAAAATCAATTGTCAAACCATTCTCTGGTTCATTTGGAAAACCAGCATTGTCAGTCTAAAGAGGAAGCTAGAGGCCCTTGAAATTACTTGGATCATATCAATATCAAATTATCACCTCTAGTTATCAGAAAGTCAAAGAACTCACAAAATCTAACAGTATTTCTTTGATTAGTGGGAACACAGCACCAAAGTATTCTTTTCCTGACAGCCGTGTGAAAAGACCATGAAAGTTCTGAAGAGTCATTGAAAAAATCAATAAGAGAAAAATACTGCTCTGAACCTATGTCATATATGTAGGTTCCTACCCTTAAAAGCTCAAAGAGATGCTGTTCTTTGTCTTGATTGTTTTAATCTCTTAGTTCTCTGAAAAAAATAATCATTTTTCCTTCAAGAACTTTTGCTTCATTGTCATCAAAGGCTTTAGAAGGAATCACAGGCAATGAACAACAAAAAGTAGTTTAGGTTGTCCTCCATGATATCCATTATGGGAGCACATGAGGCTATATCTGAAGTATTGAAGTCTTATCTGCATTATCACTCAAGTATGTTTTCAGATTCTCTGTAGTTTCCTCTAGCCATATACCAACTCCATACCAGGATAAGGTTAACAAACACTAGTCTTTTACCCATACACTTGTCACCATGGAAAGGAACTATATATTTGCAGATTAGATGAGAGCTTCAGTATACTGGGAGAAGTAAGTTTGCAGGCAGTCTGAATGTTTTTAGGGCTTTTATCAAAGAAAACATTTACATTTCAAAGGGAGAAATCTATCATTAAATACCCATGCACTGACAAATCACACCACCATTCAAGCCACTAATTAACTTATCATGACCTAGATTCAGTTTCAGAATGGTACCAAACTGAGTTTTTAGAAAATAAGCTATGTTATCTGGACATCTATTTTCCTGAAGCACATTCTATCAGACTCAGCTCTATCAGACAAAGCTTTACTATTCTGTCTTTCGTTTTCAAGAAAGTACTAAGCCAACAAATGCATGTGAAAATCATCCACATGAACACTTAACATTAAATTTGAAGGACAGCATACTCCCCCAAAAAAGATTTACTGTTTAGCATCTGATTGAAGATGAAATATCAAGACAGATAGAAAGAAAGAAAAAGTTTTTTTTCTTCCTATTTTTTTTTTTACCCCTAGTGTCACACAAAGTAGAACTTCAATCTTGGGATTCATTCTAAGTCTTTACTAATTTTCATTTCCATTATAGCTATGGTCATCTGCCTCTGGGCAGGAAGCTGTCGCCATCTTTTTGTATACGTGCAATTGCATTTCAGACACTTACGATCTTCAGCTATAGTCATGACGACTATAGCTCATAGCTAAGAATATCCAGAAGTAGCAGCAGCCGGCCTTAAATAATGTAGCTGTCTCCTAAGTGTCAGAGGTCACTGTGAATACACTAAACCACTAGTACACTGTGTACACTGATTATCCAAAGAATAGTGCATTTCAAAAGCCTGTTTCATGGGTTTTAGAACCACTTGTTTGATCCTCCAGAGCAGGCACCGAAACATTGATTAAATATTGTGAGAAACAGCCATCAAGAGCCAATTTCATTTTTAACTCTGTATTTATCCCAGAAATCTCATATGGAAAGTATGACAAGTACATTTATAACAGGGACAAGGAGAATGCCATGTGGTCTTTTTGTGATTAAAGCCTCTAAGATTTCCAATACATTCCAATCGGACAAAATTATAAAGCAGTATACAAGTCAGTATTCAGTCAAGATTTTGTAGTCAGTGTAATCAGCTTAATATAGTCCTTCCCCGGTGATAAACAAAGTTAGTGTTTTTTGATAAAAAAATGTGTTTTTTCCATTACATGTTATTCTAAGAGATAATGGTAAAAAAATAAAGTTGTTAATAACTAATCATATATCTCAGACCTCTTACTATCCATTAACTGGACCTCTTAATGACGTTTTTTAAAAAAGTATAAACAAGAAGTCAAAGAACAAACAGACCCTTACATTCAATGATCTCCAAGAAAAATCAGTACTCTGATTATGTAAAAGATTCCCTGGAAGGGTGATGGAGGGGAGGGGGATAAAAAAAAACCAAGCTTATTTAGAATTAGGAAGAAATAGTATTTATAAATCTCAAGGAAGAAAGTTTACCTTATTTTTAAAATCATCAGTATCAGATTGCACAGGCAAACTAATGCAAACAGGGTAGCTGCAGGAATTCAATGACTTCTGCTGATAATCTGATTAAAGATAACCATAGAAACTTTGCCAGTAATGTAAGCAATCTATCACCACTATTTTATCTGTTATAATCTTGCTTCTACAGACAGAACATTTTTTAACTTAACTGAGACAAAATTAAAACAGCTTCAAATTACTTTCCAACTAACTCAATTCCCCTTGCTAAGTCAATTCGACATAATGTTATTCACTTCATGCTCCCTTACTAAACAACTGATGTTTACAGCCTTAGAGAATGTCACGTATCAGTGCAGGTGAGTTAATTTCTGTGTATATAGCCTGTAACATAGTCAGGGTGAGAAGCATGATGCACAAAATTACTGTGGATATATATTTTCCATTTGACTAAATTAGTGTCTCTGGATTTCATAAAGTTCTCCTCTGTATATGCTAAAGCCTCCACACCGATATCTACATCCCAGAGACAGAGACACTATACTGCTCATCAGTTGACCAGACACATCACTCTTCTGTGGCACCAGATGGAAACCTCCCACTGAAGGGTCTACAGGTAACAATACACAATGAGAAACAATACAATATATAAATACGCAGAGGTGTCAGAAGGGACTAATTTTCATCTTACATCCTGTAATGAAGTAACTACTGAGTAGAAATATCAGCTACTACGAGACTTGAAGATGTGGTGCTCAGCACACTTGGCTGAGAGGTGCTTATCTGTCTGCACAAGTGTTTAGATAATTTTTGTAAAAGTGATACTAGCTACATTTCTACTGGACAGCAAATTATCTGCCTGATATTTCTGCTTAAAATACACTGGGTTTTTAAAAACCCAGAGATAAAAAGAATTCCAAGGCAGTAGCTCATCAACAGCTGTCCCTTACCCCAAAAAATGAGTTCCAGCAGGGTAACTGAGTCTGTATATTTTGCAGTTTATTTGCCCAGACCATTTCAATGAAAAATATACAAGTTCGGATTTTGTGTAGCAATTTTTATTACACTATCATGTAACTGTATCGCTGCAAAAGGGGCTAAGAATTTCTCTGACAATTTGAGGTAAGCAATATAAGTAATTTCATCACTTAAAACTCACTGCTGACTGATCTTGCTACTGAAATGTTTACTTCTCAGCTAATCCAAGAGCTCATAAATCACACATAACGAAATACAGGAAATAAAATTCTTCCATACATTTTAACTGGATGCTTCAGACTCTTCATTTTTCTCAGCTGTTAGAGTCTGCAGCTGTCACCACACTTTCTGAACCACCTGGACACCTCAGTGGTGGTGATGGCCTGTTACTCCTCCTGTTCAAATGTCATTGCTTCAGCAGGCTTAATCAGTACTGACACTTAGAGAAAATAAATCTGAACTGATGGTACATTGAAGACAGTAAGAAACACAAAAAAAATGCATCTAGATTTTAAAACTTTATATACTACTGAGTTCTGAAAGAATTCTGGTTCTTTGAGCACTTTTTGTAACAAGAAAAGTCTTGCATTACAAAATCATCACAATAAATGGAAGTTTTATAGCAATGAGTTAAGTCAGTAGGGTGCCTTGGCAGAGATACACAGGTGAGCTGGATATCTGACATCCTGATTATAATGACATCTGCCACTAAGACAAGCAAGATTAGAAGTTTGGGTTTTTTTAAATAATAAAATTTTCCTCCTTTTCTAGTGCAGAATGGTTATTACATCTAGGAAAGAGCATCCTCCTTGGAACTGCATCAAGATCTAAAGCTGAAGCTTCATCTAATTTTCAGGAAGGTGTTGATGATTTTATCATAAAAGACCCCAACGTTTTCCTTGTGAATTTTTTTTTTTAATTACTATTATTGTACAGTAGCGCCTGTGGCTATGTCATAGATTTATGCTATTCACCTCATACTTATAAACTGGGAAGAACAGGAAGAGGAAGATTGCTTAGATTACTATAGACACTGTCTGCAAGAGGTAAGAATGAAGTCCAGAGTTAAATATGTTCCTGGTCAACACCTGCTTTTTGTATGTCAGTTCATTGAAACTAATCATCTAAGTGAAGACATACTGGAAAGCAGGGTAACTTTGAAAGACCTGAAGGCTGCTGGAAACTGGAGGAACATAGAAGGGAAAAGGCACTTTACACTTGCTCAGCTCTACATCTTCTTCATGGGAAACTATTGCTATTCCTTATGATAAAGAGGGTATGTGGGTGCAACTTTTGGTCTAATTCCTTCCAGCACATTTTAGGTAGGATCGAGGGAAATGCAAAATAAAGTAGAGAGGGAGATTAAAATAAAATGTGTAAATGTTTCTGCATCAACTTGACATATATATTTCTCATCAATTTCTTTGACAATCTTTTCTCTTTCATCCTTAATGCTAAAAGAGTTCCATACCAGCTAATTTATTCCTTTTTTGATTTCTGAATGCTTTCATGAACACTCACTTCAGAGAACTGTTCAGCCTGTGGCTAGAGTGAACCAGCTATTGCTGTCTTCAGAGGGAACCAATATAGGCCAAGCTACAGTTGAGTCCATGTCGTGTCTCATCAATCATTTTCAATTGGAAAGGAAAGGAAGAGAGATTCAATACCTGCCCTCCACCAAGTTGGCCATGTTTTCTTTTTGTTGCATATATTCTTTTCCCTTTGGGTTCTTGCTGAAGATCAAGACAAGTTTATGCAAATGACTGTGCACACTTGAGAATCAACAGCACTGTTTGTCATGAGGCCAAGTAGTATTTTTGTGCTACTGTGGTTATATAGTTACACAAAGGGGAAATAGGAGTTGCTCTCAATCAGTTCTTCATCTGTTTGTAATTAGAAGAGCAAGTCTTTATGCAAAGTGTGATATAATTTCAAACTTCATACTTAAATGAGAGGAAAATGGGAAAGCTGTGGTAGAAAACTTAATTCAAAAAATTTTCCTAGCTGCTGCTATGCACAGCATTGTAGGAAATTCCTAGAGGCCTCTAGGCCTCCTAGAGGTCATAGGACACTTCTTAACTCAGCATTTAGGATCATTCTGATGCTACAATAGTATTTCATAAAGCTAATTTTACATATAAGCAAGAAATCATTAATCATAAGCATATGTAACAGATTACAGAAGAGGTTATGTCCTTTAAGTATTTTTGCTCCACTCTCCATATTCTAATGCCCACTTTCAAAAGGCACAGCGGTTTCAGATCATTATCCTGCACCTTTGTCAGACATAAAACTATATCAGGCCCAGAGGCTGACTCTTGAAAGATTATTTTGTTTCACAGCTTGGAATAAATAACAATCAACAAAACACTATGATTTCCTACTTTAACAACTTCCCAATTTTGTTATAATTCTGGTCACATTTAGAGTTAGTCTGTTAGAGAATCAAATGTGGATTCTAGTGCACTTCATCAAAAAATGTTCCCTCATTGAAGATGAAAAAGCTGAATAAGTTGAAAAGAACCCGAACATTGAAGGTGGTCATATCAGTCTATTAAGCACATCTTTTTTTTTTTAAATCTCATGGCACTCAGGCTATTCACGCTGATTTTTAAGTACTCGTGCTTCAACTTGGCAAAACATTGATTACTGCAGTTTCAATTTGAGGGCATGGGTTAAAGGTATAAATGGAATATCTGCCCACTAAGAAAGACTAAAATAAGATCCATGCATCTGAAGATGACTGAGTTGATTTAGAAAAGAAAAATCCTCAAACTTTAATTCTTACCCTATGGACTTAAACTAATTTCTTGATCAAAACAACAACATACACTCCTTCCATACCCACCTTTGTTTTTGTTTTACCAGTCTCTTCCATTTCTGTATTGTATGTGGCATTTTAAAGCTGTCTTAAATGAATTCAAGAAACTTCAGGATTAGCTACTCTGACACAGAAATCTGCTTTTTGAGTAAAATGCAATCAAAATATTTTCAAACTTCCTATTTCTTTATCAATATCTTTAGAATGCTGAATGAGAAAGGGAAGCCCTTGTTTCAACTGACAGGGCAATATGTAAACAGGTTTAGTGGCAGAATGTTACAAGTACACTCTGTGAAGAGCACAAACAAATAATTTATTACCTCATTATCTAATTAGCAAAAAGCTTTTTGGCTAATAACTTCAGAACTGAAACATAAAAACAGCTATGGCAAAGCTGAAAATGCCAAGCTTTGTGTCCTTTTGCTGTGTCTTTTTATTAAAGGATTTTTCTAGGAATGTAACCCAAACATCTACCAAATATTTCATTTCTTGTTAAGTACAGATGTCTGCAATGAGTTTAAGAATAATCCAAGAAGTGCAGGCCAAATTAACACATCCACTAACAGTCATGTAACCCTTTGCCTTCCCAGCAAAGCATGCAAGAAATCTAAGCTAGATGATCAAACCAGTTGCTCTATATTACCCTTCACATTTCTATTAAATTATGCAGTAATCCTCATATTTCCTAAGACATTATATTGTATACATATGTATTATATGCATATATTTATTGTTGGAGAAAAACTAGTTAAGAAATGAACAAATGAATGTATGGAATGTGGCCCAACTCCCCTTAAATCCAATGCAAATGTTTCTAGATTCTGTTACAGATTTTAAAAGGGCTATATTCAGAAATTTATAAAGGCCTGCAGTCAGAACACCTAAAATTCATCTTCTGGTTTTGCCAGCACACAATGAAACACAATACATGACCAAATTAAAGTGGAAAAAGAACCAAACAAGTGGCCTCATGGGTGGATTTTCCAGTGCTCTGTGCAAACAAAAAGCTGTTCAGATATTTACAGCTCATTTTGCAACGAGATCAAAGGTTCAAATTTATGTGTTGAAAACAGATTTCAGGATAAATATTAAATTCCTTCAAAACCACAACATTGACTACATATTTCTCTGTAATAAAGGCAGAGTAACAATAAATTATTGCAAATTCTTGCCAAAGATATATATGAGTTGCATAAAGAGCAATTGCAAGTTTTCCACTGTGCAATGTATTATCATCAGTATGACATTGACTTTAACTCTGGGAACATTAAAACTCTGCTGTTGACAAGGGGTAAAAATTCTTGTGTGCGACCTGAAACTTAAGGCCATTAGGTATTCACAAGTATTTCAGAAGAAGCTGCTTAATGGAAACTGATATCAGGCCCAGAGCAGAGGGCAGGAAAAAAATGAACTATAGCTGACAAAATAATGCTTTGATGCCTCAGACTATAGTGTAAGTTACAGCAAGCAGACAGACATTCTATTCAAGAACAATGGAGAGTATGGACATGTACCAGAGAAAAATCATTAAACAAAAATGAAATCAAAGCAAACAAGAAGTACATATGTAAGAAGAAAATGGATGAAAAGGGAAAATTTGGTTGCTTGTATTGTGATCAGACTGAAGTTTAAGGTCACATTTGGACATATTCTGTGTGCTGCAGTTACCCTTTCACACAACATTTGAAGTGAAAGAAAATGTATACGTGGGAAATTCTAACCACGTATCTCAAAGATTTCTCTAAGAACATCCTTTACTCATCTTCACACAGAACATAATCCTTGAATTTCCTGAGCTGAACTGATCTCCTGATCTCTCACTAGCTTCAGTAGAAGGATTTGGTCTGAAATCTTGCAAACTCCTTCTCAGCTCCTGCCTGTGCCTGCACCATCCGTCGCCTGGGGCTGAGGAGGAGCATGCAGTCCATCCAAAGTGTACGTGCTGATCAAAGCTGCCCTGTGATTACTAGTCCTTACTGGGGGGATTCTCCTCTACCTGGATGACACTTTCCATAGCAATCATGCAAAATATAGTACTTAATACCATTTCATTGCTGTGCTGAATTGTTGGAAAAGAAATAAGCTCTGAAGTTATGAGGCAAAAGTTGATAAGTGAACAGACAGGAAGGTATTCAGCTGCTTAAACACTGATGTATGGTGCCATTCTATTCCCCTGACTGCTAACCCACACAACACTAGCAGATGTGAGCCAGGACCTATTGGACTCCTTTCTCTTTTGGAGTGGCAGCAAGAAGGCAAATAGAAAGTGTTAAGGTATTGAAAATGACACTGAATTCTTTGGCAACTGAATTTTGTAGGGTGAGTATATCCCTGTTTGTCTGAAAAATCAGGCTTAAAAAAAAAAGATAAGAAATATTTCACACATCAAGTAAGGAAAAAAAAATCTGAGGAGCACTACACATTTCCCATCTGAATGACAACATAACCAAAACTTTTTGTATGATCCATCTGATTTCTACTTTGGTTTAGATAAATGTTGAAAAAAATTGACAGAAAAATCCATAGTTTTTCTCTCACTTATTGTAAAATTGTTTTCAGGGTGCATTTCAAAAAACTGATCGTTGTTCTATCTAGGTTTTAGCCCATTTTCTCTTTTTTTATACAGGTATATTTCTATGAAGAACATGAATGTTTAGGGTTTTTTTTAATTATATTTTTCAGTCCTATAAAATGCAACATCATCAAATGAAAAACTCAGTCACTTCATCCAGTAATTAAATTCAAGGTCAAAATAGCCAAATGACTTTATATACAACAAAAGTGGAAAAGAAAGATTGCTTATAAGATAAAATGAAGAAACTATGATAAGTCAATCATGAGCACAGGAGATGAGAGTTAATACGTATTGGTGTGATGAAGACTGACATGCCTATTACCAAAGTGAAACAATTTTAGCAGTGAAAATATTAAGCATGATGGCACGAAATAAAAAAAATGACTAGGCTTTATAGAACATGGAAGTTCAGGGGCTTCAAAAGGATTATTAAAATCTGCTGCTGCGAACAGAAGCCTCCACAAGTACAGAGAATCAGTCAGATTATGCTACCCCTTAATACAAGAAAAAAAACCAAACTATCTCTTCTAGACTCATGTAAAATACAGAGAAATTATTTCTAGATAAGAAATAGTAAAAGAAAAAGTGAAAAAAATCACAGTAAGCTGCAAATTATTGCAGAAGAAATGACAGAGGTAGTAGATAACTGCCGGGCAAATACAAACCTCCTCATTGCTAATTAGCAATTAAGAACTTCAGGAAGATTCTTTCAGCCATGGATGTAACAGATAATAATTTATTGCACGCAATTTTCAGGAGCTGGTCATCTGCTGCTCTTCGTATTATCAGAACCTGCAACAACTATTATTTTGCTCTAGCATCTTCATGAGTCTTTGATTCGTCTTCATGTCAGGTGATGTAGTGAATAGCCAGTCCTCTATCTTCGGAGAATCACTTGAGTCCTCACAGGACAAACAACCTAGTCCCTTCTGCACTGGCACTGTGGGCCAACAGATTGTCACAGCACTGTGGGTTTTAAGATAATGAGCCACACACCAGTAGATGGAAGATATATTAAGGGCTTAATTCAGCTTCAGAGATGCCTCCAACATGAATGTTTATAATTCGGTTCATTTCAGTTCGTACACTGAAGAAAACAGAGCTGAATTACTGTATCAAACACCATGATACTTACACCATACTGCTACACTTAGACCACTTGGGATTCAGACCTTTGATTCTTTCCCACAAAATCAGAGAATCTTACAAGTTGGAAGGGACCTCAAAAGATAATCCAGTCTAACCCCCCTTCCAGAGCAGGACCTCCTAGAGTAGGTCACACAGGAACTTGTCAGGGTGGGTTTTGAATATCTCCAGAGAATGTCTCTTATCAATCAGGATACAAGACAGTAGAGCATCCTGTACTTCTTGTGAAGACTCACCTTGCTGCTCAGGCCTCAGGGATCGTAGATTCTTGGTTCACCAATCCATTCGTCCCTCTCACTCCCAGATACTCCTGAACCTTTCCACCTCCTCCTTCAGTTCAGCCACCAAATTAAGGAGGTCATTCATCTACTCACATTGAACACAGGTGTTGTCAAGATAAATATTTTCTTCACTATTATCTTTACATTCTTTAATTATCACCTTTTGCTCATATTGGAAACAATCTCACAAGATGTGACCAAAGATAACCATCTTTTAGCACTTGCATCTTATCCTTTGTTTCAGGCATATTTAAAAGATAGATCATAAAAGTGATCATCTTAGAATTTATTTCAAGGGAGGTTATTTTGAAGGTGAGCGGTAGCAGTGAAAAAATGGAAGAAAAGTGAACTTGAAGTTCCAGATTAATTCCCTTTCTCTCTTTCATCGAGGCAAACAGATATGCTGGAGGAGAGATGTGTAGTAGTAGCAATTGATTTGATAATTATTGTCAGCACAGCATAAAATTTCAAAGGCATGGAAAAAGTTATCACTGAAGATTTAGAACCTGTTAGCATGCTATTTCAAATGGACAATCGCCTAACATGATGTTGTTGATGCCAAATGTATAAAATAAGAGAATTCTATCTCAATTACTTTTACTTCTTTTTTTTTTAAGTTATGAAAGCACACCTGCTAAATGTATCCCCTAATGATACCAAAGGAGATTCATAGAGCAGTTATTAACTTTTCTGGTTTAGTACCAATATCTTGCACTGCTAAGAGAATATTTAGGAGGTAATTCTCTGTCTTAATAAAACCTGTACTTCTAAATTAGATATAAAGAAATGCTCTGCATTGATTTGCAGTCGCAGCGTTGTAGGCTTTCCATTTCAAATCATGACCTTTTAGTATATTAATTCATTTTGCTGAATTTTCTCTAGTACATATTAATAGAGAGTGAGCACTTCAAGATGCCCGAGGAACCCTTCACCCAGCTTAGGGGAATATTATTCCTTGTAAAAAGATCAATATTTCCTCATTTAAAAAAATTATAATAATCTTTAAATACTTACAAATTGTACACAAATGCAGTAAAATAACAATCACTTAAGCCTATTAATTGAGCAACTAAAACAGCAGCAAAAATGCATCCTTTTCAAAGGGATCTTGATTTATAAAAACTAATGATGGTATAGGATGGAACTAATCTGGTATAATTGCTTAAAAGTCTACACCTGAGCTAATCACCCCTGATTACCTTCAATGACAGCTACTAGAAACGGAGCAGAGCAATGCAACAACAGTCATGTCATCCTAATGTTGATGTTTAACACAGGTCAAGTGAATGACATGCTCATTCTTTTAGATATGTACAGAAGGAGACTCTTCAATGTTGTTGTTGTTGAGTCATCAGTCCTATATTTAGGACTGATGACTCTCATTCACAAAGTCTACCAGACATTTTTTGTTTGTGTGAATTCATTATCTGCTGTTTGTTGTAGAGCTCTTAATGCCCCAAGAGTGCCAGAAAGGTTTGATTCAATAACAGTGAAAATTCCAGTTTCTAAAACTGATGCAAGTTTCACCTCATCAGTGCTTGACATCTCCCATTTCTGCAAAGGTTTGGTACACCCTTATGCCTGGGTCTTTAAGTTTAAGAGCGTGGGTTGAAAGATAGAGAAAACTGCAGAGATATTGCCCTCTGAGTTTCAGATTGCACATAACTATTACCTGCAGAGAGAACTTCATGTTTTGCTGAAATAGACGTTTATACTACTTTTTGAATCACAGCACTCTGAGGATATCTTTAAAACTGAAATTTGCCAAAAGAGAATGCTATCAGAGACCAGAAGACAAAAACATAAAAAGGAAGAAGCAATCTTATGTATTACCAGAAATGATAATCACTTCTATCAAGTCAGTTTGTTTATACTGAAGAACCAGTAGCAAACTGCAGTTTATAAAAGCATTATCAAATAAGAAGGAAAGTCAGTTACAACATTTCAGCAACTGAAACTATCAAACTGGTTTTTAACTGCCAAGTTTTCAGTCATCACAATGATTTGATTTCTTGTGTGTGTGTAATTGTGAGTCTAATAAGTAGAGTTACCTTGAGCATGTTTCTAAATCCATTTGTATCAGGCTGAAACAAACAATAGCAAGTATTTATGCAAAACACTGTATTCTTTCTCATTTTTCAAGCTTCTGGGTTAAGTAATAAATTTTGTTTTAAATGATCTCAGGGATACCTACTGCTCAGCCATTGTGCAAACACCAGTTTTATAGTGATCCCTCAGCAGCATGCTGCAGACAGCAGTGACATTACTAGCACAGTGCAAGTGCTTTCAGATAGTTCTCTTAGAAAAAAAAATGAAGCCTAAAAACAGTAAAAAGCAATTTAAACTTAACTTCTCCCTGAGCCTGCTCTAAGCAGGGCATCCTTCTCTTCCACACTGGGCTACATTCAAAACAGTATTCCATCCTAATAAAGCAAGTACAGTCACTCATGTAATAAATATGTTAATTCTATATAAAGAATTTTTCTATTTGAACAGGAAGAAAGAATTTTTCAGTACTTTCTGATAGATATAAGCTCATCAAGACAAGATCTGGGCTTAGATGTCACAGCACATGTTAAAGATTGACAGAGTCTACTGTTTGATGAAAAATAGGGTAAGGCTACGTCCTTTTATTTTAGGGAAGGTATTATCTAAGCAGACATCAGAAGAAAAACATCTACTTTTATTTCTTTAGATCTAATGTATTTAATGAGAAGAAGAAAGCCCAACTCTATTATTTCCAAATGAGACATTTTTATTCAGCTAGGAAAGGTAAGTCAGGTCTGCAACATACCAAATACACATTTCTTGAAGTTATATATTATGGAAAAAGAAATAACAGGGTAGATGATAGTCAACGAACTGCCAAAGAGGAGGGACTGACATGCGTTCCCCTGGTTTGTCCACAACGGAGGAGTATACATAGTTTCTTTTAGTTCACTATAAGTTTCTTGCTAATTAAAGAAACAAAAAATATTAATCCAATTGGAACTGTATAACAGAAGAAAATACCAACTCTAGTTAATTTTTGTTGATATCTAGACAACATTCATTAATGTTTGATGATAATACATTTAATAAATAACCTTAATCTATTTCTTCTCCCCTTGTGTTTTCTGAAAGGTTATAGAACTTTAATTTTTCTCTTTGCTTATTACAGAGATGATGGTATAAAACCTGTACCACAGTCTAATACGAGTACCTGAAAATTCTTTTAGTTCTTTGTACCTTTCTGTAATGCCTTTTATCTAACAAAATATTGTATATTAAAAATAGACAAGAAAGTTGAAACTTGATAAGTTCAGGAAAGTTGGTTTATTAAGCCACCTTGGGTTTCTTTTTTTCTCATACATAACTGATGCCAGTTTTGGAAAAATATTTCTAATAAGTTGAAGACACAGCCAGTTATAGCATCAGCATGCCATTAAGAATTTTTTTTTCCTATTGTCATGAAGAAAAAGTGATTTTAGTGCCACATTGGTTGAAGCTTTTCAGCAGTTCATAAAGCAAATAAAAATGCTCATGGGCACTTCCCTTGATGAGAAAAAAATCAACAATAGTAACTTTTAACAGCACTAGCTTTGCAATCAATCCACTCATTGATTTTTGTGTCACAATCTGAAAGAAGAGAGAAAGGTGTTCTGCTACTGAATTATGTAACTGGATGGCCTGAACATCTGAGGACCAGGATAGCAGCTAAAGTGCAAAGATGAGGAATGTTCCTGTTGTGTCACCTCTTTCTCTGGCTCTGAGAGAAGAAAGACATCTCTTCAGTGCTTCTATCTGGCTCATTTGGCTGCTGCAGCCTAGCCACAAGCAGGATTTGGATACCAAAGGCAGCAGGTCAGACCATTAACTGCTCCCTAGGATGGTTCAAGTAAGAAGGTGAAGGGCTAAGCTGACACAACAGTGAAGGCAGAAAATGAGATTTATTACTTAGTTTCTGATCTAGTGTCTCACTTTGCAATAAAATAAACCTGTCTTGTTCATCCCAAGGCAGAGAAAGAAAGAAATAAAGAGCATCCAAGGATTTTAACTTTTGACTCTGAAATGTCAAGGAAAGCTTTGGGATCAGTATCCTCTTAAGTCTGTAAAAACTCCCACATCAAACTTTGGGGAACTTCCCTGGAACAAAAGGGTGTATGTAAGTAAACTATTTGGGATTTAACCACTATTACATCTTTAATTGCAAACAAATAGCAGAACTGATTATTCATTTCTTTATGAATGAATACAATGAAAATTAAAAGCCTATTCCCTGCCTACTGAAATAATGGCTTTTATGAACACTAGTAGTGATGTAGGGGTTTCAGCAACTGATTCTAAGAAGAAAAAAAAGCAATTGTAGCCCAGGGAAGGCTGAAAATGCAATAATTATTTTTATCTGAAACATTTTCACCACAGACTTGAGCAATAAAGTGGAGCAAGCTTTCTCTCCAGTAGAAAATATGACAACCACTGTTTTAATCTTAACAATTTAAAAAATTGATTCAGGTAGGTCACTGATTCTGAAACAGGTCAGTAGCTAGACAGGATAATCTATAACCACTTTCTACCTATACACAGGTGAAAGCCCAACACAGGTTAATTCTACAACTGTGGTGCATCAGGAACTGACATGCTACTGCTAGTGTGATCTCGAGACTGTTAGGAAACATCAGAGCTACAGGAAATGCTGGTCAAAAGTAAATGGAAAAGACAAGAAGAAAGCAGAATGAGAACTATATGAGCGCACAAGATCTGGACCTCAGACATCTTCCTTAGTTGATGTGATGTCACAATTTCACTACATATCCTACAAGCTACTTGCAGCTGTGTCAGGGCTACTATAGCAGTTTACATTTGTATAGGATTTCAGAGACACTTTAAAAGCTTTTTTCAGACAGAAGAAATTTGCAATTGATTCAACTGGGTTCCTGTTTGGAATGTGTAGTTTTCTTACTTTTTTCAGAAAACCTGAATTTAAAGTCATATGCACATGACAATAGGAAAATAGAGAGTGGAGGAGAAAGCAACATCTCTTAGGATAGTGATGTCTTAGGAAGGAACACACAGGTTAGATTTAAAATCCCTTCAGCAGCTCTACTGCACCTGTCCTAATTCATAGAATCATAGAATGGTAGGGTTGGAAGGGACCTCTAGAGATCCCTTCCTCTCTAGAGATCTAGAGATCTAGTCCAACCCCCCTGCAGAAGCAGATCCAGCTAGATGAGGTCACACAGGAATATGTCCAGGCAGATCTTGAAGACCTCCAAGGAAGGAGACTTCACAACCCCTCTGGGCAGCCTGTGCCAGGACTCCCTCATCCTCACAGTAAAATAGTTTTTTCTTATATTTAAGTGTAACTTTTTGTGTTCCAGCTTCATCCCATTATCCCTTGTCCTATTGCTAGCTATTACAGAAAAAGATATTCTCTCAGCAGTTTACAAAATATCATTATTCTTTATTGTTCAGGCAGGGAAATAGGCCAGAGAGGTGAAGCAACATTGTAGTGGGTTTGCATGGCAATGTGCATAGAGCGAGTCAGTAACATTAGTGGGAACAGGTACTATTGCTGACATGTGGATCTAAATTCACTCATTACTGTAATCTTTTTTCTCCTAATTATTTGACTTTTTTAGAAGTGATCAAGAAACAGTTTTCATATTTAATAGAGTATTAATCTTACCTACTTACTTGCTGTAGAAAACTCCCTTGTTAGCCCAAGGGGAACAAAAACAGAAGGAAAATTTGTTTTAATATTTCTTTTGTTTCTACTAGCTCAGTAGCTATTCTTCATTATTAGCAACAGCAATTTCTTAGAACAGTACAAATTCTTCAATGTGACATGTTAGGAAATAACATTTCAGCAACCTCATGTTGCATTCTAATTAAAAGAATTACTTGGCTCTAGCAGGCATTGGATAGTCTTTAGAAAAATGACTGCAAGCTTCCAACTAAAAATAAACTTCCAAAGACTTCCTTCACTGTGATTTTGATAGATGATAAAATATTAGGTTGAGTTTTCTGGGCAATTGTTTTAATTTACAAGTTTACTATTAACATAAAACTACTGACAAACACTGGTCTATGTGCTACCCTTAATTTATGCAGAAGTGTTCATGACCTGTGATGATCTATCTTACAAGGTGGTGTATGATAGATAGAGGGGTATATAGCAATAGACCAAACATAGGAGTCCTTGCAGTGGAGGCTTTGCTGTCACTGCAGAGTCTTGTCTGGAGTGGGCTCACACTCACCAGCAGTGAACAGGGTCTCAGGAAACATACAGACAGCAAAGCCAAGGCTACTTTAGCCTCCTCATGTTCCTCATGCAGTCTGCTTCCAAAGTGATAAACCTTTCCTCATTCACACAGCTTCCACCATCGCTCAGACATCAGCTAAACACTCCTAAAAACTCCAGACCATTCACAAAGGCACAGTCACGAGCTCCTTTTATACCTCTGATTTTAGGAATTCCTTTTGACATAGCCTAGAACTGCAGCACATATTTCCAGCTTTGAAAGCCCTCTAAGCAGCCTGCTGTAGCTCTCTCACAGCATGAAGCATCCCTGCTATGCTTTACTGGTATTACACTAAATTATAGAAGCCATTAAACACTCCTAGGAAATTATTCCAGCCTGCTTAACTCAAGGCTTGCAAAACAATGCAGCTCTCACCTCAAGTATCAATGAACACAATGAAAAAAATAGTTATTTTGAATGGAACTTTGACCACCACTCTTTCAAGTAATAAGTATCAAAGCACTTGTATCATAAAATGTCTCTATTTTAAACTTTGCCAAGTCCAATTAATGGGTCTTTTTTTTTTCCCTTTGAAGAGTTGTACCTTGCCTTTTCTCTTTTTTAGAAAGATTTAAATAATTAGGTTTTTTGTTTGATTTTCTTTTTCCTGGTCTTTATTCTCCATATAGTTTTATATTCTTATATTTTTCCATATTCTCTGAACAAGGGTTCAGAAACTTGTCACTTGCTTGTGAGAGAAAAGTTAGTCAGCTGAGGGCCTGTTTGTTTAATAGCTCCATTTTACAGTACCTCTGTAGTGTAAAACACAATTGAAAAACTAAAAATCCTAAGTTTCCTTTTACCTGTCTGACAAATAAAATTCAGAAAGTAAGAGTAGTTTTAGAAAGTATTCCCAGGCAATGATTCCTCAGTAATAGTACAGGCAAATGTAAAAGCACGTATGAACTTTAATCTTTAGGAAACTAGCAAGTTGCACATCCCCTGCTTCCATTTTCCTATTCTCATAGTGAAACAAGGTGAAAAAAAAAACCCAAATCAAAACACAATCCTCATTAAAAATAAAACACCTGGACTCTGGGCTACAAGATATGTTACATTTTGCGGAATGTAACAGCATGGAGATACTGCAGAAAAAACGTTGTTTGAAGTTGTAGGCAATGATTTAAAGCTGGATAACCTGAAAAAAGAAAGGCTGCTACATTTGCAATCCAGGAGAGAAATGCACAGGCTTAGACTGTGGGAGGATTCAGGGTGATCAAGATTTGTTATGTAGGAACTTAGCTGCTCTACTCTGTTCTGCTCTACTGCACTTGTAACTGCCTCGTCTCCTCCTTGGCTGAGACAATGTTCAGTCAATGTCCTTGGCACTGTCTTCAGTCCCGGCTGCATTTGCTGTTTACTGGGCCTCCTAAGCAGGGAGACAATGGCTGCTCCATGGCCAGGAAGAAATAAGCACCTCTGAGAAGTTCAGTGTAAAAGTGGTGGAGGATGGGGAGCAAGGTACAAAACTATACAGATTGTATGAGCATGTTGCAGACATACCAGCATGCCTGAATCTCTCAGGGCTAAACATTTAGGATGCATCTCACTTGGTTTGGTGAAGGAAGAGTTTTCTCTTCTGAGGTAATTGTATTGTGACTGGATGCAGAGAAAGTGTAAGAATCTATCTCTATCCTGAAAGTTGAAGATGGGACATACTCAAGTCACAGCATCTACTGTCACTGTCTGTCATGTTACTTTGCTTCTAAAATTCATCTAGCTGGCAAAGACAACAACCTCAATAATATTTGAACTGAGCCTACAAAGTGCTATAGAGCTAGTTGAAGGGACATCTTACATGATGCCTTTCAAATATCTGTAGCAGTTATGCAAAAACTCTATGAAATCATTTACCTTTGGACTATACCTGAAATATGTCTGCTCTCAGAATCTGATTGCTACTTCCTAATTTTAAATGACACTTTGAAGGAGATATAATGTACAAAAGTTTGATAAGGTACAATGAATAAACACTCCTATTTTACCATTCCTTCTTGAGTGTTGTTATGAACTATGTGCTTAATAAAGATGAAAAGAAAAAAGGAAATACCATTACCTATGTATTTCAATTATTAAGTGACTCTGTACAAATAAGCTACCATTACTCTCAGGTAATATCATCCATTTGTAACGAACTGACCGGAACCCCCATCCCTTGCGTCACTGAGAGGGGAGTAGGAAGAAGAAGGGGTGAGGGGAGGTGTTTTAAGATTTGGTTTTATTTCTCTTTTCCCTGCTCTGTCCTGATAGTTCACTAATAAATCAAACCCCTTTTCTCCCCACGTTGACTCTGTTTTACCCATGATGCTAATTGCTGAGTCATCTCCCTGTCCTGAACTCGACTCATGAATCTCTCATGTTTCTCTCTTCCCTGTCAAGTTTAGGACGAGAAGTGATAGAATGACACCCAGAAAGTGCTAAACCATGGCACTGCTCCATAGCTTTCTGAGGCACATTATACGTCCAGCCCTTTCACACGACACTAGTATAAGGAAATTTCACTATGAGAAGTGAATGAGAGAATAATTGGCCAAATTGGGAAAACTGAGCCATCAATGTTCATACATAACTTCCTGAGTAACAAGTACATTACCAGTCTAGTCTGCTGTTCTTTGTCTTAACTCTCACCTACATTAAGATTGTTCTCTCCTCAATACAGATTTTTTGTTAGTGACTTCATGTAATAAAACTTGCAAGCTCAAAACATCATCATCAGTGAATATATTAAGATGCTGGTTGTAATTTAAACATTTAGGAACCACCCAAGCAGTTTTAGGGACATTTCAGTGCAAAGCTTTCACCATCACTAGACTCCCTAGCTTCCCTTAAGGTAATTCTACTTATTTTAAACTTTTTGGACTTGATCACATGATTTTGGTTGGGGTTTGGTTGACAAAGAGAGGAAGTCTTAATTTGCTCACACAAAGTAGTGGAAATGTTAATGTGTTTTAAACAAGTAAATAAAATAATTACTTTGCAATTCTCTCCTCCTCTTTTCTTATGGGAGTGAAGGCAGACATAAACCTGCAGGGCAAGACAGTGACAAAGAATGCCCATGCAAACACAGCTGTGTTTGTTTGTGATTCTGTTCATTTTTTAAACACAACTTAAATTTTATGCATTATGCATTTTTAAGGAGATATTATCCCTACAGATAGCAAAGTCTGCAATCCCAAGGAGCTCAGCACAGCTGCACATAGTTCAAGCCAGTACACATTTCAGCTGCAGCTTTTTGGAGAATGAATGCCCCCTATTAAGCAAACTCACTAGAGAATATCCCTGAAAGCTATTTGTTACACATTAAGTAGTATATACAGCAAAAATAAACGAGGTTTTATTATTTAACATCTACTTCGTGTTTAAAAATGTATGCTCAATATTTAGACAGTTTAAATAGTGCTCAAGTTTCATACACCAAGTCGGATGCAATACTTTTGCTTTCAGTGCCAAAACGCAACAAGAATGTTGTTTGGCTCTGGTCTGTGTTTAGAGAGCCTAAAGAGTTTTAAGAGGGTTGATAACTGCAATAAACTTACTCTCTAGCTCAGTAAAGCACACCAAAGATACTGGAGGTAATGCAGTATATTTAGTAGTCACATGTTACTTATCTCACCAATGTTCAGCAGAACTGAATTTTAGATTATTAATTTGAAGAATAGTCACACAGAATAAACTGTGCAAACTCAGTTCGAAATCTCATTACACAAAAGCAGATGTTTTTAGGGTATCTGTTGAATGATTAATTCATTCTCAGCTGAAAGAGGAGCTGACTCTGTATCAATCACTTCTGAAGTACTTGCTCTACAATGGTGTGAATGTTTTTTAGACTCTTGTGTCTGCATTTCCAGTGGCGTTGATATTTTGCATCTTCTTAAAGTCATAACTGAGAAGTGAAATCTGAGGGGTTTTACTCATATGATTATCTTTACCAATGTAATATTTCACAGGGCTGCAATAGAAATATGTTTTACTGTACTCATTTGCAATCAGACATTCATGTACAAGATATGTTTTAAACTAATCAACATAAGAGGCCAATTGTTCTGACAGTACAAAGAGGCTTCTTCTTCCAGAGAACCAGTTTACAATAGGTGTTAATACTTCCTATATTTTGATGGAAGATGGAAGGAAAGTTGAGTTGAAAGAACAGGCCAAATTAAAATATAAAGTTACCAAGCATCTTTAAGACTTTAAACTTTAAAATCCCAATGTGCAGCATAGCATAGAAAGGTATACTGCATGAAATAAAGTGAAAAAAAGGAACTATGTGTCTTAGATCTCTAGAGAAAGCAACTGAGATCCAACAAGATAATGAACATTACTACTAAATAAACTAGTTTAAATCTTTGGAAAAAGATCATTACAAGTCTATATCCAGTAGGGGAAGAACAGAAGGTAGTACTATAGGCAAGAAACATTTCAAATGTGTATTGTCTATAATTGCACAGGTCTCAGGTTATTAAGCACTGTTTTATGTTGAGGAAAGTGTTCAACTGCATACAATACATAAATAATACCAGTTACTTATATGAAAATGGTATTTATAGTTGTTATACTTGATGCTGTTCAGATAGTCCAATTTATTGTTACAGCTCTATTATAACATACAAACCTTGAAAACTCAAAATCTTCCAACTTGATACTTCACTTGGGAGCTTGGGGAGGAAAGGACAGAAATAAAGAGTTAGAAAAAATAATCAGAAAATGACAACAGGGGAAAAAAAAAAAAAAAAGAGTTCAGTCTCCATTACTTTTTTTTGCATACTGTCTATAGAATAGCTTTACTGTACCTAAATGTCCTTCTTTTGCCACTTACTCTCTCGGCTCCATCCCCATTTCCTTTGACTACATTGCCCTTCTTGAGAAGAAAAAAACAAGGATTTAAATAGCAGAAATGCAAGATCTCTGAACTCAAAGATAGTTGTTGAATTCAAACTACAATTGCTAAAACTCGATCTCCATGATGTTTGATTGTCCTATTATCATGCTATGGGCATCTAAACCTCAATGTGGTGCAGCAGAAATCATTTTCTTTATAAACAGTATAAAACACTGAACAGCTGTGAGAATTAGCAGATTGGCACACAGAATCAATCTGACAGCTCTTCACTGCAAGTTCAAATCTCCTAGGGGCTTAATTAAAAGTTTTTTCTATAACAAAGTATTAAATAGAGTGAATACTTTGACTGTCATTGAGCTTAACATAAGGCTATGGAAAAATTGAGCAAGACCTGGGACAGAAAGGTTTTGTGAGGCTTTTGTTTTGTTTAGTAAACACCAGGGTTTTGATTTTACATCTATTTTCCACACCAGTTCCAGACTTAGAATTTGAATTGAATTGTAGCTTTCAGTGAGCTGATGACACAAGTGTTGACAGGTACATAAATTCTAGTTGGAAGCGAAGTGCATCTATCCATAGGATTAGTGCTATTTCTGTGCATTACTCCAATGGAAATTTCTTTAATGTCTGTGTTTTTAAAAATATGTAATAGGAATTATATTTAAAACTAAACATTATTCTGCCCTCAAAAGTGTTATTTAACCATTTCAGATGTCTTCAGAATGCCAGCATCACTTAAAAAAAAAAGACACAGCAAAGGGATAATTGACCTTGTCAGCTACATGCCATTTTCTCTTTCCCTTGGAACATTTAACTCATAGATGCAGTCAATTACCTTCAGGTAGTGCCTGCTTCAAGGGTTTTATTGCTCTGTTCCTTTGAAATGAAGTAGATTTACTAGCCTAAGTTAGATCTCTTTTGCCTGAAGTTCCAATGGCATTTTAGCGTAACTTTAGCAATATTAAAATTCTCTCTGATTCTAGTACTAGGCTTTAAAACGAAAGCCACTGGCATCTGTGTTTCAAAGCTATCAAAGATTTATGAATCTTGTAAGAACCTTTTTTCCCTAACCCTCAATTCATTAGTATGCATATTAAAGTAGATTTATAGGTTCAATGAGTAATTTTTACCTGTCACATTACCACTTTTCATCTAAATCTATGTCAATACCTGAAAATTGTTTGGGAGAGTCTGTAGGTCTTTGGATTAAGCAAGAAATCCTGGCAGAGTAAAGAGAGGGCACAGCAGTATGCCACAGCTTACCACACTGCCACCAGTACAGTCTCTGCCCAGGAATCTGCTGAGAAATCCCAGCCAACAAGAAGTCAATAGAACAACAACCGAAAAGAAAAAAGGTTGGAATGTAAAGCCCATGGCTCCCACATGGGCCCCTTGCCTACTATTTGTTTAGCACAATTAAAAACCTCAAGCTCCTTTCTCTCCCGGAGCAGCTTCTCAATTAGTCACACAGCTGAAGGCAGAGAGAGATTCAGATGAGGCCAAGATGATGAGCTCACTTTTGTCCTCTTCTTTTAACTTACTTATATTTAACTATTTTTTCTTCTTTTTTTTAGAGAATCATTTATGAATCTGCACAACTAGCAGACACAGACTTATCTGCACAAAAGAGACAATCAAACCAGCAACTGAAATAAGGTGGCACTGAATTTAATTGCTTACTGGCCAGATATACACTAAGTTCCCATTTTCTTTGCAGCTAAAAAGCAAAGCAAAAAGATTCACAAATAGCAAAAGAAACTGTCTACACCACTTGCAGATAATCAGTGTATGGAATTGCAAGCAGTCCAATATTTTGTTCATTAACTCCTAATTACACAGTTCTATAAAGAAGAATGAGTACTGTTGGATTATGTATCATACTGCAAGTCCCCAGACACTTTCTATATTGTGTTTATTTTCACAAAAGCAATAGAATTTAATTCTACAGTAATTATTTTCCAATTTTCCTCCAGAGCAAAAGTATATTACATTTCCTATTAAATTGAAAACAGATTCTATCAGGTAGCTGCTGCCTTGAGACTTACTGATATAAGAACAAAGGCGAAATAGTTTAAGAGTTTGTCTTCATCTTTAAAATGTGCCAAATCCAAGAGCAATTGTTGGATGGGAAAAGCAGGGGTAAAGACAGAGTGTTTGGGTCTTTGTAGGATTCATACTATTTTCTTTCAATATTCATTGGACAGACAACAATACGTATCTGCATCAATTTTCTGTACACGCAAGAGATTTTTTTCTCTCTCTCTCTAAAAAGGGTCAGTCATTCATATTTTCCTACAAGTTTGAACATAATTCTTTTAGTTGGCTTCTTCAGCTTGTAACTGTAGTGTACTCAGCTGAAATCTGTACCAAGCTTCTAGTTATGCCATTTAAGAAAAAATAAAAGTGCTTTCAATTTTTTTTCCCCAACACAGCAGTTTGAGTATTGGTGGTGAAAGAAGATACGTTGTTGTTGAACTTTAAAGCTGCCCAAAACCCCTCTTTTCTCAACATGGGATCAGAATAACAAATATCCAAAGCTAGTATCTAACAATAGCTTCCTTTTTGACTCTGGTCCAGTCAGTGAACTTTCTCCTCTAGTTCTGTTGTCTACAGAATGGAATAGCACACCCCGCTATGGGGTTGTGTGAGAAGCTGATTGAGAACTGATAAGTACTCAAATGATTCAGTGAAAATAATGCCTAAAAACCGCAATTTTGAAAGAGGCCAGGTTGGTTTTGTAAACAAAAATAGACATATTTTTCTTAAAACTGTCATAGGTTTGACCATTATTAGCCAGTTAGCAAGATTTTCCTAAGTATCAGTTTTAATAGCACTACTTTTGAAATGCTTTCTGAGATTCTTTGAAAGACCTCAAAGAGACTTTCCTGACCAATAATGCCTTTTTGTTATTTCCAAAAGGTCATTTACATCTGAAAATTTTAACCAATACTTTCACTAGGCTTTATCTTTGTACCAGCATCATTTCAGCTGCCCGTGTCTTCACTGGTAACCATAGCCATCTCTGGAGAACAGTGCAGTGAGAGCAAAGTAAACTCTGGAGGCAGATCCATTTCAATCTTTGTGGATGCAGTGAGTTTACTATGTGCTACTGTACAGCACAAAAGCCTCTGTGAAGGGCTTTGGAGACAGCTTTTGAGGGCTAGACAACCCAGACCCCAGAAGGGCTACAGCTACGTAATAAAGGTGTGGAGATTTACAGATTGGCCCTGTTAGAAAGCACAGTCAAATCTCAAAGCATGTGTGGCTTTGACGCAATCCTGTGCTAGTACATCTAGCTGAGAAGTGTTGGGAACAGAATGGGGTCTCACCCTACAGGCTCAGAGCAGAGTTGAGCTAGGTCACAACTGCTCCCACCCATCCCACAAGATGTGTAAAGTTTCATCCATTAAACTCTTTGATACAACTTGTACATAAAAGTAAATTTTGCAACTAACTGTGAAAGATGGGCTGCTGAAACAGATAGAGTGCAAGTTTCAAGTTCTTGCTCATCACTTCATTAAAGAATATGCTTAGAGAAGAGCTGGAAGACATAATTACAATCTTATAGACTTTGCTGTCTCCTCAGGTGCCCCACACTGTTTATCACTTCTTTTCTTTTTCAGTAGGGAGGACAAGCCCTTTGGGACCTTACAAGTCAATTCCATTTGTAATGAAGCTTGGCCAGAAATAACTTTAATGGTGGACATAAACACGAAGTACTAACTCTCAGCCAATACTCTTTTCAGTGGTAATAATGTAAATAGTTTTTGTTTGTTTGGAGTTTTTTTCAATAAAAAAAGGGTTTAAAGGGAAATACAAAAAAAAAAAATGAGATGAAACATGAATTGAGAATTATAGCTTTCCACTTGCAAGAGGAAAAAACAAAGTCTTTTACAGAAAATAAGGTTAAGTTCTTCCCATGTGTTGCCCACCTGAGACTGAATACAGTTCCATAATTAAATATGATGACACTGAGCTTTGCAAAGTCATGAAGATTTAGCAGAGGCAGAAGGAAAGTTGTTTTGCTGTCTTCATAAAATGAACATTGCTTCTATCTGTGAACAGAGTACTAACTCCAGTGTACCGCTTCAATTGCGAGGACTTTGGTTGCACTGGCACTGCCTTGCACTGGGTTTCCTGCTTCCTCACTCAGTCCACCTGGCAGAAGCTTCAAGTGTTAATCAAAGAGAATGAAACAGAACTACCGAGCCTGAATTCTGCCAGATGCACCAAGACACAAGTAAAAGGAATGATCAGAAAGGAAAGAACTGAGGAAAAATACAGCAATAATAGATGAGTAAGAAGAGGGTATTTTGTTCTTCATGTGCAGCACTGGTTGTCACCATTTATCTTGAACCTCCTTTACTGTTACCCAACAGTTTTGAGTAAATAGCTTTTTGCAAATATTTTGGAAGGTGCCAAGCAAATAAGAGGATACTGACATGACACATACACACTGAATTAACAGGTTCACATCCAGAGCTTCTGTCTTTCTAAAAATATCATCAGATCAAAGTTCTCCAAATATTTTAATATTTGGAACAAACTGCCAATATTTTGGATAAATCTTTCTTCAGGCCTGAAACAGAAACAGTAACCTGTGAACGACAAATAAGCAAAGATCAATTACTTTGAGATTAGTTTGATTTTGTTCATCAACAATTAGACAAAACCCAGCTCTAAGTGTGAAATGGAGGGATGCTAGAGGGGTGGATGTGCTGTTGTACTGCCTCTGGGTTAGACACAGAAAAGCAGTGTCTCCTGTGTCCAAAGTGTCCTGAATACTTGTCAATAATTTACACTGGCAACCAAGCCTCAGGTACAACCTAAGATTGCAGAAATTCTACTGCCTTCATGAGTCATCACTAAGACCCTGTTTAATAGAAGCTAGCATCTGATTCTGTCAAACAGCACCACTTCACTCCTTTCTCATTATGAATTATCAAATCTAAAACAAACTTATACAGCTTTCCAAATGACCACTACAGAAGAAATGGTATCATGACATGTCACCACTCTGTACTTTCTTACTCCATTCCAGTCCTTCTCCAGCAAGCAGCATTATTTCAACACTACAGTTTAATCTATGGTTTAGTTTCTCCTCTCACCCCTATATGAATTTCAGAGAAAGAAAACTTGCAGAACAACCGTGTCTCAGATATTTATCTTATTTTCCTGAAGCTTGCAATACTTGGTGCCACTCTGCATTCTTTAGCTCTCCAACTTTATGCATTTCTGACAAACACTGAATCATTTATAACCAATTGCACAAAACGGTGAGAGTTAAGCATGGTTTTACAGGAGACACACATCCTATCAACTGCAACCGAAATGAGATGGGCAGCGGAAGACTGTTGGTGTTACTGCACCATTGGAACCACTGCTATATTGAGCCCTGCTTAACATTAAAGATGATCTAAATCTTGCAAAGAAACTGTCCTTTTATCCAACTTAGCATTTATAAGTAGGAAGTATATAGGAAAGTACAAATAATCACAGCTAAACAATATAGCAAGCTATGTTTCAAAGGTACAACTGACAGCTCAAATATTATAGATCTAAAATGTTATAGACATCTTCGTTACAATTTCTGAGGTGGCAGTAGTACAATTTGGCAGAGCCTTAGAGGAACAACTGTCAATCAACCAAAGCTCAAGAAAATAAGGCACGTCATGAGCAGCAGCCAGAGGTCATTACAAAAATGAGCTATGTCAGGAATTGTATTCATTTTCTTGTCATCCCCATCCTCAGACAGAGCAATGATACAAGGTCTGGAATATAAACAGTGAAGACAAAATGGTTTTATGTTTGTGGAATCAAGTTTCAAATTTATTCAAAAGTCACCATTAGCCTCCCTCCCACAGAAGAACTGACTCAACTTTTCTCTGTGCTTTCTTCATTGCACCTAGGCATGGTCCCTACCCTTTAGCTGTTGATACACAACAACTTCGTTTTACTGAGGTATTTTTACCTCTCCGATGGAAGCTGAAGCACAGGAGCTAACACAGGCTTGGCACTGTCACAGTGATCCTCTCCTGCCATCTAGGGGACACAAACCGATGTGCAAATGTAGGAACAGAGGATGGTCTTTGCAGTTACATAGGGGAAAGCTTTCCATCTGAAATGCTGACCCTACGCAGCAAAACAAAAATCAACTTAATTGAAGAGTGGCACAAACTACCAAGAAACGAACCCAACTGAAGAGTAGCAATACTATTTATTACATATCAAACGCAGAACAGTTCAATTTCTGCATAAAAGTGAATTTCAGTTAAATGACCAGCAAAAGCACTGAGCTGACAATTTAAGGTTTGCTTTTATGACACAGTCATGTCTTCTGAGCTACTCAGCTACACAAAATGTCTTTTGATTTCCCTGGATACCTCGAGTGAGTAAGACCGATGCTGTTATAGAAAGCAAGTAGCAGTCAATAGCCAATAGAGAGACAAAACAAAGACATGATGTCTGTGGTCCCAGAAATTGTGATATTCATAAAAAGTGAAGTTGCATCACATCTGATATTACGAAAACATACTACAGTGTCAGAATTTTCTTTTCAATACATCATTTCTGCTGCACCTCAACTTTCTCAGAGCTTGTTCTGCCACCTGCGTGATGGGCAGGGCAGAAGCTTAGTACGTTAACAGACAGTATGCACCTTATTGCTCCACCATAAGCAGCAAAACAGAGAAACACTCAGTATCAAAAGGTCAAGTTAATTTTATAAAATTTCAAGGTTGTTCCAAGATGTAAGTTGCTATTGCTAGTGTCAGCATTGCTGTCACATTTCTCATATGTGGTTTTTTTTTGGTATTTAAGAGCCTCCCAGGCTCTTTCACACTGCAAACTCTAAAAAGAGCAAACTTAGCTAAATGCTACACAGCCAAATGCACACACAGAAACCCAAACAATTTTTTTCCTCCTCTTCCACTTGGATTTGTTTTGCTCTAACTTTGAAAGGGAATAGTTCACAAAAACAAACATCCTTCACTAAACCAAACAGCCCCATGATTACCATGACCGAGATGATAGGAAAGTCTCTTTAGGATCAAAGTTGGAGCTTCTCTTGGGATAAAAGGAAGCAGGTGTCCAACCAAGATGTTTTGTGAACTAGGTACAGTTGCAGAAAAATCAGACCTTGGCTCTGTCCCAGTGAAGAGATTGAAGACGGAAAGCCTTCTCAAACTGCTACAGTTAAAGTGACAGTGTGACTAATGTGAAACCTCAAAGAACAAACAAGACAATCTTCCAAATTTAACAGAAAAACTATGCAAATAGTTTTATATTGATACAGGGTAAATATGAAACAGGCAAATTGAGAGAAGATAATTGAGCTGTTAAAAAAGAAAAAAGGAAAACAGAAGAAAAAGGAGATAACAGTAATATGAGACTGGATTTAGCAAGATGGCTGTATGAGGAAAATGCAGCTTAGTTGCTAAAATGTAGTGTATGGCTGCCATCATTTCTACAGTACTTCACATGTCTTTATCAGCATCTTTAGACAAGGCAGTGCAATATCTTGGGAGGGTGAAAAAATAAAGAGAAGAGACAATAGAGGAAAAAAACCAAGGACAAAGGTTCCAATTAGAGACAGGATAGAAAGCTGGTGTGGTACCATCATGAAACCAAGACCACTTGTTTTCTAAGACTGACCTCCAGTGGTGAGTGAATACAGAGACTAAGAGAAGATATACTCTTAATGTAAACTGCCATGACCATGCTCATGAGTAGTGAAAAAAACCCACCAGATACAGCCAGGACCTCTCAAACTGACTGAACATTGCACTTAGAGAAGTAAACTATAAAGAAGTCACATTTAGCTAAAACGAGAACTTTAGTGCCTATGAAAGCTGACACATTCCAGCTTTGTTTTTCTGAAAACAAGGCAACTTTATGTCAGATTTGACTACCTGCAGCATCATTTGTGTAGTCAGTCCTACAGAAGTTCTGAACCACTCACAATTCTGTAATATGTTGCCTTGTACCTACAGAGCTTACTCTTCATTTAACATGTGCTTACCTTCCTATTCACTAAGGTCACAAGCATGTGAGGTTTCTGGGTTTGTTTTTTAAACATGCCCCGAGATGGGCAACTTCACACAGCGTTTGAGGAGGTGAACTCCTATGTGAGAAATGTGTCATGTTCAAGTAACAGCACAGCAATATGGGCACACATTTATTTTGCTACTCGGGCCCTTCTGCTTTCAGAACATCTTCAAAACTCATTATTTTGGGGGAAGAATTTTGGAATTCCTGGGGGAAAAGGAAACATTTCTTGTTACATTAAGAAGGTCAAAACTACACACTAGGCAAAGACATTGAAAAAGTACTTACCATTTAAAGCCTGTCCTTATGAAAGTGTTGGGATTGAACAGAAAAACAGGAATTCAAGTGGCTGCATTTCCTTCACTCCAGCCTCATTTTCACTACTCCATACAAATTACTGATATGTCTGTGCATATTTGTCTACAACTCATCTTTTGTCCAGGTGTCCGGTTTTGTTTTGTGGGGTTTTTTTGACTAAAAAATTGAAATACACTCTCTTGAAAAAAAAAAAAAATTACTTCAGAAGCACAAAATGTAACCCTTAAGTAGTTTCTCACCAAAACTTTTTTTCCATCTCAAAACTGGAAAGAATAAATCAAATGCTATGTTTTACAGGGCGCATTTCAGCTCCTAAAGAGCAAATGAACTTTTCAAAAATTCAATATAGAGAACATTTGAATATTCACAAGCTACAGCAACTGTGAAATGCGGGGTAAGGAAAGCAAAGAAAATTCTTTCCTTTTCAACCAAAGTGAACCACTTCAAGGTGGCAAATGGTAACAAAGGAAATACGGTTTTTTTAGGATCACAAAATGATTTGGTTTTTTTCCTTAATAACCGTTTTTCACTTACCATGTATTATTGAAGCGGATAGAAATTGGCTAATGAAAAAAAAGACAGCAAGAATAGCATACTCACTATTCAATTAGCCAGCTTATTTTGCTAGTACTTATTTATGCAGCAATACTTTATTCAGTCTTAAAATGATTAACAGGGCAATGTTAAAATTATTATTGTATCTACTTAATAACAGCAGCTTACAGACGACCACACTGGGGAAGATAAAGTCTTACGTCTTTAAACTTAATTCCATTTCAAATAAACTAAGCAAAAACAATTAAGCAGAAGAGTTTAAAAGTCTGCAAAGACTACTTTCAAAAAGCTGATCCTGCCAACCTCATCCAAAGATGACGAAAAATGCCCGAAGGTGCACGTTTATAGAGTCTGACAAACAAATCAGAACTATTTGTCTTATGATCCATTGTTTTAACACAAAAGGTCTGATTTCATAAATTAGACTACAACATGCACATTACTTTATATGGTGTCCTGTATTTTGAGTAAAATTTAGCAGAAAAATCTTTGTGGCATTTCACTCGAGAATGTTTTACAATGTTTGCTTATATTTGTACTTTTGTCTCAGAAGCCAACAGTGTCCTTTGTGAACAGTATATTAATGCAGACTATTTTCAAAGTGCAAAAGCTCCCTGCAATGTATTTATTACATAAAGATTCACAAAAGTAATGCAGTGATTAGCAGTGCAAAGACACATGCAGTGTTCTGAAAGCATCTCATTGGAAAAATTAATTTAATCAAACCACCTTTAGTTTAAGGGGCTATAAAGGCAATTAAAAAAGCCTCCCCAAGAAAAATTCCACATCAAGCTTTTTTTCAAAGAAACAAACCACAATATAAGTGCTATGAACAAACCAATATCCTCTATGGAAAACTGCTGCAGAAAATGAAGCAGCAACGTGAGAGATAATCTTAAGGAATGAAACAAACACTTTAATTATTCCGATATTCTAAGATCTCCAAGATGACCATTTCCTCCTAATCAAAGTTCAAGGTGTTACCTCAGGATTTAGTAATCAAACTATACATTTACAAACGTTTTTACTTGGAAGGTGTTAAATACAAAAATATAAGATCATGCTTCTCTTTTTAAAACAATCAAAGGGTTACACATTCAGACCATGTTTTCATAAATATTCAGGACTACATTCTGAATCAGAGAAAAATAAATCTGAGAAGAAATCTAAATTGCAAACTGAAATTATTAAGTCACCAAACAAGAAACCTCATTCACATCATCACTTTATTTTTTCATTTATAATTTTCTTCCCCAAGAACAAAGCAAATCTCACTTGCACACGTTAGAACAGTTGTTAGCACCAATGCTGGAGCAAGAAGCTTTAGTATTAGATTTTGACCTTGCTTTGCATTGCTCTTTTTTCCTTTGAGCACTATTTTTCACTGATGTAAAGTCTCTTCTGAGCATTTTAACTTGACACTCAACATAGTCTTTCTTCTAAATGTGACTTTTGCTAACAAACATTACTATGTAACTTCATTAAGCAATCACTGACTCCACCTGTACGCCAAGTCTTCCTTTTAACGCTTATGACAATATATTTGCTGGCACTTTTAAAACTTCCTTAAACTTTGTTCAAATGAAAATGGAACCAAAATGGAAATTTACAAAACTTAAATTTTTATTAAAGAAAATTCAGTGTGCATTCATTATCAAAACAAGATTTATCACAAACATTTTTGTCATTCAGGGTCTCTAGTCAGTTTGCATAACAGTTCTAGTAACCAGAGTTGACACGGGGTTTAGGCATGCAAAAGTACAGAATGGTGCTTTGAAAAAGCCTGACAAGCTTTTATGTAGGTTGGATCTTTGACTGTTGCTGGGATTTCACTAGGAATTGGTTGCCTGCTATTGGTTTTGGTTTAGGTTTTTTTCCTTTCAGATATTTTGGGGGCCTTTGGTGGTTGGCTTTTTTGGCATTTAGTGTTCTCAATTCATCCATAGCTTTAGATTCTCTTTACAGAACTAACTTTATCCCCATCAAATTGAAGTAAGAGTTACTAGGACCTACACCTTTCAACACCTGTTCATCAAAGGGAAGACCTTTACTTTTTCAACTTTCGTGTCCTAAACTTCAGGTGAATGGATCTAATTTGAACACCATCAGAAGTCCTCTGCTGTCACAAATATCACTAAAAATAAAAATTAAGGCAGAACATCTTCTCTGCAACAGAATCTGAAAAAATATTTGACACTAGGTAAAAAAAAAAGGTTAAGATTAGCTTCACTCTGAAGGCCAGAGATACAGCACCATGATTTTGTTCTGTTTATAAAGCTGGCTTCCCTTTTGACTTTGCATTCATTTAGAAAACGGCACTCTCACTAAAAGGCCAGGAGGGCTCACGTTGACAGTATTTAAAATTAACATATAACAGTGAGTCCACACATAACACTGTCTCTTGTGATTCCAAATTTAATTACTGAGAGGTTCACCTCTTATAACCTTTCAAAAAAATAAAAGTATTCAAGTTCTAAATGGCAAAACCAGCACTTGAGAACAAATTTTTTATCCACTGTATACAGATGTATTTTCAACTAAAAGAAAAAGAATCATATGTTAGAAATAGCTATCGGAGAAACTGAAAATGAAACAAGATTTCTTTTAAGGCAGAAGTTCACTTACATACCAGGTTAAAAGCCACCACAATATTAACTATGACTAACTCATTCAGCACTTAAAAATTTGCATTCATAACTATTAACTCCCACGTTGGCTAGAACTCTACTGACTTTCCAGGATAACCAACTTGAGATATGGTTATCCTTGGAAGCTAAAGATATGCCAGAAAAAAAAGTCAACCTACTATATTTTTCATTATTAAACAAACTGTGCTCATTTATGTTAGTAAGTTATAGAAACTATTTAGAAAGAGGAAGTATGAAATATTGACAATGACAAAACAGATCTTAAAAAGCTACCATTGAAAAAGTTAGAGTACATATTCAGAGGCATTTGAATGCTTAAAACCAGATTCACTTATGTTTATTCAGTGGAAGATTAGTGTATTAAAAAAAGTTAAGAAAATACTTTATGTTTCAGTTCAACTGCACTTGATTCAAGTACAGTTTGGGGGTTTGCTGATATAAATTAAACATGGTCACTGCCTCAGCAGCCAGAAGTACAGAAAAATGTACATGTACACAGGATAAATAGAAGTCTCTTCTTCTGGGGAGGCAGAAGAAAAGAAAAGCTATCTCACTCCAATTCGGGAGGTCATCCACTCCAAGCCTTGGCATAGTCTGAAAGATAAGAGATGTTATATGGGTACATGTTCTATTCTAACATCTTTAAAGCACTTTCTACTTTTTTTTTTAATGTTTAAAAACATCTACTTAAACCAGATAAAACTGGGACTGAAACTTGAACAAAGTAAATAATGTTTTAAGCAAAGCATGTTTAGGCTTTAATCACAAGATTAAAGCTACCAATCACTCTAAAAGAGGTCTCCATTACATTAGAAAATACTTCATGCTAGAAGGGAGGATGATGCTCTCACTTCCAAAATGTTTAGTTGGATTCACTGGTTTTCATGTCACAAGACCAAATTATGGTAAAGGTTACACAACACAGCTGAAAAAAATCCTCTAACACATTAGAAGACAGCTTTAAGAATCAAGGTGAAAAATTAAACACTTCAAACCATGTAAGCCATGTAAGCCATGTAAGCCACTATCTAACTTGTTACATGAATCTAAAAAAGTTTGTTGATCTTTACAGACAAAGGACCTAAGGAAAGCTTAGCTTTCCATTTCAGTAGTTGTTAGCATAAGGTACTTAAGTTTCAAAATGAGCTACATCAGCCAGATACAAAGTTTAATATCGGTAACAACTTTGGTTTATGCCATATTGCTGTACCTTTTCATTAAAACTATGTTTGGAAAAGTACCTCAAAACACATCAACCACTTATCACCCCATCTTAGACAGTAGTTTATTTAACTACACAAGGACACGAAGAATGAGAGGGTAGTGCACAAAGAGCCATCACTTATGTCAACAGCTATATATTTGTATGGTTGGCTGTGTCTGGGGTTGTGTTTTGTTGTTTTGGGTTTTTTAACAATAAGCTGAAATATCCTCCTATCAATTTGGAGTCTGAGCTATGAAAATATCCACAAGATTCAATAAAGAAACCAGAAAAAAAATAAAATGTCCTTCTGACTACACAGATTAGAAAATACATTCTTTCAGGAGAAACACATTGGTGTCAAAAGGCTTCCAAAGCAGTGTTCTCATTTATCATATAAAGCATATACATAAGCAGTAAACAATTACCCTTCTCCTGTCAAAGCACAACAGGACTGAATGTGCCATGGGTGATCCTTTATGGAGCTAAGGGTGAGGTATGTAGATATCTCAGCAGCTGTCATGCAACCTTTCATGTCCTGCTTGTTTGCAAAGATGAGAACCGCAGCCTTCCGTAAATCCTAGAAGCAATTTAGAGTATTCATAAGAGTTACTATAAAGAACTAAAAGGCTGTCCCGTTACTAGAAGTTCTTACAAGAACTGTATTAAAATGAACCTACAACTACACAGCAGAATGGAGTTTTAACAGAGTTACTGCATTAAAGCTAATTACACTAAGACTGAAGAAGCAAATTTATTCAGAGATGTTCTAAATCACAGCCAAGGAAATTACAATGTATCATACATTGATCACATACACGTGTTGATCACACGTTCATATCATAACTATATTTCATCAAGCTCCGAACCATCCAGCCAGCCAGCATTAGATTTCATTCAAATGGAAACATCTGCTAGATACCATTCATTCAAAATTATTTTCAACTCTATTAAACAAGTTCTGTAGCAATTAAAAGCTGTAACAATTTAACAAGTTTTATCTTATTGTTACAAAAAGGGAGCTCTCATAATGCTGCAGCAGCTTTATTAAAACAAAAACCAGAAAAGTTTTGTTTCTGTCTGGAAATTACAATTCCATGCAGAAGTGGGACAAGAAATGGGATATATGATGAGTGCAGAAGGATACACAAATAGAACCACAGAATAGTTTGGGTTGGGAAAGACCTTTAAGGTCATTGAGTCCAACCACTAATGCAGTAGTCAGGAAGCTGACAGCTGTAATTAAAGGTGTTCAATATATTTAAATGTATATTAAATGTTGAGACTATTTCTCCACAAAGAGAAAAAATACCCAAACCTTAATGGTCCAAAGTTGAAAATTCAGTCCTATAAGTAGTCTTGTGTAGGTCTCACTGACTGTTTTCAAGAGATGGTAATCACAACGTCATATGAGTTTGTAACACTGGAAACTAATAAATTACATGGGAAAACTTCACCATAAAAAGTCATCTTCCACCTTTTTTGGTAGGGTATTTGCTTTTTACTACCAGACTTCAACTACATTAATATTAGTGATGAAGTAAAAACCCCACCCATTTGAAACACTACAAATCTCTCAGATAAAGTAACTCCACAGAATTATTTTTCTTCACAAATGGAGGGAGATATTTACATTTGAATAACCCTAATTCAGTCATTAAGTGATCACAGAAGGTTTTAACATACTTTAACTAACCCAAACTTTTAACATACTTCAGCTAACCCAAATTTTACCATCCTTTAGCTAACTCAGATGTTAATTTAGGATGTTTGAGAGAATTGATCTTATGCTGGACTGGCATCAATACAACATATAACAATAAAACTACAAACAAAATATTTCAGAAAGAAACTGAACTGAAACTAATATATGCATAGATATGCTCCTTAATTTTAAGGAACTAGATTAAAACAAACAAGACAGACATATGGAATTGCTTACTTTATAAATTATAAACAAAAATGAAAAGGAAAGAAGTTACTTGAAATTGTAACCATTTAACTGAAACAAGAAATAGTGGTGAAAACAACAGCACTCAGATACATTAATATGTAGTTTAAGATATTTTACAAGTTCTACATTTGCAAATTAAAGAATGATTTGATTATAATCAAGCAAGTCCTGTTAGAAAAATGACTCATAATAACTTTCCTGTTTATTGTTTCCATGGTCTTGAAATGTCACCAACATGCCTGCAGGTTTAAGCTTACATTTTTTTTGTGATAGTGTCATTTTTGCTAACATAGGAAGCATGTAATGTTATCTGACTGTTCACAATGAAACTATTATCCCAGCTCCTCACCGTACCTCATGAGCCAGCATTCTATAAAGTTCTTCTTTTGTAATAGAAAGTCGCTCTCTATCAATGCTGTCAACAACAAGAATGATGAACTAGGGGAAAAAACAATAGTACAGTATGTAAGTACAAAGTATAAATTACAGAAAGCATGTTTTCAAGAGATCACTACCATACATCTTCATATATGAGAGACAGACAGACTTTCAGAGCATGCTAGAAAACAGAGCAAGAGGTATATTGTTATGGTCTTTGGCTAGAATCCTGAGAATCATACATGAAGGCTACAGTCAAACAAAAAAGTAAAATACTATTGTGCTTGTACATTTCAGTGTTGCTTTCAAGATCTACTTCCACGTACACTATGGTTAAATCTCCTTGGTGGATTTTCAGGCCCCACAGCATCAGCAAAATGATCACAGAGGTAACAAAAGCACCTACAGGTAATAGATTACATTTAAAATGTGAATGACAAACTTGCTACACAATTATCATCAAAACCAGCTGTTATGTTCACTCCTACTTGCACACTCAGAAAACCACAAAATTGAAATTCCCTCTTTGAAAGCATTTTTAGCAATTCAGCACCATCTTACTCATAAGACTTAAGAGACATTACTTCAAAGGAGTACATTAGACCTCAGAAAGGTCTAAAGGTACCTGTAGGGCTCAGCATGATGTTGTTGCACACTACCTTAACCTTTGTAATGCAAAGGACCTGTGCAGTTGGCGTCTCACTTAGAACTTTGCACTCTTCCACCTAGGCACTTGGTGAAAACTACAGCCGTGATTTTACCCTTATTTACCTGCCAGGCATATTATTCTCAAGGCCATGCACTTGTGAAACCTGAGCCACTGCTAGGTCTGGTACATCAGGTCTCCCATAGGAAGTGAGATCACTGATAGGAAAATTACTTTTACTCCACTTTCTGGCCCATGCTTTGTGTCTTCTATTTTATAACTTTACACTAGAGGGGAGAAAGACACATCCATATGTAGTAGGTAACACTCAAGTAAATGCTTATAAGCATTACCCAATAATATGTATACACAGACCAATACAACTGATCAGCGTTAAACACTCGTCCTGTCCAGAGTGTGCTCCAAGCATAGTTAACAGCATAATAACTGGGAACCACTAGTAGGGACATGAAATGTGTGTGGTGAAAAATGATAAAAGTACTATTAAAAAACAATTTTACAAGAATTACAGAGAACACATGATACACTGGGGAGGAAATAAAGGAGATAACATTCATCTGAGAGATCCCGTCACTTCTCTGCCCAGATGGGAACACTTTTCCATCCCTTTTCTTTTTTACAGTAATTCTTTTTTTTGCCCCCACCCCTGCTAATTTAACCTTGGGAGCTCCCTTCCCTTTTCCCCTTAAATCTTGTGTCTGTAAGCCTGTTTCAATATCTATTCTGTAAGAACACAAACTGACTCTTAAAAAAAAAAAAGAGTTGCAGAATTAGCCATATTAGGTTGAAACTAATTAGGACAGATATGCACTGAAAAGCTTATTTGTGAGATGTTTTACCTTATTGCTAAGATTTTGTTTAGATTGCTTCAATTTACAGATAAGGAAAGAGAGACAGCAACAAAAAAAGGAGGATTGGAAGTCACTGCTATAATTTGCCAACATATGTCCCAAATCACTTTGCCTTATAAAATTAAGGAGATTCATTATCCATTGAAAATGACCACCAAGTGTGAAAACGTAAGTCAATTTAATGCTGCTGTGACTTTGAGATGTCTAGCAGATGAGGAGGAACACTAAAGGAATTATTCATATCGAGGAGGCTAGTATTAGCATACTAAACAGGCTCCTTTTCTTCCTCAGCTGTTTTCAGCAGACAAAGCTTCTAAGTACAAGGAAACTTGTTTCAAGTGCTAGAAAGCACTGGATAGCAAACACTTACTAGCCAGAAGATGATGAACAACATCCCAAAAGGATGGAAAAAAGAACTGACATGTGTAGCTCCTCAAACTCCAAAAATCAAAGATTCTCAATGGACATATGTAAAGAACTTACTGTTATCACACCAGATAAAAGCTGGCAGAAGTCTCTTCATCCTCATGTGTGTGTTAGATGTGAACCTGCTTCTGCAGGGGGGTTGGACTAGATGATCTCTAAAGGTCCCTTCCAATCCCTACCATTCTATGATTCTATTATACTTTTCTAGGTGAAATTTAAGTCATAAGTTTAAAAAACTGGAAATTGAGGTTGAGATGTCATTACCAGGCTTCCAGTAGCTAAGACTTTTCTGAACATCTAGGGTGGATCACTCTCATCTCCTTTCTCTCCAAGAGGGGAACAGGGCAGAAAACCTAATTTTACAGTAGAGTAGAATGCTTACACAATGAGTAACACCTCAAGAGATCTCTACTTTTTTAGTAGAAATGGTAGGAAATGAAGTCTAAGGTCTTTTACATCAATATAAAAGTCTCCAATAGAGGATACTGAGATTTTATGTGCATGTTGCATTGGTAACCTTTTGGCATCAAAATTACTGACACAAGAAAACAACCACCAAAAGACGACTGTTGCTGAGTTCTCCAATCACTCCAGTCATGTTGGCTTTACCAGTTACCTCATGAGCACTGCACAGATAGATTTTCCTTTATCCTTTGGATAACAAGCCACAAACTGACGAAGTTTTTTAATCCTGTTGCTCAGAGAAAGTTTAATTCCTCATCCTTAATTATCACCACCTCAAAACATTTCAGAGTAGAAATACAGATGTTAACCACCTCACATCCTCACCGAATTTGCGAAGTACATTGAAAAAGTTACTTTTCAATGTACTTGAAAAAACCAAAAGCCTGTTTGATCTGAAATTTGTTTTGATATCATTTGATTGCCTAGGAAAAACATCTAAACTTCACAGACTGTATCACAGATCAAACAACACAACTGCAAAGTACATAGGAAAAATGCTTCAAATATTAACTGGAAATTGACTGCGTACCCCTTAAACTTGTGGGGTTTGCTCTTGCTCAAGGATTTAAAATAATACAGTTGCAGTAAATCTACAAGTGTTCCTAATAAATAGATGAAACTTCAAACAAACTTAATAGAATCTGCAGATTTCAAAGCAGCTTCTCATACCTCTGTGTTTGAATAATAGGTGTTCCATGATGACCGTAGTGATTCCTGTCCTCCAATATCCCACATTAAGAAATGAGTGTTTTTCACCACTATTTCTTCTACATTGCTTCCTATGGTTGGAGAAGTATGAACCACTTCATTCATTAAGCTAAAGAAAACAATATCAAATCATAAAAATCAGATAGTAAAATTCACAAGGCTTGTAATCAATTACAATAAATTTGTTGTAGAAAAACGAAATACGTGTGACTGTGATTAAAGAAATAAATTTAATAACTAGGTATGCTTCAAAAAAACTAAACATTTGGAGTTTTATAGAAATAAAGCAAAGATTTAAGAGCAGTTCTTAGATTTAATATTAGTTGCAATTGAATTTGGCCTAAAAACCTGTGCTTGATTAAGTTCTAGCGTTCTTTTGTAGCAGAGACTGAGACATGCTTAAAGACACCAGCAACAAAAATTAAGCCCATAAAGGCTTGTAACAAATAGATAAACATCCATCATTTAAAAGGCTTCTTGCTTTAAAGGACATGCTTTAAGGGATACTTTAAATACACTTGTTTCAAAGCAGAAGCTGCCCAAATAAGAACATTAAACTATGCAAAACATATATTACAATATCATTTCACTGCAGTACTCAACTGAGTAATTCAATATTAAGACAAATTCAAAAAGACTGTTTACATAGTTAAAATTTTCTCAGTTCTACCTTTAAGCTTTGTCAAAAGTCCTCACAAAAAAAAGGCTTTTGGAAAACATCCTCTGCTGTCTTTTTATCTAAATATATACATAGTAATTTTCCTACATCCTCCTCCTTTTCCACAATTACAATAGTAATTATGATTCTGCCAATGCTGGCAAGATTTGCTATTGACAATGCTTAACGTAGGACTCAAGCAAGGTGAAATACTATTTTAAGGAATCCTCCATCACAAACTTTAGACAGTGTCAGGAAACATTTATGGAATTGTACAGAGTGGCTAGAATTTGTATGAATTTAAGAATCACTTCTTCCACTGAGGTTCTTGGCAACAGGATTATTTCTAAGCTTACAAATAAAGACACGCTTTGATGGCAAAAGAATTTGCAAATCACTTTCTGCTTGTATGTACAATTTTGTTATGCTACTTACAGTTCAGTTGCAAAAGACTGCAGTTCTTACACTTATCATTTCAATATTTACTCTGTTTAGAATAACTAATACTATTAGTGTATCACCAAACTGTGATCTAGGACCCTAAAGACTCCGCCAGATTACAAAGCTGAATTTTGAAGGATTAAACAGTGACAAATACTCAAATGTAAACAGAAAACCAAAATAATTTATATACTTACAATTGGTAAAGAATAGTCGTCTTTCCAGCATTATCAAGTCCCACTATGATTACTTTGTGCTCTGCAAAACCACAAGAAAAGACAAGAACAAATCAGTAGAAGAAGCAATAATTATAGTTCTGGTTAATCACTTTTCCCTGCTGAAGAAAGCAACTGCTTGTTCGTCTTATTTCAGTAGCTTACACAGAATACTGGTGACTTCAGGTCAGAAAAAGACCCAAACTATCCACAAAGTGTCATCTTGTCTTGTTACAGTGTTAGGAAGTCAGTACTGGCAGTCTTCATAAAGGAATGGTTACTAATACAATTACTTAATAAAAAAAACCCACAACTTAGTTTCAGAAAGGAAAGTACAATAAAAAAAAAATTAATTTATTTTTTTTCCANTCCACAAAGTGTCATCTTGTCTTGTTACAGTGTTAGGAAGTCAGTACTGGCAGTCTTCATAAAGGAATGGTTACTAATACAATTACTTAATAAAAAAAACCCACAACTTAGTTTCAGAAAGGAAAGTACAATAAAAAAAAAAATTAATTTATTTTTTTTTTCCAGATTTGATTACAAGAAAGCAGAGAAATTGTTAATAATGCTTAGTAGTCATTGGAACCAAAATTCACATGGTTTTCCAGATAATGGCCTCTGCTAACCTGACTGCACAGCCTGGGAACTGTCAACAAGCCTAACTAAACTGTGGAGTCACGCAAGTTCAACCACCTTCACTCAGATCTTACCACTCTTTTTCTTACAGCAGTTCTTTAACACCTATACCATTTATTCAGAGAAGCCTGGAAGATATTGAATCACTATCATTCAAAACAAAAATGTAAAAGAAACACATTTGTGAACTTCTTTAAGAACTGTATCAGACATACACATACATAGAGGAATAATGTATTGACAACTGCCAGAGTTGCTGACATCCACTGTGTTTTCCTTACAGTTTCATTAAGAGTAATCTTGCCAGTATGGACTAGATTTTAAACAGCTGCAGGGCACAGTATTTTAAACTAAAACAATACCTGGACAAAGGTTTTTTGTCAATTTCAAAAATAAGGAAAAAAGAATCCAAAAGCCACCAATAAACCATCTAGAAAATAAACATAAGTCTACTTTTAAACCACTTGTTTCTTACAAGTAAAGTATCTATTTCAGTTCACATCATTCCATTACTGCTTAACTAAAGGACAATATAGAGAGTTGAAAGACAGAGAAAAGCTCTTTCAGGCTTTAACCTCTCCACTGAAAAGCCACAGAGACCAGAAAAGAATCACAGAATAGTTCTGGTTGGAAAAGACCTTTAAGATCATCAAGTCCAATCACTAACCTAAGGATGCCAAGCCCATCACTAAACCATGTCCCTCAGCACCTCATTTAAACATCTTTTATATATTTCCAGGGATGGTGACTCTACCATCTCCCTGGGCAGCTCCTTCCATTGTTTAACAACCCTCCCAGTGAAACAGTTCTTCCTAAGATTAAATAAGGCTATAGAACAATTTTGACCACCACCACTAGCCAAATAAAAACAGTCACTGTTTAAAGACCACTGCCAAATTCAAAGTAGAGATGAACTCTTCCAAACATATCCATAGAACTAAATAGATACTCCCTGATGGACTTGTGCTCAGGGCAGACACTGTTAGCTGTCCTCTCTCCCATTAGTCAAACTCACAGATCAGCACAGGCATCACCCAGTTTCCTTAGACTGTTCTGCACTGCAGCTTTTCACTTTCAAAAACCCCACACACCAGATTTGGAGAGTATATGGTGCACTGCAATGCTAAAGCAAGTGCACTCTGCCAGGCGAGCAAGAAAAAGAGTGAAAGGCTTGCCTCCTCTGAAAGTTCCCATCACAGATCAAATCCACACAATATTTTATCTGTTGCATTTTCCACTAGGAACCAGTCTGGGTTTGCCAAAATGGGCTAACTATAACCAAAATGGGTTGACCCAACTGAACAACTTCTGCTCTATGTGAGGTGAGTCAAAACAGAACAACAGACAGATTCAACTCCCTAGTAGGAACACACAGCTGCTACCTCGGTCATAGGGCTAAAACAATTGAGTACAAATAGCAACAGATGATGCTGGAAGAAGTCAGCAGATAAGATTGGTCAACAGATACTTATCATTGAATAACTTTAGAAACAGATAAGGTGAAGTCTCTTGACCTTCCTTCCAGTACCTCATCCTTGCATTTGGATAGGATGGCAAGAGAACCAAATTGCAAGAATAGTAAAGAAGGTGTTAAAATTAATAAAAAGACACTCAGTGCTTTAGTAGGCTCTAAGGCATCATTACAAGGTTTTCCTGTCAAGCAGAAATCACCCTGAATGAACTCAGTTTTCTGTACAGTGTGCATTTAACTCTAACCCTACTGAACGCTGAGGCACAAAACCTCTCATGGGGCTTATTTTAAGATGTTAGTTCTCTTAAGATGTGCATTTTTCAGAAAGCTACCAACATACCTTCTTCTTAACAGCATTAACTCATCAATAGGTGTTTCTTTAACATTGATCCAGCAATTATTGATCAAATGTTTTTCAGATTTGGCATTTTCAGCTCAGCTATTATTCACATTTATATAAAGCAAAACTGCAGTGTGTAATTAATCCTCGAGTGAAATGCCAACAATTTCCTGTTCTGTATCTTCTAGCACTTAGGCACATCTCCTCCCCTATGCTCTACTTGATGGAAGGCAGATGGCACCTACTAAAATGTTGCTCTGTTTAACCTTTCATTTTGCCAGTTTCAAGTGCTTCAGACTATCAGTCAGCACAGAGCTCACGTGAACTGGTAACATGCTCCACACACATCAGGGTCTATTGGCATCTTTGGAATATCCCCTTCCAGATAGCCAAAAATCACTATGTAAGATACTGACCTAGTCTGCTCAACAAGCAGTTTCATGGGACAGCCAATGAATTCTCCAAGAAATTGTCTAGATTTGATATAACTAGAAGATTAACCAAAACAATAATTACTATCTTTGATTATTACAAGTAATATTATTTAGAGGCAAACAGACACGTAATTGGAGCATAATTCTGCAATAGCAAAGTCAAATACTTCTGAAGACAATTTGAAGACAATTTTCTAGGGTGGAATTTTAATTGTGGCCTAGAAAAGAAATTCACTTCCCTACAGTCACCAGAAGAAGAGGGAGCAAAAAAAAAATCATAAAAAACCAAAGCAATGTGGACCCCAGCAACAAAACAGGATCAGAATATATCCCAGAAGCTTTGCACTGGGATAAAAGCCAAGTGAGAAGTATTTCATAGCACTGTCTCATTTCTATTAACTGTAATACTAGTTTTCCTTAACATTTCAACTGTATGAACAATAATTTTCCTTTCAAGAACTAATACCCAGTAACAAAAATGTGTTTTCCACTAATGGAATGGAATAAATGTAATCTAAGGTAGTCATGTACTAACTTAAAAAAAAGAGAAACCAAAACAAACAAAGTGCACCTCTTCCTTCCTGAAGATAAATATTGACATCAGAAGGTACCATACAGACCAACACTCAAAGCCACCAGAAGCTATTTCCTCATCAATTCTTTCCTTACAGACTTCTCTTCCGAGTTCTTCACCTACGGAAAGGCGTCACAGATTGCGATATTTGATTACAACCAAGACAGTACTTAATACTTTTCTGGAGGACAGGGGAAACTTGGACTCTTACCAAATGGGTTTTCCAGTTCAGAAAAAGATAAACCTTCAGCAACAAATTCAGAAGACTCTGTTACAAGACTTCAGGAATGATGTGGTGGAATAGTATATGCAGGGTTAACATAAATGGTCTGAACCTCCCTCCCACAAAAAGACAACTTGATATATATGTCTACGTCGATATGTACACACAATGAGGTTCTGCTCTGGTATTTAGAATGGGTTATGTACAATCACAGTGACAAGACTATTAAAGAGACATCCGTTGTACCTGCCTTTCAAAACCTGCAAAGTTGCACTGGTAAAGTGTTGCACAAAAAAAAGCAGCAACACTTTACTTTTAAACTGCATTTAAAAAAGCTTTGAAGTGCAAACGAAGAGTGCATTTGGAAACCCGACCAGAGAACAATAACACTGACATCAGTTTGCCTGCTCCAAACTCAAGGCCTCGAGGGAAAAAAACAACAGAAAGAATAAATTCTTTGACTATTTTCTAACCAAAGGCGGCCAGGGAAACAAAGATTCGTCAAAATAAACAGATAAAACGTAATTCTTTATCTTCACGATAACTGTCTAAGCCAAAGGTGGTGGTAGCCAGAAGTTTTAAACTCTGGATAAGAGCACGAATCATTATGGTGGGGTCGGGTGCACTAGGTAGGAGGGAACGGAAAGCTGTTATCCTCTTACGACCTTTTTATTCTTGGCTAGAGAAGCGATTTTCTTGGGTCACTTATTGTATTTCACTAGCATCTTTGCCAAAACGCAAACAGATCTTTACCTCAAATGCCCCAAGACACGTCTGGTAGTTCTATTTTCTTGACGTTAAAGACAAAAACAGCATGATTTTAAGGGTAGATCCCGACTTAAAAGAGGGTTTGTAAGGAGAGACAAGACCTTTATCATCCATCAAAAGCTCCAACCGCTACAACGAAGGATAAAACCACCCGCGCGACCGAGGGGCAGCGGCGTTCACCACTATGATGTGAACTCGGGGTGCGTGAGGCTTGAAGGGTTGGCTAAACGGGATAAACGAAGTGTTCAGAGCTGCCAGGGAGGAGCGGGGAGACGAGGGGACCACCCCCGCGAGAGAAACAAAGCGACTCCGGGCATGAGGCGCCGCACAAAGAAAAGCCCAACTCTCGCCTGGGGTCGCGCTGAGTGTGAGCGCGGACACCAGAGCGGGGTCCCCCCGACCTCCGGCGGCTGCCCACGGCCCCTTCAGCCCCGCCGCCCGCCCCAGCTCCCCGCACGCGGCTCGGACCCTCGCTCCAACCTTGGTTACCGAAGAGACTCCACAGCTTGGCGAAAATCAGGCCCATGCCTGGGCCTCGGCTTGCCGCCGGGCACCCAGGGCTCAGCCGGGCGGCGGCGGCAGCGGCGACGGCAACTCCCTCCAGGAGAACGCAGCCCACGGCGGCGGCTCCGGGGCAGCAGCGGGGCGGGCACGGCACGGCACGGCACGGCACGGCACGGCACCGCCCCGGCCAACGGCCACCCCACCGCCCACCCACGCGGCTGCCGCGCCGCGTCACTGCCCGCGTCAGCGCGTACGAGCGGCTCCAGCGGGAGGCGACCGGGCTGGGCTGTGCCGCAGGGTTGATGAAGGGTCTGGGCTGAGAGTCGGCTGGAGGATGCTCGTTGCCAGCCCCGGGTAGCAGCGGGTGACGGCCTTTGTCCGGGCACGGCCTTCCTAAATGATGGGAAGGGCTCTTGGTGTGCGAGTTTCGTGTCTAGTAAAGCCTTTTAAAAGTGCTGTCAGTACTGTTCTGCCACGTACTCGCATTTGGTGCGTGCCTCAGTTTCCTTACTCAGCAGCGCCTCGGGGAGGATCCGTAGAAGAGCACAAACCCTGCTGCATCTCAGGAGAAGAATCTGCAAGCGTTTTATGTGCAGGAGGCGTTGGAAATACAAACCCCGTTACTTTAATCCACTCAGCGGCTTTTAAACTTGAACTCAAGGCGGGGGGGGGGGGGGTGGGAGGGGTGTGGGTGGGGGCGGGGGGGGGGGGGAGGCGGGCGCGGCGAAGCACCATCAGCAACATTTTGTCAAACCAGTTTCCTCGTAAGTCAAGAGGCTGGGACCACGCTTTTCCGTGGTGCCCGGTGATAGGACGAGGGGTGATGGATAAAAACTGGAACACAAAAAGTCCTACTTAAGGAAAAAACTACTGTTAAAGGTGATGGAGCCCTGGCACAGGCTGCCCAGGAAGGGTGTGGAGTCTCCTTTCTCTGGAGTTTTTGTGTGACCTGATCAGTGTATCTCTACGTTAACAGGGGCTTTGGACTAGCGGTCCCTTCCAGCCCCTACCACGCTGTGATTCTATGATACGCTGGCGCTGAACACTGACCCTGCTGCCTCAGCTACCGCAACGTCTCACACTTATGGCTGCCCCTTGTAAGACGGGGAGGGACTCGCCGGCAGCACACACTCACATCCAAACTCTAGAGAAGGATCAGGACGCTGCAGCTGCCCGGGGCCGCCACACGGCACAAACCAAACCCCCATGCAGCAGCCCGTAAGCGGCGAAGGGCAGCAGGAGGGCGCTGCTGCCCGCGGCCGCGGCTCGGGGCGGGCGGTGCCGGCGGCTGCAGAGGCGGCGCTTCCTGCCGCTGCCCCGGACGAGGCGGGACCGGCGCGGGGCTCGGAGGAAGGTGGGGAGCTGGCAGCGGGGGGCTGGTCTGGGGCTGCGTCTGCTGGGGCTCAGGGGAGGCGGCGATGATGGTGGTGGTGGTGGTGGCGGTGTCTGAGCAGCCGAGGCGCGACGCCTCCCGGGTTGCCGCGCTGGAGGTGCCGTTCAGGAGCTTAGAGAGGCTTTTGTAGAGCTGTATCCCCATCCCGTGCCGCACACGCGGTGTTTGCAATAAAAGGAGACCCACATTCCACTCCTCACAGCAGAGGCTTTTTTTTTTTTTTTTACCTCGTGGGAGAAGAGGTGAGGACAGGAGGTTTGAAAGTTAAATCTCGCTCAGCACCCGTGAGTGCTGGTGCCGTTTGACAGCTCGCAGCGCCCTGGGCAGCAGCATCACGGTCCCCTGCTGCTGCTGCTCCCAACAGTGGCCCGGGGAACTTCATCAGGAGGTGGTGAGCAAGTGCCTTCAGGGGCTCTGTTGTGAAGTCGGTCAGGCCTTTCCTGGGGCAAGGTGTATCACACAGCAGATCTGTGGGGGGGGGAAATCCCTTCTTTGGGTTTCAACTTGCCTCCTGCTGGGTCTGTTTGAAGTCTAACTCTTGTGTTTGAAGAGGCACTAGACAGTCTCCCTCATCAGTCCTTCTTCCTCCCATATCTAAACTTACTTGCTTTTATCCTGTTCCCCCCTCAGCTATGTTCTTCAGCCTGGAAGACAGCAAACTCTTTAGCCTTTTCTTATTTGAAAGCCATCCTCTATGTATAAGTCATCACCATCCCCTGAGCCTTTCGAAGCTACATTGCATCTTTTCTGAGAGAACAGGCACTGAAAAGTTATACAGAGAGCACTGAAGATGCAGGTTTTGTGGGCGTACTCTGAACCTCCAGTTGTGTGGTTTTGAAATTGCATACAATAGTTTTATTCTTTTAACTTCTTTTTAACAAAGAAATTGCTTTTCATGTGTTGTTCCTCTCCCTGAACTAAGAACAATGATAGTGGGTTTCTTTGTCATTTTAGTGCATGTGTTGAGTTCACGTACCTTAGAGGTGCTGTGACAGCAGCTCTTCTGTAGTAACACTTCATACCAGGCCCTATGAACTACTCTGGGTGAAGTTGTAACATTTCCTGTTAAGTGTTCCCCGACTTCCTAAAGTTTTCATGAGCTGTGGTTAAAAGCAGAGATGTGGCATCATGCTTCTGTGTGATGTCTACCCTGTCTACCTGAGAAGTGATATCTCCCCTGTTATTGTTTTTCTGTTGGCCATGATTCTATTGCAGGCATTGTAATGTACTTGCCATCTTTCTTAGAGGGATGGTGCTTTCTAACACATGAGAACTTTTCTATTTTGATATGAAATTTCAAACCACAGAGACTCTGTGTTACTTGTTGACATAGTTGTCTTGTTGATTTATGTAATGGGACTAATGCTTCCCTTTTAGAACACATTTAAGGAACTCCATGGTGGTTCTGTTCTCTATGTGCAGTGATTTTGACCACGAGGTTTTGGTTTTGGCCACCTACTGGCTCAGTCACATTTTAAAAAGGAGGCAGAAACAACATGTTGACAATATGGTCAGTGGTTTCTCTCTTTCAAAGGCTGATAATGTTGGAAATCAGACTTTGAAACTCAAACCAATGAAACTGAAAAATGCCTTCAGGCTCAAAAGTTAAGTCTGAAACAATAGAATTCTTCTGGCATTGAAGTTACAACTGAGTCTGAAATCTAAAAAATGGTGAGAGTTTTTGTGTGATTGATAAAAGTGAGAAGAAGCCTCTTACTTACAGAGTGAATACTCAGCTTTCCCATGTATGTTCTCCCAAGTATGCTTAATACAATGAAAATGCAGTGCCTTAGTATTCAGATTTCCTTGTTATGGATGGAATAAACCTCACTGACACGAGGCAGTTTCTCACTTTCCCTCAGTTTTAGTGTAAGCAAACTATTAAATATTTGAGAGTCTCATTGCAGACTGAAGTATATGTAATCACTCAAAATAGGGGCAACATAGGGGTGGACAGGTACAATTTGAGAAGATATCTGCATTTCATTACCTACAGAAGTAACAAAAACTAAAAGCTGCATCAGGGCTAAGCTACAATAGGGACTTTATAGCAGGGCATTGCAGAGGGAGTTAAAGCAACATATGTAAACTTTCTGCACCTTTTAGCTGTGTAATTGTTTACCAGACAGCTTGAAGATTTTCAGTAAGGACCAACAGAGCCTCTGTTGCATTAGTGCTTCACTAGTCCTACTATGAAGGAAACAGAGACTCAAAAGAAAAGTATTACTTATGTATGCTTAAATATATTCCTTGTAATACTTGAACACTTAAATATTAGAAAGAAGTTAAGCTTGAGAAAAAGAAATCTGATAGGGAAAAACTAGAGCATTGTCTCTAAAAAGGGACAGACATGATGATGTTATAGATTAAGAATGTCAAAGATGGTACTTAGAAGAACTGAATTCTGTGAGGAGCCTTTCTGAGTCAATTCTAGGTCTAAAGAGCAACATCTTCCCAAGGATAGCTAGGAGAGCTTTACCAGGATGGGCTTTAGAGGTAACGACACTTCCTTCAAGTTTCAAACACTCACAGAGTAGTTTTGGAAGGCATGGCTGGGAAAGATGCAACAGCAAGGAAACCAATAGCCTCATTGTAAGGTGACTGCAAAGGCTAAATGTGTCAATGAACACATTCTGAAATGTAATTAACAGCAGTGTTACAGCCATATCCTGAACAATATCTAGACTTTTGCGTACAGTAAAATCGTGTCATTAAAACTGACGGATCAGAATCTGCGTCTTGGTTTGTGGGTACGTTCTATTAGCTTACAGGATTTGATGAAAACCACTAAGAACATTTTCTCCTTTTTTCATTTCTCTAGCAGCAGATTTTACAAACTAAAGCAAGATGTCTTTTTTCCCGAAAATCTCCTTCCAAGGGGAAGTTGAAAAATATCTCAGCAAAGTATTCAGAAATAATGAGGTATGTGAAGTGGATACTACTAATGATCAGCAAATATTCATTAACTGATGACTGATAGTATTCCTTTCATTTAATATTTTGTGAGACCTTAAGGTATTGTCTTCACATTCAACAAAGATTTTTGCAGACAGTTGTTGGCTCAAAGTAACCTAAAAATATTGAAACCTGAGTATAAATCTGAGACTGTTTTCGTATCTCACTGAAGAATGATCACAGAGGCAATTAACCGCTTGTTGACCACATAATAGTGACAAGAATATTTACCCCAGTATAGAACCAAAAATGTTACAGACAATCTATGAGTTCCTAATGGCAAAGAACACAGAAATGTTTCTGTATATCAGGGTAAGAGGTATTCATTCATAGTTTTAAATCTACTCTTCCATGTCCTTACGAGTGTTCTTTGTACAGTGTCAGAGCTCGCTAGCAGTTACTTTTGGTACTTGCTGCAGCCTGTTTACAATAATCTTGCTAATACAAGTCCCTTTCAAGTAACTTCAGAGGTTTTTACTGGAACTAGGCCTCCAGACACAGACATTCCTCAATATTGTACATCACACAAAGTAGTCTTCCATTTCTACAGAATGTTTACTCGGTGCTTTTTGTGCACTGAGCAAGAAGCTGCTGTGTGAAATCTCTTTAATATAAAATCTCTTCTTTTACTTTCAGCTTATCACTGCGCTAGGTACACAGGAGGCAGAGAGTAAATATCAATCTCTGTTAAGTAATCTGTCTCATCCACCAGGTTTCACAACTGTCAGAGTTAATACCCACTTAGCCTCAGTGAAACACGTGAAAAAATTGCTCCTTGAAGAGATCCAGAAGGTTTGTGCAATTTCTTTGTTACAGCAAAAATAACAGGGTGCTTCATCTTTTGCCTGATTATAACATCTTTTCATTTCTAGAAACTGTCCCTTAACCTAATACATGTCCACTAGCGTTTACATTATACAATCATATTGCTGTCCTGTCAGCATTAAATGTTAATTGAAAATTAATTGTCTAGCAGTATTCCTCATCTAAGACATCTTAAGATGAACAATAACAGAGGGAAAAGAGCCAACCATTTCCTGTGGCAGATCCAGACCTTAGATGGGATGGAGTAGTACTGCAGTAAATGCTGTAAAAGTGTCATAATTCTAGAGGTGATGGTAGAAAGAGATAAAAAAAAAAACTTTAGCTGAGTATGGAGTGTTTAGCATGTTTAGAACATTTATATTTAAGACTGAAGGAGAATCATTGAATCTTAAGGGTTGGAAGGGACCTCGAAAGCTCATCTGGTCCAACCCCTCTGCCAGAGCAGGACCACCTAGTGTAGCTCACACAGGAATGATTCTGTCTCATTGCACAAATTGTTTAGGAAAGCAAGAATATCTGTATAGCTTAGAAACTGGAGCCAGAGTGAAGCCTGGCAGGTGCTATATTTTCCTTTTTTTAACCTATTTTTAACCATTATATTAAATTTCCTGGATTTTAACTTAACTTAATTAAACCTTTGTTTCTCTAATAATATGTTAAGATATTATGTTTAAGAAGCTGATGATTTCGAAACCCTATCCCAGGTCTTCACTCTGTCTAAAAAGATCCAGTTCTTGAAGTAAATTATTAATGCTAGTGAGTGTGCAGGGAGCTATTGCACGACAGGAGCCAAGATGTTTCTGTGATGCAGAGGCAGTTGACAGTATTCTGCTGGCTGGCATGGTAATGAGTTATGCTAATATTAGCTTGATTGTAGAAACCTGGAAATAGGTATTGCAGTAGGATATTTTGCTTCAAGGAGAAATGTTTTGCTGAGAACTGAATTAAGACTGGCTTTGAATAAACTTTTTGTATGTTGAATCATCATTCCATTAGAAAAGGAAGCTACACTACATTTTTTAACAAATGTATACTAATGGATTGTTTTCTTTCTTAAAAGAAAATACTTATTTATCAAATGCAAACTAATTTCTTGGTTTGCAGGTTGTGAGGGTGTATTTTAGAGGGCTCAAGTGAGAACACATTGCCTTTTTAAAAGTCCTCACCAGATTTAAAATGGGAAGCTGTCATCATTTTCAACTCTATGTGCAAGTCAGCTGTCAGTACACAATCAAAGTTAAGATGGAAGAAAAAGTGTTACCAAGCTGGCATGTTAAGACAGACAATACATGAGTAGAGTTAAGCAATCATTTATAATTAGTAAAATAAAAAAGATAACACAAATTACACCCAGGCTTCTCTGGAGGTGCTGGTGGTGATCTGATGACAACTTGACACAGAAAAAAGCAAAAGCCAGTGACAGGGTTATGAATGTCAGTGCTGCCCTGCTCCCTGAAGTCAGTTCTCAGTGAATCCCTTTGTGGCCTTATTATTTCTCAATTTATTAAATGGTTTGTCTTTTACACCAGTATTTTTAATGTAGTATGTCTCTGTATATGCTATTTCCCAACCTCTATTAACTGTCTTCACTACATTTGTTTTTTGTACTCTACAGCTGTAAGTCATGAATGGAAGAATAACTTTCAGTCTAATTAAGAACTTAAATATTGGTTTGGTGGTTTTTTTTTTTTAGTATTGCTTAATAATTATGTTATGTTTTTTAAATGAAACAGCAATTTAAAGGATTATATGTTCCAGTCTTTGAGCACCCAAAACTCCAGGACATCTTACTAATTCCTGTCATTGGACCCAGGTTTGAAATGTTCAGTTTTTATCCTTAAAATGTCATAATCCATATTGTACTTAAAGATTCCCTGTTAAACAGTTATGGTAATTAACTCACTATAGATCAAGCACAACTTATATTAAGACCTAGGTCTCCTAATCAGGCCAGAGTTTTAGTCCTTAAAAGATGTAAGAAAACACAGAGTTCTCTCCTTTTTTAGGAGATTAGCTTTTCATAGGTAAAATGCAATATAAGTACATTTTCTCTGGAAAAGCAGGTAGGTGGCAGGCAGAAGAACTAAATTTTAGTAGTGGAAAAGAGAACCATAGCTAAATACAAGCAGGGTTTTTGTCCACTGGAATCAAGTCCAGAGCAAGACTCGGAGAGATTGGATCAGTAATGCAGAGAGGATTCCTGAATCATTTTTATCCCCTGCGAAATGACTATCCCTTCTTCATTCTTAAGATATGTTTGGATATTTTGCTTCTTGCATCTGTGTTGGCCACTGTGGAGTTTCTTCATTGTTTTATTGTATTCACTGATGGCCATTTTATTTGAAGTATCTTGTTCATAATGAAGACAAACACACTTCAGATTCACTTTATATCTTGATTAGGTAGAGATTGGTAACAAGTATTACTAATTTGTAACAGCATTTAATGCTCTTATTTATTCTTCACTAATTTAATTCCATTCTCTTTTTTAGCATCTTTTTCTGGACATTGTATTCTTTCTATATTCCAATATGTTTACACTTTAAGAAGTTGGAGTAACTGTCTTCACAATTCCTACTGGCAAAGCTCCTTGCACCTCATTATACATTTGTTATAGAAGTACTTGTCAGTTTTTAAACACAAAAAGGCCCCATTTTATAGTCATCTGGCCTAGGAATGGATAGAATCACAGAATGGCAGGGTTGGAAGGGATCTTTAGAGATCATCTAGTCCAGCTCCCCTGCAGAAGCAGGTCCACCTAGATCAGGTCACATAGGAACGTGTCCAAGCGGATCTTTTTATTCATGGCAGTGTAATTTATTTGTATTTCTGTATCAGGTTCACAATAGTGGCAGGATGTGTCAGGATCTGCTTTATTTTGAGGACTGTTTTCCTTCTTGGCTCTTGCCTCTGCGACTAAAATAAATCTTTTAAATGTAATACATGACAGTTAACCTTTTATCCTCTCACACTGTCACTGAAGCAGTAGTTATGAACTACAGTTTACTTGGAGGGTATTTACTAGTAGTTTGGGTTTGTTTCAGTGTACATTTGTTTTGAAACTGAGTTACAGTTTGTATTTGTAGGCGAGATTTAAAAACCCATGCATCTGAGGTCATTGTTGGAGCCCAGTGTGGATATGCAGTACTTCGAGGAGCACATGTTTATGTCCCTGGAATCATATCTACTTCAAGACGTAAGAGTTCTCTAAATATACTCAGTCAAGTTACAAAGAAGATGGGAACAATGTCACTCTTTGATGACAACTTTCAGTAAATAGTAACATGATTGTTTTTTTCTCTGTTCAGAGCTGAAATTAATCATACAGTTTTAATTGATGGTAAACATGTTTTGAAAACATTCTGGCTGGTTTTAGAGATTTTTCACTCTTTTTTTGCATTAAGCTTATCATAAATGATGTATAATTGTTTCTCACCTGGCCTATTTTAAGTTCCTTTTTCCATAAGCAGTTCCTGTCTGAAACATTAGTTCTCAAGGATTTCAGTTTCTTGTTTTCATTTGAAAACTTTTTAAGAGCATGTTCAAAGCAAAACCTGGCTTTTTAAGAGTTTGTTTACTACTGAATACGGTAACTTTTAACATGGATGTTCAGTAGAATGAACTCACAGCACTTTCCAGTGTTGTTAAAACCAAAGAAGTATAAAAGGAATGCAACAACAGGTACCTGTGGATAGTGACTGGATGCATGTTGATTATTTAACAGATACTATTTCCAGGTGTGTTATTTCTTCATTCAGTTACAAAGGCACTTGGCTTCAATATCCTGTCAGATTCTAAGTTACAGATCTAAAAAAATGGATTTTTTTTTTAACTATTGTCAATCCATTTTATATTGTTTGTGTATGAGAGATCTGGTAAAGAGTGGGGTTTTTATTCTGTTATAAGAAAAATCTTCAATTTTAATGATGGAGTCTTAAGAAATGCAAATTTATATTTCAGTGCCCATGAGACAAGTATCTACATATATATGCTCAGTCTTCAGCTGCCTATTTATTTTTTTATTTAAAGGTCAAATTAACTTGATGTGAAACCAGTATAATTTTAGATGATTCACCTCATTATCCCATTGTGATGAGATCTACTGATCATCCTGGTTCTTATTATTAAACAAAGTGAATCAGGAAAGCATTTATCTAGCCACTTCATTCCCTTTCAGTAAAAAAAAAAAACCTTTAAGAAGGTTTAAGCATGTGCTGAAATCTCATTCACTGAACAGAAATGTTTTCCAGGGTAGGACTTGGTAATGAAATAAGTATATTGCTGTAGCAGTTGTTGAAGCTGTTTATTTAGACAGCCTCATACATATTCAAATCCCTCTTTGAGTCAGCTAGTGATTTATCATAATTGCTGCATGTAATTATGCATGCAACATCAATTCAAAGAAAAGAAAAATACTATCAAACTTTAGGAATCCTTCAAGGGAATTGCAGACAGGAAAATAAAAAGGCATGCTACCCACTTGAGGCCAAAAATAATGAGGCTGCATTAAGCACAGATCATCTAACTAGGTAAAAGAAAAAGAGTCCAGCAAGAACACACCTTTAATCACTGAACATGTAACTCAACTGAGGGTAAACGATTTATCAGGAGGCTTTAATTTAACTAATCAAACCCTAAGCCTAAAGTTTATGGAATGCCAATATAAGCTATAAAAAGCTGAAAGACTGTTGTGCATTTTTCTTTGACTTACATTAAAAAGTTTAAACTTTGCTACAAGAGATGGAACAAGCTGAAAAATCCTCATTTGTTTGGTCACTGCTGTCTTGTCAAGGATAAGATTCATCTCAACATTTCTGTTCTTTGCACAGTTCTGAAAGCTGGAGATGTGGTCTCGGTGTATTCAGATATTGAAGGGAAATGTAAAAGAGGAGCTAAAGAATTTGAAGGAGTCAAAGTTTTCCTTGGAAATGGGATTTCAGAACTGAGTCGCAGTGAAATCTTTAGTTCGAGTGGCCCGTTGAGGTAAGATCATAGTAACTGCAATCTGCACCTACAGCTTTACAAAGGGAAGGAAAAGAAAAATTGGAGGAAGATCTAAGTAGGAAATGCTTTGCCAGTGCTCTAGAGCATACATGTCTAGCCAAAAGCAGTTATGGATTGAAATGAACATATTGAAATCTGGTTTGATGCATTTCTTTACAGTATCAAGGTTTGGATTAGATCTCAGTTTGTCTTCTACAGAAGAGAAATATATTTGCTTTATGCAATTTTACAGATAGTTCTGTTTGTACTGTAGTACATTGTTTGTTATGGGTTACCCAAGATGATGTCATTTTAAAAGCCAGAAGATGAAAACATGGTAGAAGTATTTTTCTTCATTGATTTCAAAGTGCTTTTATTTTTGCAAGATTAGAGTTTCTAGTCTGTAGCTGTAAGCATAATGATTTTAAGTGAATACTGTATAAAAGGATGAGTGGTTGAAATATTTCTTTGTTTATGTTTTTCAGTGGGATGGGCATAAGAATGACAGAGCCAGTCTACCTTAGTCCTTCCTTTGACAATGTGCTCCCTAGTCATTTGTTTTTACAGGTATGTATGTTACCAAATATAAAAGTCTCTACTAGTTGCAGAATAAGGAATGTCCTCTAAACACCCAGTAATACTTTATACAGTCATTGCTTATTATGGCACCTAATTCACTCTTTGGATTTAAAGAAAACAAAGCATTTTTGCATTTAGTCAGTATCTTCATGTAGGTGCTTTAGTCGTACTTAATACATAAGGTTTGAATTCTCCCATATTTGTTTTTACAATAGAACTTACCTTCTGTGGTTGTGAGCCATATTTTAAACCCTCAGCCAGGAGAGAGAATTTTGGACATGTGTGCTGCACCTGGAGGGAAGGCAACCCATCTTGCAACACTGATGCATGACCAGGTAAGAGAAGTCACTGAGCATTTTATACCTCCATGAAGAAAGTCTGACCACTCACTTCACGTAGCTGTCAGAATGCAGAGATAATTTACAACAGCAAACAATTCATATTTGAACATCCTGCTTGCCAGTCTATTTTTCTACACATCAGAGTTACTGAAATAGGCACAGACTGTCAGGTAGTCACCATCACATTTACAACCTTCTTTGCTGCAAATAAGTATGCCCAGGTGGCAAAGCAGGCCAGTGGCATCCTGGCTTGTATCAGAAATAAGATGACCAGCAGGAGCAGGGCAGTGATTTGTCCCCCTGTATTTGTCACTGGTGAGGCTGCACCTCAAACACTGTGTTCAGCTCTGGGCCCCTCACTACAAAAAGATACTGAGGTGCTGGAGCGTGTCCAGAGATGGGCAAAGAAGCTGGTGAAGGATCTAGAGCAGAGTCTGAGGAAGCTGGGGATGTTTAGCCTGAAGAAGGCTCAGAGGAGACCTTATCACTCTCTACAACTATGTGAAAGGAGATTGTAGTGAGGTGAGTGTTGGTCTCTTTTTCCCAAATAGGTAGTGATAGAAGGAGAGGAAATGGCATCAAGTTGTGCCAGGGGAGGTCTAGAGTAGAGATTAGGAAGAACTTTATCATGAAGAGGGTTGATAAACATTGGAAGAGCTGCCCAGGGAGATGGTGCAATCACCATCCCTGGAGCTATTTAAAGGACATGTAGATGAGGTGCTGAGGGACAAGGTTTAGTGATAGACTTGGCAGTGTGAGGTTAATAGTTGCACCTGATGATCTTAAAGGTCTTTTCCAAACAAACAATTCAGTGATTCTATGATGACACTGACCCATTCAAATATGTTTTATTTCACTTCCTAAATGCTGTCAGTTTATTTGTAGTGGAAGAATGCATACCATGCAAGACAAAGTTAGGCAGGAATATGCTGGGCTCATGAAACTGAGAATACATGGGAATCAGGGGTTACTGCTGTGTGCCAAAAGAATGCAGAACTCTATACAAAAACATAATCAGAAGTTCCTAATCCAATTAACTTTCCTCTCAGTAAAAATAATCATTTACACAATGCAAATACGATCTTAGACTGCATTTCTAGTCTGAATTTGTCCTTCTAAGGTAGAAGGTCACAAACCAAAAATATCTCATGGGAAAGTAACAATATGAGAAGAAACAAAAAAATACTTAGAGAAAGACAATGGAAAATAGCAGGCAAGCAAGACAGAATGTGGATATAAGAATAACAATTATACAATTTGCTTATATTAAATTGCTATATGCAAAATGAAAGTCAGAAATGCAAGTTATTCTTTTCTGGCAGAGAGGGGAAAAATGTGCAATGTTTCCTCTAAATAAATTTTAAGTCATTAACTGTTTTTGTTAGAATAGGGTTATTAGGATAAATCCGATTAATTAGAAGCCTTGCAGTTGCATTATGCAGTACTTCAGCAGTTGGTTGTGCATTGATGGGAAGGGACAGTGGGTAATGATGTGAGTGTATTTAGAAAATAAACACTGGCAGTTCTGTGACAGTTTGCCTATTGACGTGTTTCTTCCCTCAGTATGAAAGTTTGCAAACATGTATTAAAAATGCATTAGGCATGCATTAAACATGTATTAGACAGTCATTAGACATTTATTAGATAGATATATAAAGCTTGCAGAAAAGAAATTCAGTGTGATAAATAAATAAAGCCTGTAAAAGAAGAGATTTCTGTCATGGATTGATTTACATCTCTATTTTCTCCATCCGTGTGTGGACATTTTGTGTAAGTTTGCATAACTGGGTTTTTTCCCCTCAGTCATCTTAACTATCGTGCTTACCTCCAGCTAAAGTGGTAAAGATTAAGAGTACAGATGTTGAAATTGATGTGATTTATCTTGGGAGTGGGAAAAGAGAAATCTTAAAAAGGAATAATGTGTAATAATGATTCCTCTCCCCCCATATCTCAATTTGTTCTAGTATTTACATTATTTCTCAAAGTAACCTGAGTGAGAAGTACAGCAAGTATAACAGTGTTGTGAGTCTGAGCGAGGCAGAGGCATGGCAGTGGGCCACATTTCCTCCAGACTGACCTGTATGTGATCATGTTTCCTACCATCCCCAAATTTAAAACCCATTGACCTATTTTACCATTTATTTGAGACTCCTACCCTCTTTCAGATGATCACATTTTTACGTTAGTGCCCAGTAAAACAGTTCAAAACCATCAAAAAAACTTCACTTGCCATAAGTCAGCCGTTGTAGGTTCTCTTAGGGAGTGACTGTACCAAGCAAGTAGTGCTGTCAGAATGCACACAGAACTTTCTGGGTATGCCAGAACACTTGGATGAGCAAGGACTACTGGATTTAAGAGTAACAAAATTGTGTAGGGAAAACTAAGCTTCATTTATTCCTTTTATAACATTTATTATTATTTAGTGCTCACGAGGGAGGGAGGAAGGAAGTCACGTACTGGACATCTATTTAGTCCTTATGCTCTCAATAAAACCTTTGGGTTTTTTCAGGGTGAAGTCATAGCCATGGACAAGACAGCTAACAAGGTCAAAAAAATTAAGCAGAATGCTGAATTGCTACAGTTGAATTGCATTAAGGCCTTTTGCTATGATGGAACGAAGGCACTTGCAGTTGAGAAGAGAGATGATCAAGGTAAACAACTGGGGTAGCAGTAGCTTTTAAAAGAAAAGAGTTGTCAGTTTTGCACTAACAGTATTAAATGCCACGGGTCTACAAGGTCCTTGAAATCTTGACAGATACTTAAATTGTTTCAGCACTGTGAATGCTCTTTCTTTTCTACTTTCATCAGCTTCTCCCTGAAGCAAAACTCAAACTATCTGTCCTTATCACAACCTAATATGCTCACAGGAAATGCATTCCTTTCCCTGATAATAACAAAGACTGAAGAATCCTTAAAGCTTCTTTCATGATCATGCTGAACTCCACACTATGTGGGGTTGGACTTAGTCTGAGGACAAAAAACCCCATACATTTGCATAACTGCTTGGCTTTTCTACCTCAGAATCCTCATCTGTAAAATAGGGTTATTAATACCTAACTAACTCCCAGGAGTGCTGCAAGGTTCTAGTTCATTGATGTTTGTTCAGCTGCTCAGGGGAAGGCTCTGGAGAAGCACAGTGTATTATTTTAAGTTCATTTCATTTGCTTTTCTGAAGTGCTGTATTTATGATGCTGGTTCTGTTCCCATGATGGAACGATTTAAATGGTATCTGCTGGCTTGATTATTTTTAGTTTGCAAAGTACACTGTTCTTTCTCACTCTATTTTATCCCAGTTACTGGTTAGCCTAAGTAGGAACCTAGTTGTGTAATTCACCTTCCTTGTCTCTATGCCTTGCAGTTATTACTACTTTGCAGGAGTAAAGGTAGTCTCTAAATAGTCTTTCTGTGAACATAAAATGTTGTAGGTGGTATGTGGCACTTACACAGATGAACAAGAGGCAGCTGTAATACTGAGAGATGATGAAGGCTTTTCTGTACATCCCTGCAAGTAAGATGTGATGTATTTTGGCTGTTGTAGTACTGGATCAGAGGTAGATAAATCAGACTGTCTCATTTTGCAGTGCTGGAACAAGCTATGCAGCAGTAGGATAAAGCCACTCAATTGTTTCCACTTGTTACCTAACTTGAATATCAGAGGAACGGGAGAAAAGGAGGTAAAGCAGAAATATGGCTCCCTTTCTCCTTGGTTGCTTACAGATACATGTATGGAGCCCTTTTGTCTTGGTGATACTGAGTTGAAGAGTCTCTCTAGCACTAAGATGATAGAAACTTTGGGGCTGTTGAGCCAGTGGGATTCAGATGAAAGGATAGGCTGTGATTATAAAAGTTCCATATTCCCTTACCTATCCAGGTGATATCCAGAAATTGTTCTTGTCTTCACAATCCTTATTTAGTGAGTTGTTCTGCTGTGGAGACAGCATATGTCATGCATTAGAACTTGCAATATTTCATGCTATCATGAAGTACTTTATTTTCTGCAGATATATTTGCATTGCAAAAAAATAGTTATTATATAGATAGTCCGATAATTATCATTTCAGGCAGTACTAATGGTTAACTACAGGCTTCTCTCAGTAAAGATTTGCACCCTTGGTTCAGTCATGAGCTGACTGTGGCTCGTTACAGCCTTCATGTACAACTCCCTACCCACCACCTCACCAATCACAATTCAACGTTTTTCTTGGATTGCTTTTACATTTTGCTTTCAGATCATTAAATTAAGGTTAAAAACATTATTGCTTAAAGGGATCATGTGAGGGATCATTGGGTGAGCTCACAGAACTAAACCTCTTTAGTTTTCTGGGAGCTGAAATCTAACACCAGCAGTGCTGAGACTTACTAGATTATATTAGCAGACATTATCTATAGAACATACATGTTTTATGTCACAGGAGTAAAAGCATTGTCCTTACTTTGATGAAGTGTCAAGGAAAGAAACAGCCTCGTTTTACCTTACTAACTGCTTTTTACAGAAGGACCTCCGTTCTTACCGGAGTCATTTGATCGCATCCTTCTTGATGCTCCGTGTAGTGGGATGGGACAGAGACCAAACATGGCTTATTCCTTGAGTCTAAAAGAAGTGACCTCTTATCAGCCACTGCAGCGCAAGCTTTTCACTGTGGTAAGGATTCATCTTTGAGGAGATAAGCCACATTGAACATAAATGCTTTTGTGAATGGAGTGTGAAGCCAGGAGAGATGACATGAAACTTGACTAAATCTGAATGACATGTATTCAAAGTGAGCCAGAGCTGGAAAAGCAGCATAGATACAGCTTCCATGCCAAATACATGGAAACATTTGACATCTAATAGCAGTGATACAAACTTTGTGTCGCTATGGTTGGCAGCAGGTGATGAAGACAGAACTAAGCTGTCTGGGATATGCAGAGCTGTACAAATAACATATGTTACAAAGTGAATCATCTCAGTGGCATTAATAAACTGTGTGAGTTACAATGCTGATTTGGAAAGAAAAACCTTCCTAATCCATGGGGTGCTTTACAGAGATCTAGTATCCTAATGCCTATCTTAAACAGAAGGATTTGAGTTTCATTAAGTACTAAGTTTTAGCATTATAGCTTGATGGCTTCTTGGTTATTGTTGCTTAATATGAAAGGTTTTGTTTTGTTTATTTCTTTCTGCAGGCAGTGAACTTGCTGAAGCCAGGAGGTATTTTAGTATATAGTACATGTACAATTACACTCTCTGAAAATGAAGAGCAAGTTGCTTGGGCCCTCAGAACCTTCCCCTGCCTCCAGCTTCAGCCTCAGGTAACAATTATTTTCAGGGCACTTCACCCAATCCAGTGAGCTTGTTTTGGCACTGTAAAGTTACACACTATATTTACTACCAAGAAATCTCTTCTTCACTGCAGACAGTTTTAACTGCTGTGGACAGAAATAACACAAGGATTTCTGAGGCTCTGTTAAATCTATTTTTGTGTTTAATTGAGCTTCATTTAGGGATCGTTAAGTAGTTTTCCACTCTGTACTGTGCTTGCTTTGATTCGTACAACAGTCATTTAAAACACAGCAGGGACAAAAGATTCTGTGATTCTGTGTGAAAAGATGGTTCAGACAGGTTACAGTTTCTCTTGCAGTGATTACGTAATGCATATATTTTATTGTCTCTTTTTGCATAGTCACAGGAATGGTGAAAAACTTTTTATTAATGCCTCTGAAATAGGGAAGATTTGCATAAAGGATGGGAGAGAAATGGAAAGGAGTTTATGTTTTGAGGAAGGAGAATTTTATACGTATGGGAGCTATTCTTGCATTATGTAAAGCAATGAGGGAACAAATTTACGTCAGGGATCAGTGTCCCAAGAATGCACTTTGCCTTCTTTTGGAGTCAATGTCTACCATTAAGATGTCTGGGAGGAGGTAATATATAGGGGGATACTAGCATTTTCCAGCTATACCTCATACAATTCACAAATATGTTACTTGTAGTAGTACCTTGAGAGTTTATCATAAGACTGTAGTCATCTCTCTTTGTCTGTCAGTGTGATGAGTTGGGTGGTTTAGTTGTTTATCATCATGGCCTTGAGGAAAAGTCTAACTCTGTTACCTGTTTAGCTTACTTACACATTCTGTGATGACTTATATCTGTCTAAGAAGTTTAGATGCATCTTTCAACTGAAAAGTAAAAAAAATACATGCAGTTGGTGTACAATGAGAAATTACATAAAGGCTGGGAAAGATTTAGCAGAACTGAAGCTTTTCTTAAAAGATTGGTATGTCAGGGTCCTGCCTGCTTTCTCAACATCCATTTACCAGGAATTCTTCAGCTCCAGCTGTTTCAACATTTTACCCAACAACATAAAAATTGTTCTTGATAGAATGACAAAGCAAAAACACAATCCCTCCAAACTCAGTCCCTCTTAAGTTTGGTTTAATAGACTCTTCTCACCAGTAGCATCAGTCTTGAGCATAGCACCAGTTTTCACACACAAATGTTTTTGTGTATAGTGCATTTGAAGTGAGATGACACCGGATTGTTTACCCACAGATAGTTTACAGTAACTTATAACCACTTCCCCAGTAGTGTAAACCAAGGGGAGCTTTTTCCCCTGAACAGGAAACTGGAGTCTAGGATCGACTTACCTCATCTTTCTTTATGTATTTCCCATATTCTTTAGTCTGTTAGTGGACACTGCCTTACATACCCAGTCCACTCTCTCCCACTTTCAATAGATGCTGGAATCACGTTGGTTAAGGAAGAAACAGGAGATGGAGCCCCAGGCGTTGATCTCATAGGTGGAGGTTACTGCATGGCAGCTGAATCTTTGTCTATGCAGACTTACTTCCTCTTTGGAGTTTACACAGGAGATCCTGTATATCAGCTTAAATGCAGTAACTGGAAGGAAAAAGGAAGAAGTAGAGGGAAAAACTGGCCTGTCTTCCAGCAAGTCCCTTGACCCTGTGTGATACAGTTTTCCCTACACTTTGACCCTTCCATCCTTGCATTGCCTTACTTCAAGTCACTACCCCCGTTTCCCTTTGTATGTTATTTTTTCTTAGTTTGCAATGGGCACCTCTTTTTGTTTCTTACCTGGAAAAGCACTGACATCCTGCTGAGGGGGAAGGATAAATCAGGCTGCAACTCCTTGGCTGCCCAGCTTGATAGCGCACAGTATGTGGTTAAGCAACTGACTCGCATCATGTGCTGACTGGGTGAGCTCATGTGTTAGTGAAGTGTGATGGCTCAAAAACGCTCTGCTATAGGCTGCATTGTAGACTGCACTAGACTAGATTTACAAAGGAGTTCTATTTTTGATACTGCAATGGCAGCTTTTGCACATTTTGTTCCATCTCTTTACTGAATGCCTTGAAAGAAACAATCCAGCAGAGAATTAGATTTGTTCCAGGAATCAGGGTATTAAAAAACAAGGCTACTCACAAGAACTGCTGAGGAAAGGGCTGGGATTTTAAGCTGTTCTCCTCTCTGGGATTTTGATGCCCAAAGTCATCTCTTGAATTCAGATACCTAAGCTTTTTCCTTTCCCTTCTGTCTCATACACCTGTAACAGTAGTCCCACTTACCCGTTAGTTTAATTACATGACAGAAAATCTGGAGCTCAGATTTTTCTGCTACATCATCTTCCAAAATGCTGCCTCTTCAGGCAGTAAAGTGCTCTGGAGTGGGGCTTTCAGTCTCTGCAGTTGAAGTTTTTAATGTGAAGAATCCAGGTATTTCTCCTACTGAGTGAGTATATTAGTAACTGGCTAAGGAATCACTATTTTTTATTTTGCTATTAGGACAGAAGTGCTGCATCATTTAAAAGTGGCAACCTCAAACCTTTAGATCGTATTGTCTGGTGGTAAGAGCTTTTAGACCTGTGAACTTGTCCTTGCCGAGTGCTCTGAACTACTGAGTTAAGTGGATTAGGTGCACCACAACCTCCTCAGAGCACTTTGGACCTTGTATTTATGCTTATACACGTATTGGCCAGGTGAAGGCAAGGTAAGGACCACGTTACTTCCACATCCTCCCCTGGTGTGAATGATCCAACCCAGCCTTGTCCATGTTAACAGGCAGCTCTGCACATCCTCAGTGCAATACATGTAGTATTTACAGATGCAGTAATTTGCTTTTCTTTGTTACTTCAAAAGGAGCCTCACATTGGAGGGGAAGGAATGAGGGGAGCTGGACTCTCGCTTGATCAGTTGAAGCTGCTGCAGAGATTTGATCCATCTGCTGTGACATTGCAAGGAATGGATATTAATACTTTGCAAGATTCCAAGGAAGATGATCTGATTTCACTGGCAAATAAGGACTGTATAGGATTTTTTATTGCAAAATTTACGAAACTGAACAGTAAATAAGCATTTAGGAGTGGAACCTGAACAACTACCTCTGTGGGTCTAAGAACAGTTCAGATGTGAAGCGTGTTTGGTACTGCTGCAGCGTTGCCAAGCCAACGGGCTGACGGCAGGGTTGCTATGGCAGCTATAAAATCCCCCAGCTGTTCTGCTGGGAAAGAGCCACAGGTTGCAGAGACAAAGTCCTGGCTGGGGGAAGGGCTGTATCATTTTTAAGTCTCCATTTGCTTTTGTATTTACAGCAGGTCAGTGCACGAGCGACGAGTTACGTTCACTCACGCTGCCACCTGTTCGCTCTTTCCCCATTTGAGTGGCTTACCTAGCTCAGCAGGCCTTGGAACAGGGCTTCTCTGGGAGGTGAAGTAAACTGCTTCATGGCATGCAAACATAAATAAAACACAAGGGAACTATGATCACGAATTCTGGAAAAGGTAGTTCCTATGGAGGTTTACCAACACGTCATGTTTTGTTGAATGGTGCTTCAGGAAACAACGTTGTTAACGTTTTACAAAGAACTGTTTTATAAATTGATACTTAGAACCTCATTTCTCTTTTATTTTAATACAAGCAAGATTCTCTGTACACATAGTATATACACAAAAATACGATTAGGCTTTGTATAGCATGTGTTTTATAGCAGCATGAATATATTAAACCATCTCACTCTGGGAATGGAAATAAATATTTGTTTCAACATCAAACTTCCCATGCATAAAGTGTATTGGTTCTCAAATAGCCTGTTGGACTGGCTGACAAGTGACAGTTGTAAAAATCAAACATTTGCAACAGAAGGGGCTACAGTTGTGATTAATATATCAAAAAGACAGAAAACAATGAGTAATACCATCTGAAATGTTGCAAATCACCTTTCAAACAACTAGGAGTATTAGCTCTTCATTGGTTAGAAAGCATCACCAGCTAAATGGAAACTGAAAATGGGGAAGCATGCTAATGAGGACTGCCTTAATGCACTGCCTAAAGTTGTAATACTTCCTTCAAAGTGTTAGATTTACTTGAATATTCTGCTTCAGTTCCAGAGATGTTCCCTTTTTGAACAGTACTCTCTTCTCTCAGTACTGCTGGAACTGAAAATAGCACTAAAATTAGAGGGAAAAGGTAAGTACACTTCAAAAACATGAAGTGACATCTTATGTGTGGAGATTTTTTTTTTTTTCCTCTCATCAATTTCCAGTTTTCAAAAGTAGTATGTGGAAAAGGTCTTTTTCACACATAACTCTTGCCTTGGATTAAACAGAGCAATACTTCTTCTATCCCTTGTCTTCATGCTGTCAGGAGTGCTTTTGCAATTGCTCACCACCAAAGCAACTGACACAATTCCGTTTCTCAGTGGTCTGGTTGCTTACTGATATCTGCTAGAAATGTTACTGTGTGTTTTCTACTGTTTGTAAATAAAACAAATGTCCTTTGTTCTGTTCTGTCACGGTTGACTGGTACATCCTCTGTAAGGCCTATCCTGGCACAGAAGGATGGAATTCATGTCTACTGCTTGTATGCTTGTGTTGGTCACTCCCTGACATTAATCACATGTCCAAAGAAGATTTAAAGTCCTTTTCTTTCAGCAGTAGTAGGTGAGGTATCCTATTTAGATTCATGTAAGCTCATACTATAAGAATTTACTGTCTTTTAAATCTAAATATGGCTAAAATAATTACTTGGTAACAAAAGGGATGAGTTTCTTACGAGTACACATTGATATCTTTTAATTCAGTGCTAGTGAAGAAATCCTTTTCTTTTTGCAGAATTAAGTGTTCATCAGCACACACAGACTTATATCCTGAAAGTTGTGTGTGCATAAACTTTGCCTCTAGTTTCAGTAGCAGGATTTGGGCAAAGATGAATTGGAAAGAATCAAGATAGCTCATTTTTTAGTGGAAGATTTGTTGAGACCTTCCCAGATTTCTTTAGTTATGAATGATAAAAAGGCTTTTCAAGAAGGCAGTCTCACCTGATTTTATATGGTAAGCTCATCAAGAGGGAAAGAAAAAGTAACTCACTTCTATTTCATTCCAATGTAATTGTAGACCAGACTTAATTACTGATATCTGAACATTAACTCCTGGAGTTATTATGGCAAAAGTCAATTGCTGGACCTAAAAGATACTTGAGCATATAAAGGGAATAAGCCTCAGGTAATGACTTAGATGACTGAAGTTGGATGGATACCCTTCTTTTTTTTTCTTTTCTTCTCCAGTCTTACTGTGACTTTAAATAGAAATGCAGGAATACTTTCTCATTGTCAGAATTTTGATGTATGGTATATATATATATATATATATTCATTTTTAATACATAATAGGATTATGTCCCTTCTAAGAGCGTTTTAAACACTGAGTCATTATGCTTCAGTGTTTGGTGCTGAAGCACAATTCATTATGTATCTTTTTATATATATTAGATTTATATATTAAAGGAAGTTATTGTCTTTGTAATGAAAGGTTAACTCTACAAAATAGACAGCTCATGCAATCAGATCCTGTCTTTAAGAAAGTCTGAAAAGTAGTTTTCTCTATTTGCAGAAAACAATGCTGAGGAGTAGTGCCAAATCTAAAGATTTCTCTTGGTCAAGTATAAAGATATTAAAATAGGCAGCCTAGGAGAGTATGAAATTATGATACAGCTTTTTCCTATTTCAGTGTCATAGACTCCAATTGCTAGGTGACAGCAGTTTATCTACTTTATAAGGAAAAGGGAATATTTTAGTAAGAAATAGGCTGGTGATGGTGATGAACAAGAAAATCCTTTGGAATGGGTCATTTAGAAAGAACCTTTTTTAGGTTTCATTGTTCACAACTAAAAAAAATCTACAAACAAATCCAATTTTGTACTGCTAGAATTCAGTGCAGAGTGGGCAAGCATGAGATAGAAAAGTGGTAAGAAGAAAGTAAGAGAAGAGAACCCGGATGAGTGAAAAGAACCAGCTCAATCTCTATTATATCTGATAGAAATCTTTTTTGGGGCTGCGTGGGAACACATCTCTAGGGTGGGAAGTTATAAAAAGAAATTGTCTATAAAAGTACCATCAGCTCATATGTAACACTTTGTTATATAAAAGTGGAGAAATAAATTATAGACAAATTGCCAAGCAATAAATTTGATTGAATCACATTTGATTAAAAACATTGACAATACAAATGGCATCCACGTATTTTACAGATGATAGAAGAACTCAAGTTTTTTTTTGTTGTGAGAGACCTGCAATAAAGTAATAAATAGAAGGAAATGTACACCAGAAATATTATATTACACTCTGAAAAATAATTCATTTGTTCTTTCTCTAGACTATGTCATAAAAGTTTTTTTTTTTTGCAATGTGCTTTATTTTAATGGATAGAGGAGAATTAGAAGTCAAAAGCATTTGGGAAATAGCTTTCAGCCTGATGTGTTAAAGCAATAGGGTCAAATGCAACCACAAACCAAACCACAGGTGGTTTCCACAAACCACTTTGCTTTGGACAGAGACTAGTTAAAAGCCATCAGACCACTCCGGGTGTTCCAGCCGAAGGAATGACAAAGCAGCCTCTGCTTTACAAACCAACACAGCTTAAAAATGGTAATTACTTACAAATTCATCAAAGGAAGTATGAAGGAGCAGGGCAGTAGAGCTGGGCAGGAACTGTGTGTATAGGAGAAGTGAGTAGATACGTTGGGAGAAGAGAAAAAGGTCTCTGCTTGTATTCAGGGTTTGGTGAGTGGCATTTCATTTCATTACCCTCCGTTTCTCCTAAAAGCTACAGGCTAAGAGCTTCCAGATTTCTGCAAACACAGGTCCTCTACTCAAACTCACTGGGGCTTTGAACACTGCTCTTTGCTAATTAGGGAGAAATATGTAGGAGAAACTCTCTATTTGATTTTATACCTTGGGAAGCAAAAACTCTGAAACTCTTCTCAAATTCTGAGCTTCTGATGCCAGACACATGTGAATTCAGGAGTATTCCACAGTATGAATTCAGGAGTATTCTACAAGAATTCCTAGGCAGTACTTTATTAATCAATTTGAAAACAGATTCTTTCAGCTCCTACTGGTGCTGCCTTTGTGCACAAACCTGTTTGCCTCCTCATCCTCACTGTCCTGGCCCTTAACAGGTCTGGAGACTATTACTCTCACTTCCTTTCAGTCCCCTTCTCGAGAACTCCATCAGTTTAGTGTCACACAGACATCATGGAAGAAAAAGGACAGACTCAGGCTGCACAACAGCACTGGTGTGGATTCATTTGAAGAGACATACAAAAATATATGGTTAACATCTAACAAGTATCCATGTGCAAGTGTCAGAGTGCATCCCATTCCTTCCAGAGACTGAAATTCTTTAGAAAAATATAGAGCAAAAGCTCACTTAACTATTTTATCTTCATCCCTTTCCTTCTGTCTCACTGGCTTCATCTTTTTAGCTCATTCAGACAGAAATTTTACAGGTTGTTTTGTACCACATTCATACAAGAAGCCTCTGGAGCTCACTGGGATCTCTACCACACCTCAGACTCAAAGCTCCCAAAACCAGACACAGCAACATGAACTCACTGATATCCTAATGCAAACATTAATATTACACTTTCCATTGGCAAAACTTTGCAAAGACATTTCATCACAATAACCTTTGATATGTCCTCCAGCTGGAGTATCTTTAAAGCTTCTTATTGAAATAATTCTGTTAAAGTGCTTTTCGAAGTAGTGCTCAGCAGGCTTTGTGCAACATTACAAACAATGTGCTGCTTTAAAACAGTAACTGAAGGAAAGGACCTACCTTAGCAAGACTAGTAAAAGCCTAAGGAGTGAGCCTGCCTAAGAAATATGCATGTGCTAGCATAGTCTGTACAGAATTAGCAGCACTATACCAAACAGGATCCTCTCACGAGCTGGACTGGGACGTGCCTTTTTCTCAGGTGATATTTGTATTTCACAAATCAATCTGTAGGCCGTGCTTAAATATTAGGGCTTGTGTTATGCTCATTATTTTCTCATTTCTTTGTCTGCACATGGTTACCTACTTCACGGTTTTCATACACTACTCAGTGCTTTCAAATTCTGCCAAACATGCCTTAAAAAAAAATTTTAAGAAAGGTGGAAAAGACTCTCTGGAGAAAAAGTTAATAAGAAAAAAAGATGCATGGTATTGAAGTGGAATCCATTGATCATTTCTTAGAGGATGCAGCTCTCATGTGACAGCTGTAGGGAGCAACAGCACTTACTGAAGCTGGTAAAATAGCTGAAGCCAGGCTATTTAGAGCAAGACAATGTCACTTCTGTTCCATTTACATACGATCTGATATGAACTGAGCAACAAAGTCTTTCAATGTCATTTTCCACTGATACCCTGAAAATCCTCTTGTATCAAAAGCCACTGTTTATATACTCTTATATATATATATATCCATTTAGTAATACCACAGATCTACTCCTTATATACATATCCCTTTAGTAATACAACAGCTCTACTTACCTATACTTCCTTTGTCTACAAAGAAGTCATTTAGCAATGTTTAGAAAAACGCCCTTTTCCTCACGTTCCCCACAGTCCATGCTCTGAGCCAAACACTACCCTTGAATAGCCACAACAGTTACCTGCTGGACAGACATTTGACAGCAGAATCTCACTCTCTTAGGCTGTGGTAAAAAAAACGGGTGTGAAGCATCAGGGAGAGGGGCAGATGAGGGAGAGGGAGGACAGATGACGTTTGAAGGAGTTGAACTGAATCGCTTTGAATGTTGGAACAGGAGATGGGAGAAAACACGTAGCAGCCACATACCTTATCCATTTCACTAAAATGATATTCAAAAATCAGGCAATGCTGATATTCCCAGAATTAAAATAATAAATATCAAGATCTTCCAGCTAAATCAGTTATTATCCCACTACAGGCTTTCTATATTGTGCTATTTACAGTGAAATACAAAAAGTATTTCATTCATACAATTACTACAAAGAGCATCCGTGATGCAGAACAGCTTTTACACACAAGGGCACGGAACCTGCAGGCAGGGAGTTTCTCCCCACTTACCAGTGCAACAGGCGTTCAATGCAAAACAAGCTGTGTTCACTTCCCTTGGATTTCAGTGCTTTTTTTTTTTTTTCCCCTCTAACAAGCTCATAACAGAGTATTTTGTCACAGTCATTTTGTTTTCTAAGCCCTCACCAGCAGCGCAAGGGTTTAGGTGAAGGAAAAGCGGTGAGCTGGCTGCAAAGTGGGAATGCAGAGGAATTGGCAAGTGTAGAAAAAAGTGGAGAAGCTACAAAAAAATTTATTTTCCAACAAAATAACTCTCCACAAGCTGTGTAAACTTTTCTTACTAAAACAAATACTCTAAAACACAAAGATTTTACATTTCCAGTGAAACACTCACAGTAACATTTGCCTGCTTTTCACTCTCCTGAAGTCTCAACAAAGAGCCAGCAGATTGATGCTTTGTCAATTACCCGGGTCAGTAAACTCCCCTCCCCCGCCCCGTATTCCCAGACTGTAATTTGGATTTCTGAATCAATAGAAGGAGGAAACAGACTTGCTGGGCTTCTGAGTCATCTTTGTTTTCTGCCACACACTCTGCTGCCTCACTCACGTGCGCGCACACACACACACAGACGCCCACCCACCGCCCACCCGCTCACATGCACACCTCTGCCGTGGCTGCTCTCTCATTCTGACAACAGAACAAAAAGTAAGCTGCGTCCATTGCAATCTCGTGACCTGTGCAGAGCAGAAGAATTTATAGTGGTGAGGTCGTTATCTTTACCAGAAGTTTAAAATGCAAAACTGGGTTTGCAAGGACAGCAATAAAGTGTTAAGAGTTAGACCCTTTATCTCAAGCACTCATTCTTATTTACAGTAAGTATAAGCTTTCTGCTACAGAAGAAAAGGTATTTAGATTGAACACTGTTACAGACTTCCTAAATGAGGCTAGTTCCAGTTGCCAGTAATTCAAAAGCAAATCTGCTGACTTGGCATTAGGACTCTAAAACAGTGTGATCAAACTTATATAGTAAGAAGGTGTCTGCAGAAATAACATTTATAAACTGTATATACAGTACACAGTACCAGTACATAGAAAATAGGGTTCGACTTCATGATCCCCTGTGTGTAAGGCAAGACTGAATTCTGTCTTCGAATGGAGACCACCAGAGGTACAAGCAACAGACAGTGGGTCTTAATATGCAAACCAAGTGCATACAAATTAAAAATCAGAGCAGACAGAAAGTTTTAGATCTCTTTTTTTGTTTTTTTTCTTTTTTTATGTGCTGATTCTGGCTTGCTGAATACACGGGAAGTTTCTCAACATCAAATGTACCTTTGTTTTTAAAAAACACTAACAACACCTCGATGGCAACAGATATTGTTCAAGTGGCAGCTACCGAAAAAACAAAAAACCAAACAAACCAGCTTGAAAAAAAACAGCATAGTACAACGACCTGGGGACCTGCGGTTGTACTACGCTAATTCAGAGAGCACTAACCCCCCAAAAAAGAAGTATATGAGTATTCTATTTCATGCTATTGCTATGCGAGCAACAGCAATACAAACCAGCATACACAAGGATACCACACGTTCTGCAGTGAAAGAACCCAAAGAGATTTTTTTTTTCAAAGGGGCATCGTCACAAGACTTCAAAAGAAACACAAGATCGCCAGAGGCAAAAGTTACTGCCGGATGTAAACATCCCTGTTCCATTCTCCCGCGTCGTTCCGCTTTTTGGATATCACCTCCCCATCCTTGTCGCAATATTGGTCCCTGGATTTATGCCGGCTGCGCTGTTTGTTGCATTCGTTGTGGTCCTGCTCGCGGTCCCTCTCCTTCGAGCGATGCCTCGACTCCCTGTGTCTGTGATCACTGCTCCCGTGGGACTCGTCTCTGTGATTGTGATCCCTGTGCGACTCGTAGTGGTCGCCGTGCTCGTGTGAGTAGTCCTCCTTTGGCTCTACGTAAGCCGAATCTCTGCTGTCTTGTGTTTCCGAGTCAAAAGTTTCTTGCCTGGGAAGGCCCCTGCCCCCGCTGCGGTGGTTGTGGTGTTGGCTCGAGGAGGAGCGGTGCTGGGATTTCTTGATGGGTTCAACCCGGGCTTCCTCTTCAATCTGTGAACCGCTGCGCTCGGGGACGGGGTGGTCGTTCCTCTGGTCTCCTTGCGAGCCCTGCTATCACAACCAGTAGTTAAGCTCATGGACACCAAGCACACCTTTAACAAACTTTCTCCGATATCAAATTCAACTAGAAAGTACCATAAAACCAACAAGATTGAACAACAATCCACTTGGAATCTAGACTAGGATAAAAACATCAGAACTCAACCAGTACTGAAAATTCAGTATGATAATACAAACAATTCTCAGCAGAATGGAGGGTGGCACTCGGGTGATTCTGCGACTCTTTCTTGTCTCCTGTGATGTTTTTGACCATTCCAGTTAGCGACAATCGCCTGCCACCACACTCCAGACAAAAAGAGAACATGCAGAAGCAGGACAGAGTGCAGAAGAATTGAAGGGAACCATGCCAGGAGAGGGCACGTATCAGTGGAGAGCTGACAGATGCCTGCTGGCAAACAGCCAGTACAGGAAAGTGAGTTTTAGAAGGCTCAGGAGGTAAACTCCAGCAGAGAACCCGAGTACAAAACCGTGGCTCTCCTAGAGAAGTTTTTTGGGGTTTGGGGTTGTTTTGGTTAAGAAAAAAGTGCAATTGAATGTGGTATGAATACAGTTTGTATTATGATACTCATAGTATCACTGACCGCCTGTTTTTCTCAGCAATAATCCCATGTCTTCACCATAAGGAAAAATTCAGCTTTGACCTCAACATTTTACGAGCTTAAGAATAAAGTCTGCTGACAAGAAAACCAGGAGGAGAGTGATTATTAACACCTACAGGATTTCCTAACACACCACTACTATTAAAAGACTGAAATAAAGATTACCAGGTAATAACAAACCTACTCTTCACCAGCATAACGCTTTGAAATCACTGCAAAACGAACAAGTGGCATTATTGAACTCATTCAGTGGCCGGGGGTGGGGGTCATTACATTAACCTGCTTTGATTCCCAAACCACAGCCAAAGGCTTTCCAAGCTTAAATGCTAAATGTAAAAGAAACAGTTGATGGTGAGATTGAATAATTCATCTCACATGAGGTGGAGAACATCAAGATAAGATCATCTCTAGTAGCACAAAACTGAAGTATGTTTTAACACTTATACAGGTGTTTCGTTTGTGAGACTTGTTCTGAACTTACCACAGTTAGTCTGAAGTTTGCCTTTCTATATAGAGTTGTCTAAAAATAAGGATTGCCTCAAGAGCAACTCATGGACTCATCTCCTTTCTATATTGTGGAAAAGAGCTAGGAGAAAGGAGGCAATTTTGTCCTTCAGCCACAGATCCTGGCAGGTGGGTTTCTTAGCAACCCAGAAAGTAAAATGACAGGAACTGGACAGGAACAAATCTGTATTCTATCAGAAACTTATAAAAAAGCAACATATTTCAAATCAGTAATTTGATCAATTTGACGAGTTCTTCATTTTCTAAGACAACATTTTGTTCTGTAAATCTCCCAGTGACCAGCTGGGCTGCTCCACGTGTTCCTAATTCCAAACAAATGGTACAGATGAAAAGAAGGTAACAGAGACAGTAGTCAAATGCCTTGTTCACTCTTGTTTTTCCAATTCTCAGGGTGATTCTGATTTGCCAGAAAAGGAATGTAGCGGTTGCAGACATCAATAGATGCCTTCAAGGTGAACCAAAATGACTCAGAGGAGGTGAATGATAAATGAAGTCAAGTGAGAAAGCTGGAGAGCCTAATGCATTGCCTGCTTTGGGTCTGTAAACACACTTCTGTTAATACACAACCATGACTGTGTTGAAAGCACATCAACTGGGCACACCCGTGAAACCCTTTAATTCTCATCTGGTCAGATGCCAAGTATGTATGTACCCAGAGAGAGAGATTCCACTTCTACAGACTCAGATGCATCTCTTCTGCTCTGATGAGTACGTATGGAAGAGCAGAAGGAACAGGCTTAGAAACAATCCCTGCAATTCCAGAATGGTGTTAAGGCTGTTTGGATTTATGGGCAAATTCACTGACAGTAACTTTTTCCTCCTCAATATTCCAAGGACACTGACAATGGATTAGGGTTTGTCTTAGTGGTTCATAACAAAGCCAGGTCTCAGATTTGGATTAGATTACACAGGGCAGGAACTTTATGTTGTTTTGATTTTAATAAACCTTACAGAAAGGTTTTAAACCTTCACATTATAAGGGGTGGGTTTTTTTTCCTTAAAAGGGATAAAGTTTGAGTTAAGGCCATTTGTTTATTCAGGCTGTAATTTCAAAGAAACAGAGGTCCTTGGAAAGAAGTTTAAGCAGTGTTGAAGGAGCAGACAGAAGTCTGTCCACACAGTCAGTTTGGCTTGCTCCCTATTTCCATCCAGTGGTCCCTAAGCACCTGCTCCATATAGGTGAGGTTGCTCCAGTCTTCTTTTTGGGATTAGCCAACTACTTCCCTAGAAGATGAAACCTGAGAAGAGTTGTCAAGGCAGTTTACTCCAAAGCTATCCATGAGAAAGACAGGAGTGGTATGGTCTTCACTGACTTCATTTCAAACAATCCCAGAGGGCCTCACACCTTTAAGCAGCTGCAGCCATGCAATGCACACATCATGCCATAAAAACACTACTCTGGCAGCTGTCCACACAAATCTCTCATTACAATGTGCAATGTACACCTGGGACTGAGAAACCACAAACCTCAATTAACGTCTCATGGCAAAGGGGTGCTGCACTGGACCCAGGAGAGAGTGACTCCAATGCTCTGCACTGCAGATGTAACTGCTGGTGTGGGTTTTCCACTGCAGAACAGTCCACAAAACCAGCACAGACATAGCTTTTACATTCCCCAAACAGAGGGTCTTCACACTATTGAGAAAATGGGTTCTGACAGCCTGATTAGAAGATGAACCCACTCTATTCCTAAAGCGTGACAGGCTCAGGTTTGAGACGTCAGCTCAAAATGCATCGCAGGAAAAGAAAGGAAAGGAATGTAAAAGTTCTGTGTTCCTCAGGGGACTCCCATGGCTTTGCATTTTTTGGATTAGCAGACCTACAAACAAACTGTGAAACTGCAAACACATTCTCATTTTTAGTCATTAAAAGAAAAACCAGTTAATTTGTAAGGAGATAGCACAACATTCAGATGAGGGTTATTAAAGCTCTGTTTAGTTCCTCCAGAGAACGTAGTTAATGAAATGAGTATGTGAACTATAAATGCACACCCAGAAGGCACAGAAAACACTTGAGCAGAAGAGTAAACATGTCTACAAAGCAAAGTTTATCTAGCAAAGTGTGCACACAATATTGAATTTCATACTCGGAAATTCTTCCAGCTCACAATTGTTTCGGGGTGTTTCAGCTCTGAGGACAGAAAAAAAAGGCAGAAATGAGCTATAACTTACAGTCTCTTTTCCTGCAGCTGCTTTTGAAAGCAAGAGACAGCCTGCAAGGTGGCTGAAGCCATTTTTCTTGTTAAAGAACAAACCTGTCAAGTCTGTGGGCTTGTAATGGGAAATTAATTTGTTGCCTCAGAACATTGTTTTGTAAGACCACAGAAGCAAACAGCAATTTGCTAGCATTTTGATTTGGCTGCAGATATTTTTTCTCCTTTCATTTTCTATAAGGAGAAATTTCATTCTCAGCTAAAGTTATGAATTTTAACTGACATAAGCCTGTAACTTATGGGCATAAGTGGAACTTGGGTGGAAATGTAGATACAGTAGGCCATTATTTGAGCTGGGACAGATGTATTTTAACTCCCACTGTGATCTTCTCAGCCTCAGAGGTGTGACTCACTATCATGAAGCAGCATCTTTAAAGACCTCATTTCATACCATGCAACACATATACAAAGGAGAGGATCTCCTGATGCTGAAAACCTTAAGACAATTAAACCAAGCAAAAGCTTAAGGAGAAAAGAGAGGACAAAATATGCTCCAAGTCAGCAGGCAGGTCAGTGTGGAGGTGGGAATGAAGCCTGCTTTTCCCAGCTGCCAGGCAGCTCACAACATCCTGCCTCTCCAGGGCCTTCTGCACCACGTGCAGTGAGACTTAAGTTTTATATCAGACTGGCTAGAAGGAAGCATCTCCTTTTCACAGCAATGGCCAATGAATAAAAGAACAAAGGAAGCACTGGAGGGGCAACTTTGACCTTGAGACTTCAATTATATAGTTAGTCATTTGCAACCTTCCCAACTCCAGAGCCTGTGGGAAGACCAGAATGGATTCCCTCCAACATCTGTTCATCTGCTCTGTACATAACCCAAGTTGTCAGGCAGGGCCCTCTAGGGCTGGGATTTGCCTATTAGTGGCAGTGTCCCCATCAGTCAGGGAGCTACCAGAGGCTGGAATGTGCATAGTTATTAGTCCAGTTTTATGCCTCTGATTGGATTACATATGGCCAGCTATAAAAATACTTGTGGCTGGTACACATTTAACTGGCACAGTGGTGTCTTGGGCACAATGAAATCTGAAGTATTTCACTTCACATCACCATATGTTTTCAGTCAGGTTGGCTTAGTCCTTGGAATCCGAACCAGCCCCTTAGTCAATATGCAAACACATGCTACTGTGAATACAATGGCAATAACAATAATGTGCCTGTATTTGCCTTTTATACTGACAATGGGTGACTGTCCACTGAAAAAGCTCTTACTCTATCAACAACAGTAAGACACACTCAGCATATTCTACTAACAGACAATTGTGCTTTGGAAGAGAAAGAAGCTGAGAGAAATAAAAAAAGAAGAAGAAATGGCATAAAAACTGTACCTGTAAGTTAATGTTTGGACCTGGGCTAATAGGAAGAGTAGCTGTTGCAAGTGTGCGAGTGAGGAGCTGGTTAGGAGGATTGCTGCTAGGTGGATGTGTGGCCTTCCAGTAGGCTTCCAGATAGTCAGCAAGGTGCTCACAAGCATCTTCAAGCTGGTTCTCATCAAGAATTACATCGAACATTTCCTGATAAAGGAAAGGTTTTAGTGAGAATAATCAAGAACCAAAGGGAGATCAGCTAGAGACATGGATGACCACACTTTCCATTCATCAGAAATGAACCACCTTTCCAATACTTGTGTTAAGATATTTCACCCTTTTGGGCTGGTTTAGGGTTCTTTTAAACACATTTGATACAAAAGACAGGCATCATAACTAGCACTAATGTTACACTTGCTAAATGTTAACACTAATGTTACACTTGTTAAAGTCTCATGACTTCCCCTTAGTAATGCACAAACAGTTAACGAAGATACAAAGAGGCAGTTTGAACAAATCTTAGAACTCGAATATCCAGAAAGCAAAGTTAAACACTAAAGCTTTCAGTTATTGGAACAATGGTAAGGAAAGGGATTCATTTCCCATGTGTAGAGTAACTAAGAGAAAACTAAGACAAGCTAAGACCAGTAACTAGTAACAGTAAGAAACACAAGTCATACAGATCACCCTGTTTCCAAGTGTCATACAAATATCAGGTAAGAGATTAGTCATCCAGTCTAATTTTAGGTATCTCAAGTTAGTTACAAGGTGATTTTGGACCATTCTCTCCCCACTCAGAGAGACAGAAGTCCTCCCAAAGGCAGCTCTGAGAGCCTACGCAGGTCCTTGAGGACCTGAGGAAATTAGCATTTTAACTGAGATGCCTCAACTCTAAGTGATGAAAACATCCTCCTCACCTCAGTAACTAGAGCAAATTTCCAAATCTCCAACTGCACTGAACCCTCACTTCCTGGTCCCTCACCCATACACATGGAGTGTGTTGGTATGTTGAGTGTGCAGGTAATAATGCTTGCCACATTTAAAATACACCTGGAGTCTCATCATCTCTACTTCATTTGCTCCAGTACACACCAAGAGCATAACTGCAGAGCTATGCAGTACTCCACAGCTCTTTGCCAAAACTGTGACCAAGGACGTCAGCAGTGATGGGCTGTGGTGACATGTGCCAAAAGGAGCTACCCAAACCACCAGCCTTACGCTAAACTGCCAGAAACAAAGCACAGTCACTAAGAAGGTTCATTAACCCCAAGTAAAACAAATGCCCAGATTGTCTGAGTGGTGAATATGTTCAGCACACATTCTAACAACTATCTGTGAGAAGAGCTGCTTTTCCCTGCACATTTGTGCAAGGCCCAAAGACCTCAGATGTTCTCCAAAAAAGCACTAGTGAAATACGTCCAGAAGAGGGCGAACGGTCCCAGAAATCCTATCATTAACTTCGTGCTTTAACAGAACGGCACCTTTCAGAGATCACAGAATAATTCTGGTTGGAAAAGATCTTGGAGACCATTAAGTCCACCCACTAACCTCACACTGCCGATCCCACAACTAAACATTAACAGTGACTCACAGGAGGACATTGGGCCAGTTTATCAGCTGCCACCATCTGAACATTAAGGTGTTTGGCCTGAGATTTCCCTCGAGATTTTATTAACCTCTGTAAAACCTGTGAAAACAAAGACATTAATAAACATCTGCAGGTTCAGACTTAATGCATACGTTATAAACACTTCAACTGTCCATCTGCTGGTGTCAGGAGCATTTCCCATGCTGTTTACATCCAGAATAAGCTCACATTTACCTCCCAAAATCTCCTTCCCTGTTAAGAGAAATAAGAAGTTTCCTCCTTATCTTCCTCTGCTGCTTATGATTTAGTTTTTTCCTAAGCTGAAACTCTTCAATTGCTCTCCTGAGCAATTTCAATGTTCTCCTCTTTCAAATGTCTCTTCATGAGGTCTGTGCAGGGTTTTTCATGGAATGAAAAAGCACATCGCCAGGACATGTTGAAGTTCACTAATCAGTCTTTCCTATCTGCATGAGTTTGATTTGTCAAACTTACTTCCTTACTGCCCTTACTTCCATGATTGATAGTAAAAGGGTAATCCCAATTTAAGAAAGCATTGGAGCTATAATAGCTTTTCCAAGAAGGAGTTTTGATAACACCAGAGCTAAGATACTTTTTTGATGAGTAATATTTCAGCACCCAAAGGGAAGCAGTAAACTGTATATAGCTCCAAAATTTAATGAGGACATGTGACCAAACCCAAATCACAACTGAAACAGGATGAATATCAGGATTAATATACTTACCTTAGGAGAAGAAATCTTTACATATACTATAATGGGAGCCAGAGAGGTTTTGCTCAGTTGAGCTGGGTGGTTAATGGTATCGGCATCAAGCACTACCAACTGCAGTGTCCTTGCTAATTCAAAAATCCGTTCAATTTCACTTTGAACTTCAGCTGCAGATAAGTAGAAAATTAGAGTTATGAAAGTATTAAAGTTTTTAAAACACGTAGAAATGAGGTAGCCCAGCATGTTGCTCCTCCTCAGGCTGGCAGGACTTTTCAGCCACACAGTTTCCTGGCACGCTGGGGAAACAAATGCAGTGTTAACAAGAGTATTTTGCCCTCAGTTTGTTTCCCTTGCAGGCAGCATTGGAGCCTCTCTCATCTCTACAACCTCCTGTAATCCCAGCCTGGAGAGATACTTCCTTAGGAGACCCCAGCTCATTTATGTAAGAAAAAAAATGGGAAGAATGCTTGTTGCATGCCATGGTAATCTTACTATGCTATTCCTTTCCTACCAGTGAGTAATTTCAGCTCAGACTTTAAGCTTACATAGTAATCAATGTGCTCAAACTGGAGTGCCCGAGAGGGGCATTAAGACATACTGAGGTGCCTATACTAGCAGAAGCTCCCATTTTTTCCATTGACTTCAAGTTATCAAAGCTTTGGAAAACAGAGTTTCCTTTGTATACTGGCCTCAATATGGTACCACCTTAAAAATATGATTACTTAAAACTGTTTAAAAGCAATAACTCAGTGTTCCAAATACTGCAATGGTATGGTGTCCTTCTCACAACCCCAAGAGTTCTAGAAAAGTGATTTTCCTATTAAAAAAAATAATCTTGTGTTCTGGTTACTCATGCTCCCAGCACTCTGCCTGATTGGCAATAGCTTCCAGGGCAAAACTGTCCAAAGAGGGATGGACTGTGTGATGTAGAGATTGTCTTAATTCACAAACAAAAGTAAACTAAATCTTGTAAGAGCAAAATCATCCTTGAAATGTAATTGCATTTTCCTGCTCATATCTTGAAATAGGCTGACTTCACAGGGAAATTACAGAAGCTGGGTTGCTTGTGCAAATCTAGAAATAGTTGTAGAGCCTGTTGAGATTGTAACTCATACAGGTTTCTCCTTGGAGGTTGTACAAGCTCCATGAACTAAAACCTGATTTGACAGCAAGCCTGTTCAAAGCAAATATTAGAAAATAACCAACAAAAACTTCAATGTCAACAAGAGGTACCAAGATCTTAATTATTAGACTTTCTTGAAACTACACTATCAGGATTTCTTCTATTATGCTGTCACAAACATTACATTTCCTCGAGAACACAGCCTGCCTGAGGTGGCTAGAGAGACTCTTCTATAGTGAATCGTCTCTTTCAAGAGGTGTGAAGATATTGATTTTGGTTCTCTTAGAACAGCAACTGAATAAATTAGGTACCATGCTAAACTGCAAAATTTCCAAGAGAGAGGGTAAAGCGTCCCAGCTAGTCTCCATTTAGCTCAGACTCTTTTGGTTCCAAATCAACAGGTGACTGCTACAATCACTTCATTAATGAAGTAACATCTTAAATGGCCATGGGAAGAGCTATATATGATGCTCTCTGTTGGAGGAGGTTGACATCGTTTGGATCTATTAGAGACCACCTCCATCTGGTTTTAGTTATCTCCAATTTTGCCTGAGCACGTGCCAATCATTCTTTTCCAGCAGAAAACACTGCAGAGCATGCTGGTATGGGAAACGCTGGTGTGTGCTTTCCTGCTTGTGGATAAAAACACCGTGGCCCAGCTGCTGTCTGAATGAGGCCCACAGTTTTGAAGACAGAGCTTCTGATGGTTCTTGGCACATTCACAACTACATTTTCTGCGAGTTTGTTGCACAGAGATACTGTTGGAATGACTAAATACCATTGTCTAAGGAAGACTGTCAATAGTCTATCCCTAATTTAAGTCCAAATGACAACTAGAATAAACATATCAGAGTTAATTTGTCACACTGTTCTGTTGACGAGTTTGGATTGCTTTCCTGCAATTTCAACCAGGCCCAACACTTCAGACAGCATAACAGTATCAGTTAATGTATCATTTTAAGACCATTCCAGACTGCTAAAAACCCTTGTTCAAGACAATTTATAACCAGCAAAATCTGTCTTTTTGACAGTGTATCATAATTTTGTCTGGGAAGCAGTATTTGCTACACTGCTGGAAGCACTTTTCTGCCAGCACAGAATACGTCTCTGTGAAGTCGATTTCCTGCTATACTTTTTGAAGCCACTCTTTGCCAGGGCAGAATATGCCTCAGGGTATGTTCTAATGTGAAACATGCCCAGGGAATTAACTGCAGGTAACTATAGTCCTATGAACAAACAGTTCCCACCTGAATCTGAAGATGGAGAGGTATCTTTTCCATCAATTAAAAAGCATTTTAGTATTTCTTAGTCTTAACTTGGGAATAGGAGAAAAGTTCAAGGAACTACATTGCATGGTTTGATGAACTGGTATGTTCTGCCTCTACCTCTCCAGTCAAGAATGGATGGAAAAAATGCCACAGAGCTTGCCAAAGAAGTCCTGATCTCTTGGGCCTTAAGTGTACTTCTTCACCTTCTGGAAAAGCCTGCATTTTGCTTGAAATCTTTCTTGTATTCTAACTTTTTTCTACACATGAGATCGATGCAATTACTTCAATAACAGTATCTTATCAGATTGCAAAGACCTTATTTAGTGCTGCAGCACAGCTTTGGTTTCCTCTTTGTTCAGCCACATCTGTCAAAAAACAAATTCTGTAAAGATAATTTCCCAAGAGATACTCAATATAACAACAAGAAAGATACTCAATACAATTTTTCTGTCAAGCTTCTGACCAAAGTAAGCAAAGAATCCTACATGTCATGTAGGGATAGTAACACAAATGCCACTGGTAGTTAAAATAGCTGAGAACAATGGCAGGGTGGTATCTTCAATCTTCCCACCTCCGTGAATATAATCTATTTATAATAATGTCCCTTCTGATGTACTGGAGAGGTGTCAACAGTGAGGCTGTAACAGCTAACTCCAATAAAAGTGTATTTCCCAGTCATACTGAGAGGCATAATTACATCTCCTATGACAACTGTCACGAAGTGCTGGCAGCCCAGCTATAGCACTCCAACCTAGAAATAAGCTACCACATTTTAGGGGGGGTGACTCTAAGAAACAAGAAGTGCACATCTCCCAGGAAACTTTAAATACTGTGCTTTAAACTTACTCCCATATATTAAATCCAAGTACCCCTACTGTACCCTGCCATGGATAGAAATGCAAGGCAATGCAAGCACAAATAAATGGCTCATCCTGTTACAGGGGCAGTTGAATATTCTTTACACTGGCTGGATCTTATAAGTGCCAAGCAAAGAAATCTTTAACACTTCACTACAGTAATCTCACCTAAAATCAAGGTAAAACCACAGCAACACTGCTTTGCATCTATGTTAGTTCACTAAAACCACAAAGAACTATGGTGGAATTTGTGGTCACTCATATAACACCATGGTAAAAGATGATTCTCTGCTTCACACAACACTCCTTCAAACCTGGGCAGAAAGCATCCCCAGCAGCCAGGAGTCACTGGGACAGCCAGTTTGACAGAGCAGTGGCTACATCAGTATTATGTTTTAGGAAGACCCTGATGAGGTGGCTGTTTTCTAATGAGGATGCAATGCACAAATGGTTCTGCTCTGGCCTGCAAAGGTGAAGTTACGCCATAGAATATTGCTTATATGCAGCTAAGAGGTTTTGATCATCAGCAGAACAGTGAGGTTCACATACAGTCAACAGAGTACAGGATGACTTTAATATCCTAGATAATTTGATCTTATCTACTTGTTTGCATTAGCAGTTTTGTTCACGGAAACAACCTGTAAATTACTGCTTAGACTGTAACAGCCACAGAGACAAAGCATTTCATTTTTCTAAGCTGAGCTCCTGCTATTACAGACATACAGTAGGAAAAGAACACACCTATGCCAATGCATGTCATATAAAAACACTTAGCAACACCCTGCACAAATGCCTTCCAAATAGTTTCTTTAAAATAAGGAGAACAGCCATCAGTAACCATGACATTCCTTATGTTAATTCTTTTATACAAGCACACTTACTTGAAAATGTTTAATTACTGAATTCCACCAACATAATTAAAGAAATGAGAAGTTTAAGGAAGCCTAAATGCTAAAACAAAGACAAAGCAAACAAATGTGCCTTACATATCCCCAAGTGCCTTAGGAACACACTGAGAGTATCGTGCCAATAAAACTGTTGAGAAATGGCTAAAGGTCATATCTGAAATCAAAGAAAATGAAAAAAGAAACCCCCAAACCAGATGACTATTGAGTTGTGCCCACACACATCTTGATTAACAAGTAAATCATGAGCTTGACTGACGGAATTCCAAGTTTAAGTTTGTGAGCATGTGTGTGTCTACTCAGATTGACATTGTGCACTAACAAGAATTCAGGGGCTTGGCCATGGCAGGTTGTCTCGAACTACTTTAGATGCCTGTGCTTGCTGTATACAAAGTGGGGAGATTGAGATGCTACCCAATGTGATTCAGAAAACCACGTGGTGTGTGAGAAGTCTGAAGTAAGGCAGTAAGAAACTCCAAGCATACATAAGTGCTTGGTGTCTTTCTCTTTGTCTTCCCCCTTGCCTTAGGCACCAGCTACTCTGGGCAGGCAGGGAGCTAACAATAGGGTCATGCTGGGCAGGCAACATCCAGCTCCACCCCCTCCCAGGGCAGGCGGGCTCAGCCTCCTCAAGGCATGATTAGGGGTCAGTCCACACACCAGTGGCAATGCTGGGGTGCAGAAGCCTCTGTGCCTCCCCTCCAGAGTACCCAGCTAAGAAGGAAAAAGTCTTGGGAGTTGAACATAAGCAAATAAGAGGGAATAAATGCCCTAGCTTATTCCTCAGGCCATGGGCCAGAAGATTTCTGGATTACAACTGCTTTAATCAAATTTCTAACATAAATGCAGTTTTGTGACTATTTTTTTCCCTGCTCTCCACCAAATCCTTAGCCACTAGCTTGTTACATAAAAAGGGGAGGGTGGGAGTGGGAGGATGCCAATATTTCCCAGGGAAAGTGGCTGCATGTGTTACTCATGCCTAGCAGATGGGGCTCTGGGAGGGACAAGGCAGGAAGGAGAGGAGCATGTCTGCTGCTCTGCCTGGCACTACTGTCTGGGCTCAGCTGAAGGGGAGCTGCGGGGTGAGGTGCTACTGTGAAACAGGGCTTTCCTCTTCCTGCCTGCTGAGGCTCAGTGTAGACACAATTCAGATGGCCTTGAACGTACACACACATCCTGGTGGTATTTACAGATACAATGTGATGTTTGGAGACTTCAACATAACTAAGATCTATTCATAATGGCCTAACATGCCCTGAGACGTGATACTGTAATTAGGTGAAAACAGAAAAGACATGGTGTCATGAAAATGTCCACTCTCTCCCCTATTTCTCTGGGCTAGTAAAACAATTAAGAGAATGATGCTTCTTATGCCGACTTTAAACTAAAAGTGAACTTTAAGTGACTGGAAAAGCCTGAAATCAGTGGAGTGCAGCAGAAACAGGAGCAGAACGGTAACTGCTGCAGGAGTGGTGGCAGCAGCTCAATGCTGCTTCCATCATTAAGCTCCCCTACACTCTGTTAGGGAGTAATTGGGATAGTAAGACTGGGCAAAGCAGCAGTCTAACATTTATTTTTGCCCAAGGGACCAAGCAAGTGTCTCTGCATAGTTCAGAAGGGATATCATCACGTCAGGCTGGCACTAACTCGGATATTTCTGTGCTGTGCCTCATTACTCAGCGCAGTGCTACAGGCTTTTGCAGCTCTGGTCCACACATAGACACTAAATAAATGTTCCCTAGGCCTACTGTTTTATTCAGAACAAATTAAATACTAATAACTAATAATGATGAGCCTTTCTCACAGATAGTATGTGGAACCAGTCCCATCACTGGCTATTCAACCCCTTCTGCTAATGGTGTTCTACTTGCTAAACATTTGCCTATTCACTGAGTGGGAGAGATACTGACTCTGTAGCCTGATGCTTAGAGTGGGAGGCAAAACACGTGGATTGCAGTTCTTTTCTCTGGAGAAAGTTTCATTACTACACAAAGATTGAGCAGGACATAGTGACAGCCATCATGAAGGTGATCACAGCCCTGTCATGGCAGTGGAGATGATGCGTTCACACCTTTGTTAGCACAGAACAGGTATGAACCTATACTCCTTTGCATTCTGGTTAAACAACCCAGATCCTTAGTCCTGGATAAAGTCAGGCCATAGACACCAACTTTTTATCAGTCCATGACCCTAAAGAAGGAAAAAATACTGGTTCAATTCAGCCTGCAAGTGTGAATAGCTTCAAGGGAAGTGAAATGTACTTGTAGCCAACAGCTAACTTGCTGAAAATACTTCATTCACCTGTACAGCTATTTCAATTATTATACAATAACCTTAGCAATGATTCTAACATGTTGCTATAGCGTTTTGTCTCTAGCACATGTCTTGTTTCAATGCAGTTATCAATCACACAGATTTCAGTGCAGTACCATGAGAAAATCAAGTGACATATTGCTGAACTACCTGGAGAATTCATCAGACTCTGGACTTAGATATTAACAAAATTGAGGCTGGCCCAACAGGATACAAGAGACCTCAAGGATTTTGAGACCTGTGAGGTCGATGAATTATAACATGTTCAGGATCTTCATGCTATTCTTCCCCCATCTGCATGCAAAAAGAAGTGCAGCCACATCCTCGTGATAACCTGAAAGCTCTTGGCTTACATATTACAGCATTTTGGTTAAAGGCAGCTTTAAGTTTAACAGATTCCTTTTTCATATCTGAGGTTTTAATGCCTGCAAGTGAGAGTTCTGGACATTTGTCTCAGATATCTTGAAGATAAATTATAAAGGGACAATCCCACTGAACACTTTTTCTCCTCCCTTTGAACTATGACATCCTTGAAACTTTGCAAGCAAAAGAAACTCTTGGGTAAAACTCAATTTTGGATTCCTTTTCCACAGCCTCTGAAAGTAGGGAAGGATTTTTATGAGGCTTAGGTAGCATTCTTCTAAGTTTAATTCATATTCAGGCAAATGTTTACTTGAAACTTACCTATATAACTGTCATTAAATAATCAACACAATGGAGAACACACAATAACAATATCATATATATATACATAATATGTGTGTGTATATATATATGTGTAACAAAAGAAATTGCTACGGTAGCTTCAAGCATTCAAACTGGCTTTTCACACAGATATCATGAAAGTAAATGGGCTATATAATAATAAAAAAAAAATAATGTAGGGCTGAAATTGGCATTGATAATCCACCACTATTCCTTCAAGCATTTGCATTTCATTTTCAGAACACAAAACTCTGGGATATCAATCTAATGGTGTAAACAGGAGCTCTAGACATTTTCTAGAGTCAGCTTTCCAAAGGCAGGCACTCAATTGCACATGCAAATTGAGTGCATGAAAGGCCTAGCAGGTTACTGCATATGCACACAAAAAAAAAACACATAAAAAGATTCCCAGTCATTTGACTGCAATTGTTTTACCATACACATGATGACATATCTCACATCAGCATTCACAAGTCTGTGTTAGAATATGCAGATTAGGTGCACACACCTTAGAAATGTAGGGTGGAAAACCTAATCTGTAGCATTTAGTTGTCAATCTCAACTTTATGCTTAGAATTACTTGAAATTAAATAAAGAAAACCAGTAAGAAGGTCTAAAAGAAACACTTAACAATACAGTGCAAGATTGGCTTTTGTCTATCAGTGAGACAGTTAATGAGAAACACAGGGAGGTTCTGCGAGGTACAATAAAACACTGAACACAAAACAGCTGGAAAAGCAATTTGCAAGCTTGTATACATACCCAAAACATCTGGAAAAGGAGAGCATTAATGAAGCAAAGAATGGAAAAAGCCAAGACAATCAGGTTTTTGTACAAAGCATATAGCATGAGGTAAGGTTATAACAAGTGTAACATACACAGAAAGGAGAAAAATGTTTGGGTCTTTTTGATGAAGAAATGCAGCAAAAGCACAAAGCTGGTTCAGCAGTTTCTGAAAATGCCATGTGTACACATAGAAATTTAAGCCAATTGGGACTGATTTAACCATGTCCTGTACCTTCTTGGAGAGAAAAGTCTTTTCAAAGTTACAGATTTGTTCTAGGCTTTTAAAGAAATTAATCAATTGCCCTTAAATTTAGTTCAAGCATTTCACATGAAATATCTAACAGCACTGACAAGCAAACTCTTCATACACAAAACAAGCTTTCATACAGGAGGGCAGAAGGACTGTACTCCCAAAATCCTTCATTTCCTCCTAAATCTTTATGAGCCAAACACTATTTTTATGAAATTCTTGGATGCATTAATTTTACACTAGAATATCCAGTGGTAGCTTTGGTTTCCAATAAGTCAGATTCCAAGTCTCTTTTTAACAGATCCTTTTACAGAAGCAAACTTTCAGTCCAGTTCATGGCAATTCCTACTCCTGATTATCACACTGTTCAAAAGTCTGAGAAATAGCCTTCTCTGCTGCAGTTACAACTGCTGCTCACAGATGTGAGCATAACTGAGGGATAAATCAGTAGCTTGGCTGTCTAACTGCATGAGGTATCACTCCACACAGGTGGGTGAGGAAAGCATCAGCTTTCCATTTAACTGGAAGCAGGGAAGGATTTGGATTAAAATGATAATGGATGCAGAAATAAACATGAATCTCAGTCCACATGTCACTGACTACTTGAGGAGAGAGACACACAGCAACTCATCTCCCCATTGTTCCATGGCCATGCAGCCAGGGGAGTAAATCAAAACAGGCCAAATTAAACCCTGGTTTGTAATAAAAAGATAAAATCTTCTTGTGATAAATACCATTTTTAAATACTCAGAAGTAAGTCATTGTAGATAATCTGCAGTAGTTTGGAGAAAAGGCAAAATGTAGGTAGAGAAAGAGTTCACTTCTCACAACCCCCTCAGCAGACCGCAGCACATACTGGAAAAGAACTAATGTAAACTGAGATCCAATTCAATGGCTTACTTGTAACTGAAATTAATACTGGAAGAGAATATTATCTGTCTGCAAAGCTAAGATGAATAAAATAAGAAATGTCAAGACATATCTCTTAAATCAAACCTTTTGTGGTCTGTATTATAAGACAGCATGCTCAGGGACATGCAACAAAGTTGTTTCTGGAGAGTTGAATATCAGAAAGTTATCATTAATTTGGGAGGTTCAATTTGAGAAATGTAATGTCTGCTTCTTCAGAGTAATTATCACAGTACAAATTACACTCAAATTATAAAAACAGAAACAATTCTACTGGAAATCCTGATTCCTGGAGACTGTTTCTTCCAAAATGGAATGTAACCTTGAAGATTCTTTCAGAAGTCGGTAATAAGACTCAGGACATTTCTGATGCTGCTCTGTACTGTCAGTATGTGATGTCAGTACTGATTTGAGCTAGGCTGGGAATCAAAAGACTAGGTCCCCAGTTAAATGTCTGCAAAGAGGAGAGACTAAAAGAAGAGGAATTCTGGAGAAGAAGGAGCCTTAAGCCTGGTATTTCATGGGGTAACCAACAGTAGCTCCAGCATTCCATAAAGTACTGCCTGGTTTCCACCTGTGTTTTCCAAATCAGTGCACTACCATGCAGTGCACTACCATGAGAACCCTCCTCAGTCTCCTCTTTAGACTAAACAGCCCCAATTCCTGCAGCCCTTCCTCATAATGTACTTTCCACATTAGTCTTTCCACATCAGGTACTTCTACAAATCATGCTTGAGGCGTGGAGATAACACTGGGGGAAAAGCCATCCTTACAAAGCCTGTAATTAACTAGTCTGACACTATACAGGAATTTTGCACAAGAGGCAGCAAAAGCCACTATTGTGATTGAGTGAACACGAGTCTCCCCTGCCTTCTCTTCCTTCTGCTCCCCAGCACGCACCTGTCCTGCTGCTTGGTCAGCCAGGGCTGCTGGAAGTAAGGCAGGCACAGGGGATGCCCTCGTCCAAACCAGGTACAACACAAGGTGGTTGGCGTTCCATGTCCTATAGCCCAAAGATGTGTTTTAATTACAGAGGTTATACCCTCCTCTCCTTGAAGGGTAGAAGGTGGTGATAAAGGAGTTTCCTCTTTATGATCACAAAGTCAATTTTGGATCCAAAAACCCTCTCCTGTTAAAATTGACTGATTTACTGTCCCAAAAGTTTTGGTCTAATCAGTATTTCCTGTCCTGCTCTCCCCAAATTTGAATTAAAACTGCCCTCTTGTGCTTTCAGAGAACTTAATTTGCCTTCCTGAAGTTTTTTGCCTCATACAAGTTTCACAGCAAGTGAAACAGCAACTCACTGAGCAACTTCAATTCCCCACATTAGTTTGCACATTGCTCCAAAACATTAAGGCAGGGGACTGGTGGAAAAGTGGCCTGCAAACACATAACCAAAGACTGAATCACAGCATACACAACCTAAAGATACCTTAAGTATCTTTCCCAAAGAAGCTGTACAGTGAAACCTTTTTACTATTATTTCTTAACCTTTATTTAGCACAATTTGAGTTTGCAAACCTAGTAATCTTTTAATAGCAGGGTTTTCCTGACAGCTTGTAGCAAATTCATCACACAAACTGAACAATAAAAATTCCACTGTATGGTGTGATGTTGTCACTCACCTCTACTACTTGAGCTAAGTACACACAGCACAGTACACACAGCAGTGGTATGTTGTCATCTTCTTTGTGAACTGCTGCTAGAAGAGGCCACCTACCAGCAGCCTACAATATTTGCTGGTTCTGACTCTTATTTCTTCTTTGAGGTACATTGCAGGTAAGCAAGGGAACAAGCTGTAACACTCCTTGTACTTTCTTTATTTTGCCTTGAACAAGGGTTTTCTCACCATCTTACAAAAGCAGTTCCCCTTTCTAACTCCACCTTGTTTTATCTTATCAAAGTTTTCCTCTCAATCCACTGCCACCACATTGTTTCCCTCCCTTCCCTCTTGGTTGGTTTTTGTTCTCTCAGTTTATACCACATCTGGAGCACAGACCCTGGGTATTTTGCCAGTGTGTTCAACTATCCCAGCTCTTACACTGGAACTCCTACCTTTGCAAGCCATCTTCTCCTCCAGTTGAACAGCTTTGAAATTAACAACATTTTACACTACATGTTGGAGCGCAAAGTAGAGATGGCAAGCTGAAAGATGAGCATCTTCCTGCTTTAATTCTGCTTGGCTGCCCTCATTCAGTCTGCTAGGGACAGGATCTGTTCACCATCATTCCTGAACCTTGGCCAGGGAGAACTGAATCTTTAAGCAAAGCTTGGCAGGTGTTAATGGCAGCTTCTTCACTTTTCAGTCAAGTTTTCTCATTGTTTTCAGGAAAAAAAAAACCCAGGGACATGTAACGGAGATACCATTGTATTCACTACCAAAACCTTGCTACGTTATCAGAAGTATGGGATGTTACAGCTTTCAAAAGAAAAGGTTCCAAGAATATTTTAACATAGGTAAAATTCATTTTTTCCCTATCTACATTGTTAAAATGATCTGGTTGCTCTTAGCAATACTTCCAAGGATAACTTAAAATTCTTTTCTAACTCAATTTGTAGAGCAATTGTAAGCAACTGAAACCCTGGTATGTAGCAGGAAAGCTTAGATAATTATAATAGGTTCATTAAAATCTAGAGAGATATCTGTCTATTCTCAGAGACAGATAATCACTGTAATCTTCTCTGAGTCTCCAACTGAGGTTCTGTCAGAACTTTCCTTTTAAATCTCTATATCAAATAAAATATTTCCTAACCCAAAGAAAAGATGCTGATGTTCTTAAGGGTAAGGTTCTCCAGAAGATAAAGGAACAGATGATGAGGCTGCATTTTATTATTTATAGAGGTTATTTTCTTCTTGAACAATTTTTTTGGTGATAATTGTTTCACATAGATAAAAATAGCTTAGTGTGGAGAATAAATAGCTGATAGGCTTTTTGACACTGCATTTTTTTATTGCCATATTGCACAAAATTGCACATGCTTTGATGTTAAGATTGGGAAATTAATCCCCACAGTTCTGTTTGTTCCACAGCTCGGTGATCTCCATCTTTATGAGCAATATCCGATGTGCAAGAGCACTTTTTCTCTTCAAAATTAATGACAATATCTTTTCATTAGATTATTAAAGAGATTTTTGCAACAAGACTGACATTTTCTTTGATTATTCTTGTGAAGATAGTCATTATGTTGTTATAGAAACATAGAATCCTTTTGGTTGGAAAAGACCTTTAAGATCATCAAGTCCAACCACTAACCCCACACTGCCAAGCCCACAAATGGGTACATTGTGTGGTACATTGCACTTTGAGATTTGAAAACACTTCAATGAAGACACACTTGGAAGCAATCAGACTGCTTGCAATGAAAGATCCACAAAGATTCTCAGTCTCCACATAGCCGAAGGCAAGAGTTTTCAGAAGTAATTTTTCAAGAAAGAGAAGTGACAACTTTTTAAGGCAGAAAAAGTTCCCTCCTTGAAGGATAACTATATTAGGCAAAAGTTAAATACCCAGCCAAGGTATAGGTATATTCAAGAATTTTGTTATAAAACTGACAACCCATTTAGTAGGATGAATGATACTCTTTCCTGGTTCCACAAAATTTACAGGACTACAAGATACAACACCGTGTTCAGGGGAAACCAAGCTCTCTTAAAGGCTACTAAGAGAAATCTACAGCCTTGTAAGGACCCTTCTGGAGCATTCATCTGCCATCTGGTACGTTTAGGTTCAAGGTCCTCTTTTTTTTATTTGAGCAGGAACTTGAACTTGGGTGGCCCTAACACAAGTATGTAGAATTCTGGCAGGATTCATCTTGGCCACTTCCAGGTGTCTCTATACAAGGAAGGAGCCAGCAGCGGCAGTGAGGCCTTAGAAATAATTTCTAACACACCTTGTGCTAGGGGAAAGGCTGAGGTCAGTATGCATGAGCTGAAACTTCCCGAGATGTCATCTTTTCCTGTTTACTCTAAGGACACCTTGGGATGACAAAGCTCCAGAGTGGCCACCTGTACTGTAGATGCTGACATTTAGTTACATCTTCGCAGCTAAGTTTGTTTTTCTGTCTGGCCAATAAATGTTTAATTAATTATACAACTGGACAAGCTTCAGTACAGAAAGACTCACATAAGATGCCAGAAATTTATGCTACAAACGTAGCTACATATTTTTTTAAAAAACATGATCCCTTTTCCATCCCTCAGTTTTTGTCCTAATCCCAGCATTAGTTTCAACTGACAGGAAATGTGTATATTTTTCAGGTGTAATATCAGCAGCTATCACTACTAGTAATCTCATCAAAGATAATGCATAATACCAGTAAGACCCATATGATTTCAAGTATTCTGAAACCATCACTTCTGTTTAACCAGAAGAACACACCTTTGGATTCAATTTACTTTTCAGATGGCTACTTCTCTCCAGTGAGGCAAAGAGTGAAATATGATAACTGAGCATGAGCAGGATAATCCCAAATCAGCACTATATGAAGTTTTTACCTGGTAGTGATTTTAAAATACTTTCTAGTGCCAGGACTTCTAAATTATAGGAATCACGACTTTCTCACAGCAGAGAGGAGGCTATTTTTAGCTTACAGATATGAAAAGAGAGTAGTATACTTTACAGCTAATTTGCAGATAGCATCATTATATGTACTTACCTAAGCTGGATCTGGTGTTAGATCGCTCTATTATCGCATGCTTACTGGGGTTGTTCAATACTGAGCGTTTGGCAAGCGAGATGTCTGCTGTGACTCGTGTAATTGATATACTGCAAAAATACAGTAAAAGAGAATAGAATGCTATTTATTTTGCGTGGATGTGTGGAGAAAAAGAGACTTAACACTAGAATACAGTTAAGACTACAGGAAAACCAGTTCTTCTCAACAGTACGGTATGGTTTGCACAATATGAACAGAGAAGGAACTTTATCTAATTAACATTATTACAAGAACTATTTAGAATAAATTCCTCTTTCTGCATGGTATTAGGATGCTGTACAACCACTTAACTACAAAGCTATATGTCTTAGGAAAGAGCAGGCAGAAACAGGTCAGAGACGTGTGGCAGAAGACAGAACTTCCCTGGGAGCTCCAGGCCTGACGTGGTTAGGCTTTGCACCAGTATGTCCAGTATGAACAGGTTATTTTCTCTCTTCCCTAATTCTGATTAATTTCTTGAGAGGTATTGAATGACAACCTGGCTTACTTTAACTTTCTAGGGACGTGCAGAGTCAACAGGTACAGGTAAGGCTTAGCAAGGAAACTAGCACAGCCCTATAACTCTTATTTTCATTGTTCATTGTGCTAGTATGTTTCTTATCAGAGTGCAAGTTACCTATAATTTTCCAGAAAGATCCAACAATATGCTGGCCACCTAAAAATGGGGACTGGGACACAGAGAAGCATGCAAATGAAAGCTCTGGAGTATCTGGCAGGTTTGCTTTTGTGTTTATGAGAAAAGATGATCCAAGATAGAAGTGGTAACTTTCATTTATTTGTACGGACCTGCTATATAACCTTCTGCATATTCTAGGCTAGGAAAACAGTTAACTCAGTTTGTTTTGCTTTACAGGGTCAAAATGCACCCTTTGGATAAATTCTCTTTCAAGCTCACTGGTCTAAGGGGGTTTAGGGGGTCACATTTTTCCAGTGCTGAGAGCTAAATAGGACCAATGATATTCCCTTGTTCTTCCTTGTAATTTCAAAGAAGGAAACAGATTTGCTAAGAACAGGGAGGGCTCCTCTCCAGCGAGCACAGTCAGATGCTGTTCATCCGAAACGTAACTAAATAGGTCACTTTGCAAGGAGCTCAACATGCACACGTTATTTATCTAAACCCCTCCAAAATGTAACAAAGCCAGAAGTTAATACAGAAAAACAGAATTATTTGCACAATACAGATTAGCAACATAATTTTGGGAATTTAGGCATGATTTAACTTAAGCTCAAAACATAACCAAAGATTCTGATCTCTGGCACAGCTTCTCATGGATAATGCCATTAAGTCTTAAAACCAAATTCAGCATGTAATTTGGGCTGCTCATTAGATATCTTTATTTGGTAATTGATAAACATTACAAACTTTTACAGCTTATTTGTTTGTTTTGTTTTCTTGCCAGTCTTCCTTCCTACATGCCATAGAACAGTATTTTTCCATTTTTCAATGTAATTATGTTTAATTGAACAAAGTTAGATTTATCAGTCTAAAAATGCTAGGTTTCATTTTAATGTATTTTTTAATGTCTTTCTGAGATATATAACACCAAGAAGAACAAGGCTGCTCTCAAAACAAAGGGTGTGTATGTTCATAAAGTGAAACAATTGTGATGATGGTGGGGACACAGCTTGACAGCAGAGCGACAGGGAATGCAGTAGTGTGAATCTAAGAACCTCCTGTATGTATTTTTAGAGGACCTTAAGTACCAATTCCTACTGCTACTGACGTTTGAGATGCTTCAAATCTGCTACTAAAGAACATCAGTTGGATTGAGAATATTTGTAGATTCACCTTGCCACACTGGGATCTACAACTGAAAATCAGATATGCTCTAAGATGCTTTAAGAGGTAAAGATGCAATAACTTTTTCTCTGCTTGCAACACTTCCTATTTTGTTAACTTCCGACTCTGAAGGTACATATCTAAGATTTGAGAACTCTGACTAATATAAAGAAGGCCTAATAAGTGAGTAGGTATCAACATCATCATTCTGACTGAGATAATCCAGCAGCTTAAACCACAACGTCTGGTATTTTTTTGAAGAGCTGAAGCTATTAACAGTAAACTTCAAGCTCCCTCTTGAAAGTTTGACAGCACCAGGACATATAGAATAGTGTTACTGCTCTGCCCACTTCCAAACTAAATAAAACATTCATTGAAGTTACAGATATTATAAAAAGACCTTCCCATTTTCTCAATTCCACCCCCCTCCAATTCTCAGCCCACTAGCACACATCAATCTGGGACTGTGGCAATATAATTGCATGTGGAGAATCCACCTAATGTCTCTGTTCCATAGGTCTATGACATCGCAATACAGGACATGCTGCTCCTTCCAGAGAAAGATTCTCATTTGATATCTGTCCTATAATAATGCCTGGAGGCTCAAATACAAATGAAATTAGATCTTGTCTAGTATGCTGTAGGAGACAGGGTGTAACAGCACCCAGAACAAAATCCAGCAACAGGCTACCTGTCTGTTACCAAAGGTGTTCATATTTTAGCAGTCTTTTTGAGACTCCCCATTATAGAGTCCAGCATTACTGTGAAACCAAGCTCCCATCTTGAGGGATTGAGTTTGACAATCATATATATTAGATAGACTGAATTCTCTATCATTCTTTCCAAATTAGATGCGACTGTAAGAAACCAGAGCTGAGGAGGAACGGAGGCCCTCATCAACTTGTACAGAACTCAGGAAGCATTTATGAGATATAATTGATAAATACTTCAATAAAATAACTTTTTAAAGCCACAAATTTATTAAATCTGTAAGTATCTAGCAATTTGGAGTCCTAGTGTTACAGTCACCATGAAGAAGACATTCTTTTTTTTACCCTTAACAAATATATGCCATTGAACAACTCCTCCAGCAACTCAGCCTCAGTGTGCTCTGCTAAAGAAAACTTCAATCCACACTACAGTCCACTGAGAAGCAATTAACTACCATTCCTAATTTCCTACCAAAAAATTAGTCACTGTTTCTTAGAAACCTGGTAGTACCTGAAATGAAGTAGGACCTGAACTCAAGTAGATGCGCATTTCAAAGTACTTACCGCCCTTCAAATCTATGTTTTAAAAAATCAAACAATGCTTTTTGCATCATATCTGTCACCTAGAAGCAAACAAACACAAAATTATGTCACATAGGAAATGCACAATGCTTGATGTTAATAACAGTATGTAATAAAGTTAACAATAAATTTTATATCTGAACAGTAGGATTGGAATGTGACTTATTCTTGATCTGAATTCCAATCAGAAATAAAATACAAATAAGCAGCTATCTAGTGGAAGTAAAACTGTCTGGACTCTTGTCTAAGACATAAATTATGTTATGTAGCTTAACTAGCTTGGAACATTCAAATAAAAATGAAACATTCTGTTTTTTTTTTCAAAGTAAAACCATTCACAACAATCCCTTACCTCGTATCCCTTCAGAGAAGGCCCCACTAAAACTACTGGTCTCATAGAAGGCACTACATCATAGGGAGGGATGTGCTCTGTCTGCAAAACAGAAAAAGCCTTCAGCACCAAAGCATCTAGAGAAAGTGGTACACATCGCTTACAATATTAGGAGTTCTGAATTTCCAGTGATGTCACCAACATGGGAATCATGGATTCATCAACTTTTCCTGTACACTGGTAGTACAAGATAAAGACATATGAGGTTTAGAGATTTCTTTTGAAAAAGCTTTTCTCTGAGTTTTGGTTTTTCTAATGCTTTCATATTTGCTCTGGATATCTACAGGAAAGTTACTCTGGACACAGTCACATGTCCCACTCCATAATTCCTAACTGGTAAATTGAAAAGGTTAGTTCCAATAGTTGATGATTTTAAATTATTGACTCCAGAGCTGTGACATCTGTTTCCCACTAACATTTTATGTAGGTACGTTATGAAAGAGAAAAATCAAACAGGAAAAGTATAACACATCTTTTTTTTTTTTTGTGTTCCTGTCTGCCCACTGCGTGACCAAACATGGTGACACCACTGCAAATTCCCATGGGAGCACTCATAGTCTGAATTCCACATTTGCATCTGCAATTCACTTGCAAATCAAATCAAAATAAGGACTGATCAAGTTTGTATAAACTTGATTAAAGTTCATCAACATAAACAGAGCTTGGGATAGTAATCCTTCCATTTTAGGAAGTTTCTGTCACCACCCAAGAATGGATTCTGCTAGTACAATATTCACCAAACCACTTACTGATGTATCGTGCACAGTTTAGAAAAATTATGTTCAAATATAAAGATAAAAAGATTGCAAACATGTTTTATATTGTTCTCAGGATAAAATACAAACAAATTACACTGAGCTTTTTTGTTTCTTAAATGGCTGTTTAAGATATATCACCAAGAACGAGTCTTATTAGGAACAGATTTTTGTTTGTAAGGGCGGGTTTGGAATATCTTTGTCTCAGGGAATAAAAATCATTGAAATCCAAACCCAGGAACGTGTGGGTGACACTGAAAAAGGTATGTCAGGTGATTTTTCAAATGCCTACATAGTACAAATACATCAGTTAAGATCACAGAATACAGTCATTGTTTGTTTCAGTACTCAATGTATCCCAAGGTGTTTCACAATAACATTAAAATAAGTATATACGTTCTGAAACACAAAAAAACACAAAGACAGACATTAATACAGTGACAGCACAAAATGCTACACAAGCAGCAGTCTAAAGCAGCCTAAAACGTGGAAAACATCTTTGTGAGTGCTTTTCAGCATAATTGATCTTATATTTTGTTACCTGTAGCTTTACCAGATAATTAGTAACATAAGAATGAATACCAGTGCCCAAGGCATCATAAGCATGTGAAATGAATTGATTTTACAGAGTGTGGAATCTGACTCAACACATGTCAAAGCAAACCCCTGCAGTGATGCTGTGCTGGTATCCAAATGCTGCCCTCCACTTGGCTTGAAAATATTCCTGATAATTTGAGAAGCTTATTAGAGAGAGATTCTAAGAAAAATTCATTACAAGTGTGTAAATGCTTACAGCATGAGTGTTCTGATGCAACAGACCTTTGTCTTAATGTGGCTGACTCAACAGAAGGTACCTGTGCTAGAAGTTAATCGGCTCTCTGAAAATAAGTGCAAGGACAGAAATTACCTTATTTGATGGAATATGGAGTATTTTTAAAATCTGTTCTGTTGAAACAGCTTTTTTTTTCCTCACTAATCTTTACAGATTGAAGTAATAAAGCTGTCAGCTTCAGAAAGTTGAGTAAAAGTTATATAATAGGAGCATTAAAGTTCTTTAGCATTAGAGATCCTAATACTTTCTAAAGGGACTGGCACAGAGCTATATAGCTTTCACTTGCAGATTCAAATTCAAATGTGGACTCTGAATAGAAACTAGCAGTTTTGGCCATATGGCTTTTGCTCAGTGTTCTGACTAAGTAGATTAGTTTGGGATGCCCATTCAGTAATTACTGTAAATGCCAGCATTATAAAACCCACTATAACCAGTTACAACTCTGATAAGGAACAAAAGAGGCATCACAGAATGAAGTGAGAGATGGGACTACCCACCATCAGATCCAAGGTGGTTCATCTAGAAGCTGCATCTTCAAAAGATGCTTATGCAGAGAATATCCAATACTTGTCAACGTGTATTACTGTTCCTTAGCATTTCTATTTGGTTACAGATATGATTAAGTAAGAAGTTACTCAGAAACAAGAAACTGCTGTTGATTTACATAGTGGGCTGTTAACAGACCCTACTGAAGCAAATGCTGGTGACTTTGGAAATGAGAAGGGTCCAATATTGTTTAAAAGAGTCCAACAAGAAGGAAGGAAAAAAGTTGTATTTACTAAACACGAGAGCATCCATAGCAACAGTGTCACTTAGCACTGTTTATAAGCACTGTAACAGTCTGTTGATACCTGTAGATTTGAGTGGTTTGAAATGAATAAGAGCTACAAAGACTAAAGATTTAAAATCAAACCAGTAGAAATGTGGTATTTCACTGCACAGTTTGGCTGCTACCTAGTGTCTTTGTAAATCACTCCAGCAAAAGATCCTAGAAATGTATTGCACTTTGCTGTAACAAGATGCCAGTTGCATAATTCTCTGGTTATCTGGGTTATCTATGGAGAGATGTTGGCTCTCCTGGGAACCACCAGTACCACTTTCAATAGTTGAGTTACTAAAAAAAGTCTCCCTGATGGATGGCAAGAACGTTGGGCTGATAATGTACACATGGCAACAGGAAAAACTCCAAGTAAACCATCAGAACAAGTCTGCGGTTTTCCCTCAGTCTTGTTCACCTCAAAACTTTGCACCAGTGAATTATAAGTTTAAATACTGACTGAAGTAAAAATACAACAGGGTTTTTTTTTTGTAAGTACATGCTGAGCATCTCATGATATTACAATAATTCTTTCAATAGATCAAGTTCTAAGAAAAAGGAGACTTGGGGAAAGAGAAGAAAAGAATAAGCATGCACTAGAGGGGTGCATTATATGGATTTGTTAGAAATAACTCTTTCAAACATTTAGAAGGCCTTCTAAATATGTCTTATTATTCCATCAAAAAGGATAAGTACTGCAGCAGAATTTCACAGACTCACTGAACTTGGGATTCTTTGCTTTTTTCTACCGAATCAACTAAGAGTTCAAAACATTTCTTCCCTGTTTCTAGAATAGCTGCACTGTTGATCTGGGGCAATAATGCTAATGATGCCAGTGGCAGGATAAACACAGGTAATTGTGGATATAAACTTACCGATTTCTGCTTCTGCTTAGCTACAGCAGCATGGAAAAGAAACAAAGAACAACAAAGCATGCATGTTATTGACTTGTCAAAGGACGCAGACAGTTAACAGGACTAGAAATGTGACGCAGTGCAGGTGAGCAGGTGGACAGATGGGAGCTTGGAAGTCGGTGTTACCTTCTTAAAGAAGGGCATTCTTTTCTCTTTGGAGTGGGGTGATGTTACACTGTTTGCACTGGGTTTGGGGGAGCGATGGTTTGCTGGAATATCATTTTCTTCTGCATCTAAGCCAGTGGCATCTATGTCTATAGCTATATACAGACAAACAATTCAGAATTATCAGATGACAGGGAAAATAAAGATAGGTTAAAAAGGAAATAACAGAGAAATCAAACTGCCCAGAGTAATAAATAAATTAAAAAACAAAACAAAACAAAAAAACCAATACCAAACAAAAATCATCCATGAGTACAGAACACAATAAAGGGGAAAAATTTAAAGGTGTAGTACATTAGGTTTAGAAGACAGAAAGCAATCTGTAACAGCTACTACATTTCCTCTGGTCTCCTTTTACACAGCTATGTCACACATACACAGAATTACTCTTACAAAATGAAGCAATGGCCAAGTTTGTTCTTGTTACATCAGTGTAAATCCAAACTTGTTCATCAGAACAGATAAAGACTTTTACCCGTGTAAACAACAGAACTTGGCCAACAATGTTTGATTTTTTTTATCGCAATGAACACTAATTCAAAATGAGGATCATCAATTACAACTTGAAATGTCACTAGCATGTCTATAGGAAATTAAGAAACAGAAGAAAAAAACACTTTTGAAGACAAAACCAGCCTGATACTCATACAGTAACATGTACGTTTATCTCAGAGTGGACCACAATTGGCATTTGAAACCATTTTTACTAAAATGTACTCAAAAGATACATTTATTAGAAATGATAAAACCAGACTTATTAAAAGTGAAAACTAAAAAGAATGGGTAGCAGGAGAGAGGAAATTGATCCCAGCTTGACTCAGAGACCTGGATCCTTCTGTAAAGAGGACGTAGGCAGGGCAAAATGGATGCAAATACAATAAAATGCTGCTGTTCAATTTCTACCTCAAAAGAACGTACAACACACAACACTTCTACCATGGATATAAAATATTCACCCTCTTTAGTAAATAACAACAGTTTAATCAAAAATCCTTATGGACTCAGAAATAAATACATTTTAAAGATGCAAAGCCATGTTATCCTGAATGCTGAGTCCAACAGATACCTGCAAACTGCACTGAAAACAGAACTAAATCAAGCAAACAACTACAAAACAAGAGCAGCTTCCTTGTTTTCAATTCTGATCTTAAGTAATGAATTAAGCTTGTCTTCAGAAAGCAAGTACACAAAAAGCAATCCACAAACACGCCGTACACGTGACCCTTGTGTGTAAAGATCTTATCCACCTCTTGACACACTCTGCTAACAAATACTTATCTTGCTGTGTTGATATGTCAAACTGTATCTAACTCTGAATGGATCTGTAAGCAGTATCATTGCCACTGACTTTATCCAAATCCATAATTAATCATTGCAATCTATTATAAAACCATCTTAATGACCTGCTTTCAGCTGCTTGATGAGTAGGACATCAACTAACACAGTGGCATGTGCTATTAAATTATGCAACGACTAAATATTTCTTTCAAGCCTATATGCAGCTACTGATTTAAGAGACACCTGGGACAGTGATCTGATAAAGTATGTTTTCCCATTTGAATTATCCACGACCTAATGCCTCAATGGCTGATGACCCCTGAGTTACAGAACTGTGCCTTTGAGCATGCCCTTGCCAGGAATGCCTGTGACTAGATCCACACCCTGTTTCCATAGTCCTGCTCCTAAAAATAGCCACTGAAATCACATAACATTTTCTTCTAGCAACACTGTTCCTTCATCCTCTTCATGAATATAAAAAGAACACATTATCTTTTCTTGAATACAGGCCAGGACAGATGCTATAAATCACTCATAATAAGGCACATTAAAACTCCTTTGGTTCTACGTTCAACTAAAATCGTCAGTAAAGAAAAATCAGGGTAGTAAAGTTTTTCCTGGAAAAAAACGAATGCAGTATTTGATCAGCTACCTATCAATATCTCTTTTTTTTCACATTCAGCCTTCTCACTGTGCAACATTCTCCATGATAGTACTTTTACTGTTAATTAGAATTAGTTCATTGGGGTTTTTTTTGGTAATTTTCATCATCATCCTGTTTGGTGGCCTATGAGGACTGTATGAATTGATTACCATATCAATATAATACTGACTGTTTAAATGGCTGTGAGCCACCCTTTCGTTTGTTTTTCACTGGTTGTTCATCTGGTTTGTTGGTTTGTGATTCTCTAATTCTGTTTTATTATTAGTATTGGCCTGGGAATAATAACTGAACTGTAGTTCTGAGCCACCAGAGTTCTTGTGTTACTGAAAAAACAAGCTTCTTTCTTCTTAGGATGTCTTAAGATAAGTAGACTCAAAATCTCAAGATCACAGAAAAAGGTAATGTACACTATTCATAAATATTCTCCAAATCTTCAGTGTAATTGAATAAAATTTACCAGATTTCCTTTTTTTTCCCCAGAAAACCATGTTTCTGAAATCTGCTTCCTGAAGGAAGGATTCAATAACGCAGTGAAAACTCTGTACAATGTTCTGGTAATTTCATGTGTACTGATCTCCAAATGTTTTTAGGACATACAAGAACATTATAACTTTTCAGATGTTCTAACTACAAATTTATGACACAGTTCCAAGGAACACTGAGAAGTGCAGTTGTTCAAAAAGTAGGTCTTAATTGTAAGCATGACATCATAATATCATAATAAGTATGATGTGATAATATAGCTTAGAGCTCTTGGAAAAGAAAAGATTGTGATGGACAGATATATAAAAATATATATACCTATAAAATATATCTATTAAAAAAGTGAGAGAACAAGTGGAATTTTGATAAGCAAACTGCAACTGTGATGAAGTTGGTTGTTATGAAATAATCCTTGGGTTCACAAGACAGATATGTTTTTTAATTCATTTAATCAACTACTACTGTAACTTGATTGAATTCCTGTATCTCTCTCTTAATGGCCATGTAAATACTTTAAAATGTCCAGGGTTATTTTAAGATGCCTGCTCTGTAGACCAGGCTCAATATAAACTAATAGTGTTGGAAAATGCCTGTCTTTGCCTCAGTAGACAAGGGACTAGCAACATTCATTAACAATTTCTGATTCTGGGTATTAAAAATGTATGTTTCCCCTCTCAGGAGAATATAAATTATCCAGCTATGCAGCAGCTGAATTTAATAATTTTATTTTGCTTATCTTCTGCTATACTTTTTTTTCAAGGAGCTAATGCCAGTTTGCTCCACCAAGTCACCACATCTTTGCTTCATAACTCTTTAATCCAACCTAAGTTAAGTTACATCTATTGATGCTTTAAATGCAAAATGGTATTTGTGGAAAAAATGTCACAAAAGGCAAGGAGTTTCCTTCTCTGGAGGTCTTCAAAACCCACCTGGATTCATTTCTGTGTGACCTGATCTAGGTTGGGCCTGGTATGGCATGGGGGTTGGACAAGTTGATCTCTAATGGTCCCTTACAACTCCTATCATTCTATGATTTTGTGATACATCCTCACTATCAGAATTGTGAAACTAAAAGTTCATTTTATTCCAAAATAATGCCATTCTCCATGCTACTACAGAAATTTCTTGGAAATTCAAATTCTTCTTGCTGCTTTTTCTCTGTTACCAGAAGGTATTTCTTGTTCAGCAGGAGTGCTCAGACCAAATCAAACCCTTAACTATCCTACTGCAATGCAGACTCACCATTCTATTCTGTCTTTGCTATAGAACACCACAGTAAAAGCAATGGGAATTTTGTGCATTTTTAACAGTCCTATCATTACCTGGGCTTGCTAGCATTGACTCCATTACTTCAAACCTTCCTAAAGCTGCCTTACAGGACAACATGACCACACAACCTTACACCTATGAAGTACAGGGAATAAGAAAACCAAGACTAATTGAACAGATAAGGTGTGTGTGCCAGCTGAAGGGTTCGTGATCTACTCACCAGATGATGGAGGTGTCGATTTTCTGGAACTAGGAACGATATCACCCAAACTGGATGAAGAGTTTCCTCCTGATTTACTGCAGTAAAAAAAACAAATTAGTTTAAAGTTTCATAGCTTTCTCAGTATTTATTCCAGTTTATTTATTACCTGCCTTCTAAATGAGCTACTAGACAAGAGAGACAAACTCTTTCTGGCAGCGTTATAAAAAATACATCTTACACAGAATGCATGTACACTGAGAACTGAGCAACTGCAAACATCTGTCATACTCCTTGTTCTGCTGTGCAGCCTCATTCTGCTGCTTGTGCTCTCACTACCTCATGACCTTAATGCGATCTCATTATTAATATGGGTACTGATAGGCAATGATTAGTATTACTACTCATTACTAAGACAAATTCTTAAGCCAGTGAGCATATCTGTTTCCTTTAACACAAGAGTTACTGATGGCTCCCTAATAAAAATGATAGTGTGTTTGCCCAACACCTTTCGCATTTAATGAAAGTACCAATTCTTTTGCCTTGTCTCAATACAAGGCAGCACTTGGGGGAAAAAAAGAAGTCTCACATGAACATAAAGCAGAGTAGGGTTTTGTCAAGTTCTGCTTTGTGAAAATCTATCCGAGTTGTGAAAAGAACGTAAGAGAGGCTATTTCACTCTTCAGATAATTATTGTGGTAGTACCAGTTTCTATTTTCTCCATCTTAAAATGAATAAGTAGCAAGTAAATGCACTCGTGGTGTAGGACAATGCTATTGCCAGTGCAAACTTCTGGAGAATGGAAGCCTTTACAATGTGGAGAGGGACAAATAACAAACAGCTGTGTCTGATTTGGCTCTATCAGAAGCATCATAAAGGAATAAGGAACCTGGAATCCTCCTGCTGAGGACAGCACAAGCATAAGAAAGGCATTTTTGAGCTGGCAAATACAGCTGAGTATTGCAGCATCCTGGGCCCCTCTGAGTGTAGACATGCTCTTAAAACACTGCTGCCCTTGCTATGGAGGTGGGAAAGCCTTTCTGGCATCTCAAATGTTTCCCAGCTGTTTTCTCAAACTCAGGTCCATCCCTCTCAGACGTATTGTAAGTATTTATTTTTTATATACCCAGGGGGAAATAAGTAGCATTTGCTTCTGTATGTTTACTGATGTTAATGTTAATAATGTGTAACGAGGAATTCTACAGTAAAGATGATATTATTACTATCTTGCAGTATTGTTCAATATATTCAGACACCGAATCTCTATTTTTATGTAATGATTGCTGCAATCAGAGTCAACAAATTACTTGACATGAAACTTCCATCAAAAAATGCAGTACTCTTAAAAGCTGTATTTGTAGGCAATGAATTTGACAAGAACAAAACATTTCTTCCCTGAGAGCCAACTAACAGGCACCTGCTTCAGCTTACAGATAAATTCATCTTAATATTTTCTGGCATTTCTGAAATCAGATTTAAAGGTGTTTAGGAATTGCAAGATCGTGAAAGCAAGTTACATATGCTAAAGAACTGAGTGAGATCAATAAATGAAATAATATCCATTGTAGGACACCACAGACCACCAATCTACTTGCTCTATCAAATGGCAATGATATCAGTTATATACATAAATATTACTTCCTTCATTGATTCCAAATGTCTGTAGCTACCAATTACAATAATTAAACAGAACTACAGCATACACAGCATTAACTTTTTAAGTTGTGTCACACTCAATGCTACTGTTTTTAATGATTGGTTGTTATTACCTGGAGTAGAATTTTCCTTGTTTTGCCTTTTGTTCATGCTGCAGCCTCATGTTTTCTAGTTTGACTGGGCTTGGTATGAATCCTATTTCACAGCCTTCTTTTACCAACCGTCCTATCCACCAGTCATTATTAAATTTCTACAGATAAGAAAAAAAGCAAAAAAAGAAAAAGTAATATACTAAGAAATTACTCTATTTGAGTTATTATTTTTAATTTGCAGTTAAGCCATTTTATGTAATTCTTCCCTGCAGTTAATCACTGTACTATGCCAATGAAGAACTGTGGTAATATTCAGAAATACATTAAAATAATTATACCTTGTAAATTATTAAAGTGCTACAGTACTTAGGCAGAAACCTTCCTTCACAGACTTCATCATTCTCCATGGCTGTTATTTCCACCATCTTCATTTTTTTTCTGCTTTGCAGTCCCTTCCCCTCATACACCAGAACTGCTTTTGTTCTCCCTTGATGTTTCTCCTTGGTGGACACCAGATATTTCTTCTGACCAACTCCTACCCATTGTTTTTTTACAGCTCTGTAACAATCTATTTTTCTCATTCCATTATATTCAGTTCTGTATTTAAGATTAAAAAAATCCCCATTAACTCTCAAACTCCCCTGGTTCTCGAACCCACTGAGTACATTGTGCTGCTTATATATGTTCTACTGCATACAGCTCAAGTGATCTGCACCTTAAACACGCTACAATAGATCCACACGGAATGAGTATCTTTGGATAACTAAAACAGCTTCCAATTATACAAATGCACAAGACAGTCCAATTAACTCAATTTTGGCTGTATGAAATATGAGATAATGACTGCTCTAATAGTATTGATTCACATACACACAGAGGGTTGGTTGGTTGGTTTGTTTTGCAGCAGTGCATAGAGTAGAACTATTTTCTTTCTCCTCTATTATTTATACACCATTTTCAGATGAGAAAAGGTCACTCTTATGTAAGGCTCCATAAGCAATACTCTAGGAGTTCCATGGCAAAAACTACCATCAAATATGAATTTTGGATAACTTAGATTATTTATGAAACTGTAAGAAAACATCTGAATGGGAAGAGAAGTTCCCTTCTTGAAGCTGAAGGTATGAATGTAGATACTACAGTGCATGTTTAATTATTTAGTAAGTAGTTTTAACGTGCACACTTAGGAGTAAAACATTTAAAATGTGTAGTCTTTGATAAAAAGCAACTAAATTCACCAACACTATAATGTTGGTGGATCTAACAATAAACTAAATTGCAATATTACCTTTCATTTTGGCTACTGTAGAAAGGTTGTGCTGCCTGAAACTAACTTTGACATACTGAGCTAAAAATAAAGACTAAAACAAATACACTTCTAAGCTCAAAAAAGACAAATGGTGGGATATAGAACTGTGGAGTCAGGGCAGATGGAGGTGGAAGATGTAGCCATGTAGGGAAGGGGTGCTGCTTGGGGCACCCTCTTGAAGCGGTTCAACCTGTCCAGACAAAACAGAGTCTGCCAAACGCCAGGACCAGAAAGTCCAAGATCAAGTCTGACTCCCTGCAGGTCCCTTCCCACCTATCCATCCCCAGTGATGCACATGGCCTGGGAGCAGATTTCCTTCCACAACCCAGCTCTGGCCTAGTGCTGCTGGACAGTCATCTTCCCTTCACTGCTTGGAGAGAAAACCAGGTATTTTTAAAGGCAATTAGCTTAGTATGTCTGTTCTATTTTTACTTTCCTCAGTGCTATATGCAGCCACAGACAATACAAGGGAGCTGAGCCAGGTCTCCATTCAAGGCATTTCTGGAGATCTGGAAAAGTTTAGGAAATTTTTTCTTCCTCATTTTCTTTCATGCATATTTACACCCAAGCCTAAGTTGTACTGTGAGGAAAAAAGAATAAATTATAGCAGAAAATCTGCTAAAGCTGTGTTTCTGGTTCATACAGAAACAGGAGAAAGACTTGATATAAATTCTGAGCTTACTAACTCATTCGAAATGCAGATAGAATAGATAACTATACAAAATCATGAAACTAACCACACTGAGATGCATTTTCAAGTGCTTTCAGACTCTCCAAAGAATGTTGATGCTTTTATTCAGCCAGGACTCTGTGTCTGCTCATTTCTACTTTTGCCACAAAACAAATCATACACACTATCGTGAGACAGAAAACCTACTGTCTTCTCTACACACACTCTGGAACCAAATTATCCCTTTTTTGTGCATTTAATATATATGTAAAATGATGACCATTAGTCATCAGTACCAAGGTACTAAATATCCATTTCTTGTGTTTCCTTAGTGTCTGTCCACCTGTATTTCTACCTGGGTATTAGGAATGCTTTTGCAAAGCACCTATGACAGCAGAATCATTGCACATTATCAACTGCAACTACTGAGGGATTTTGCAATAATCTAAAAGGAGACAAAGGTATTGGCTAAATTGCTCTCATTCTTAAGCTAATTTTCTACTTCTTCTATAATTTCCATTTCCAGATGGACTATTTTGTGACAAAACAACACAACACACTATCACAAGATGGAAAAATCTCATAAAATGAGGGAATCGTTTAGAAAGCAGCAGCAGGCTGCTAAGGATGGCCTGTATGGGAAAGTAACCAAGTTATTTGCTTTGGATAGTCTTGCAAGGAACAGAGAAAGAAAATGACTTTAGGTGTTCGCATAAATTGAAAATTTTCAAAGCCAAACTTCAGGAAAAGAAAATCAATGCAGCAAATGCAAAATGCCTTGTTTGACAGTTGCTATGTGCATCTTGAAACATCACTTCAGTCTGTAACTGTTCACAAAATATTGTCTCTGCCGGGGAAGTAACTTCAGAGAGGAAAAAAAAAAAGAGGAGACATGAGGATTCTGCGGTTCACTGAGATTCAGCCACCCAAACGAAAAGAGAATTAACCCTTAGCTGCTGAATTACAAATAATCCTCAGAGTCTTCAAGACCCACTTGGATACGTTCCTGTGCAACCTGATCTAGTTAGACGTGCTTCTGCAGGAGAGTTGGACTGGATGATCTCTAAAAGTCCCTTCCAACCCTGCCAATCTATGATTCTACTACAATGGTAATACCATATCATTGAATATGCAGATGCAGATTTTTACAAAACTCTAAATAAGTCATTTATACTAGAGAAGAAAAGCACTTGGTCTCCAAACTTCATTTGATTGTAAGGAATTTGTGCCATTGCTTTTATCAGAATCGTATCCCAAAGAACATTCAGATCCTTATACATAGTTACCTTGTTTCTATAACATTTTATAGTGTTTTAGGAAGGTGAAGTGTTATCTTAACATTGAGAAATAGTAGTGCTGTTACTCAAATAGGTCCTTAAAGAGACATTCACTTACTCCTCCAGTTCTACTTACTTCTTTAACATGAAGAAAATCTTTAGCTTCAAATGAGATGGCCATGCCTGGGACTGGAACATCATCATCGTGGGCTGCACTGTACCCAACATTTGTCCGAACTGCAAATGCAACAGGTTTTGTCTGAAAAAGATAAACAGCATGAAGATTTTCCTCTCAAACACATGTACATGTATGAACACACACACAGAGGATGGTTTCTGTAAGTTTTCTTTTTGAAATCACAAAAGTTGAACTCTCAAAGCATTCATGTAAAACATCACAAAGCACCATGTTTATTTACCTTAGTCATTTACTATCAACACATTTGATAAAATATAAGACTTTTTCTAGCTACTAGTGCTCTGAATTCATTTTATATAAGCCAAATCAGAAAATTTGGCCATCCAGAGCTATGAAGGAGCACATGCCAGCCCCCAAGTAGTCTTCAAGGAAACCACAAATTAGGAGAAGTAGTGCCAGTAGCTGTCAGTGACCCCTAAGCAAGACACATCACTGTAGAGCCATTCTGAGAATGCAGAAATGTGCTCCCAGTTCATTAGGTTGTCACCAAATACCAGTCACACAGATATTTGCTGTTTCCCATACATTGGTAGCTGATATCAGTGAGCTGCAGGATTTTATCAAGTTTTATTTTGAAGAAGCAGTTGCAGGAAGAATCAGCGGCCTCCCTGGCCCCACAGCCACCCTCCAGCCTCCTGCACAGCGTCTCCTTCCAAGCCCCTCTGCTGCTGAACAGCTTTCTGCACAGGTATTGTTTAAGCAGGTAGTAAAAGTTGTCAACCAGTTCAGACTAGTCTATAGCTCTAGAGGGCTTTCCTCATCTCAAAAGTACAACCAGAATACAGAAGAACAACTGTAACTCTGCTTTATTCTATGCTAAACCATACCTTCAGCTTGCTCTCCTGACAGAGGACAGAACACACTATCCCTGTGACCCATCATAGTCCAAAGACCCACAATTTTCCATCCCAGGGCAAACTTTTAGCATACTCAAAAATCCTCCACCCTGCTTTTACAGTCCCTATATCTTGCAGTTGGTAAAATATTTCTCAAGACGTGACCTGAGTCTCAGAGGTGCTCATGAATGATTGAGGAAGGTGTGACGTAACTTTTCATTTAAAAATATACTAAAACTTCTACCAGACAACAAGTTTAGCTTTATTAGTTGGTATCCATCATCACTTGGCTAAAAATATGGGATTTTTTTTTTTGAGATGACAAGCAAAAAAAGAAAATCCCTTCATAAGACATGGCTTCCATTCTTGAAAAACCCAAAATCATGCTGTATTTTTCTGATTACTGAAAATCCCCATCTCCTCCACCCAAGAATACTCTGACATCTTGCACAGTGCTAGAGGACAGAAACCTGCCATGTTAAAATATATGATAAAATAACGAGAGGGTTATATAAATCATTCTAAAGACAATATCATGTCACCTGGTCTGGAAAAGACAGTTGGAAATAAAAAGAATGAAGGTTCCCTGTTGCTTAATTTAGGCCTAATGTGCTGTAAAAACCATGGGGTTCCAATAAAGCAGATTTTAAAAATCCTTAAATAGGTCTGTATTTGAATGAACTACTCCAGTCATACAATTTACATCTAAGCAGAGATTCTAGGAACTCTTTCTTAATTTAGAAGGAGAAAAAATAAGCTCTTCTGTAACAGTGGAGTCAAGAGAGCCTCTGTGTCCAGAACTAAACTACACAGTTTCAACAGAAATACAATTTCGAAGGGAACTGTGGAAAGGGCTTCATGTTTAGGAGGTATTCTGGATCTAAATATCTATTTGTACAAAGTTATGAACAGGAAATGATTGGAAAAGGACTTTACCCCATTTCTTCTTTCTTCCAGAATGAGTGGAAAAATACTGAAAATCTTAAGAAAGGTTGGATAGAAGGGCTGCAAAGATTGAAAATGTTACTATTTAAACCAAAACTTAGTTAAACGGGTATTTATTAAACTAGAAAGCCTATTCCCCAGAAGGCTGTGCTACCATTCAGCGGGATCTCGACCAGCTTGAGAGTTGGGCAGAGAAGAACCTCTTGAGGATCAACAAGGACAAGTGCAGAGTCCGGCACCTGGGAAGGAACTATCTCATGCATCAGTACAGGCTGGGGGTGACCTGCTGGAGAGCAGCTCTGCAGAGAGAGACCTGGGAGTCCTGATTGATAATAAGCTAAACATGAGCCAGCAATGTGCCCTCATGGCCAAGAAGGCCAATGGCAGCCTGGGGTGCATCAAGAAGAGTGTGGCCAGCAGGTCAAGGGAGGTTCTTCTGCCCCTCTACTCTGCCCTGGTGAGGCCTGATCTGGGGTCCTGTGTCCAGTTCTGGGTTCCTCAGCTCAAGAGGGACAGGGATCTGCTGAAGAGAGGCCAGCATAGGGCCACCAAGATGATGAGGGGACTGGAACATCTTTCATACGAAGAAAGGCTGTGGGACCTGAGGCTGTTTAGTCTCAAGAAGAGGAGGTTGAGGGGGGATCTTGTTAACATTTACAAATATCTCAATGGTGGGTGTCAGGAGGTTGGGGCAGCACTTTTTTTTCTGTTGTATCTAGCAACAGGACAAGGGGGTAATGGGATGAAGCTGGAACACAAAAAGTTCCACCTAAATATAAGAAAAAATTATTTCACTGTTGAGGTGAGGGAGCCCTGGCACAGGCTGTCCAGAGAGGTTGTGCAGTCTCCTTCCTCGGAGGTCTTCAAGACCTGCCTGGACATGTTCCTATGTTATCTGATTTAGGTGAACCTGCTTCCGCAGGAGGGTTGGACTAGATGATCTCTAAAGGTCCCTTCCAACCCCTACAACTCTAGGATTATATGAATATAGTTACAGGTTGAAATAATACATCCCAGGAGTTCAATGGCTTTCTTGGTTTTTAGCCACAAACAGAATATTGCAAATAACTGATTGTCTTTCCAGATCTGTTCTAGAAAAACTGAAAAGAAAAAAAGAAAACACCCACAGTACTATGTGAAACACAATAACAAAATAAATAGGGATTTTTAAAGTGGCTATTTTCTTTCAAGAAAGAAAACGTTGCTATTTGAACATGCTAGAGATGTTACTCAATAGATATAGGTTATATAAACAACTTGATTATATCTGAACTGTGCAACATAAAAAAAATAAAATGGTAAATAATATTTTAAAACTACACAGACACAAATGAAAAGTGAATCAAATTCATTTAGTACGAGGAAAAATATGTGTAATAAGAGGGAAGTGGTTTAGATGAGTTTACTACATGTTCCTATCAGCTACCATCATATGTTTGAAAATGACAGTCACTTTACTTTTCAGTATATAAAAACCACAATTGAAGACTAATAGTTGGATTATCTCTTGTTGTGACATCTTTCTCATACCCTGAACTCTCCCAGTGTGCTGCAAAAGTAGTTTAGGTACCTAACCAAAATTTCTGGACTCCAGTATGAGATCAAGGTATGCAAACGTTAGGTACACATGTCCCTTAGTAAGCCCTTAATAAGTTCACCTTGTCATTACACAGATAAATTGTTAGAAGGGCATTGAGATATGATTATCCTCTACAATTCTCTCAGTTCTTATTAGCACTCAGTTATGCTTCATAAAAGATAGGTATCACAGAACTAGTCACACAGGCATTGAATTCAGTGAAATCTTGTTTCTTCCTTAAAAGTAACAGGTAACAAAAATTACTGGGCTTCAATATTCATACAACACCCCACAACTCCTCTGAATTTAAAGATTATAGACTGACAAAGTTGATGCTTTCTACATTATTACTAGTTTAAGCACTGAAAATAAATGTATGAATAAACATTAGATTGTCAAATGTTCTAAATATTCACCATTAAATAATACAATCTGGAATAAATCATTAATGATGAATGATATTTCTTTAAAGCATGGTAAACCGTTACTGTAGAAATGCACCTCAGAACAATAATAGAAATACTAAGGAATAATCTTTGCCAAACACTGATGGGGTGATAAAATGCTTGCTTATTCATTCTCACATTTGTTATATTCTCTAGGGAAAACAAAAGAATGCTTAGAGTGTTGGGACTCACTCCTGATAGTATCAGCAAATGAGAGGTTTTAGGCTGACTAGACTGTAAAACCTCTGCTGTATTACAACAAAAAGACATCTTCAGCAAGTTAATGTCCTTGACATACTTCTAAGAAGTGATCTAAAATTCTGTGTTACAGGGCAACACCCGACTGCCAAAGAAAAACAGAAAAATGGAAACTACTCTGGAACTATCTTCACATGAAAAATAAGCAGCAGGCAAAAATCCTCTCTCATCTTCTGCTATCAAAAAAAAATTAATGTAAAACTCGAAGTAGAAAAACAAAGCAGAACACTGAACTACAGATATTCACAGGAATTCTATGTTCAATTTTAAATACTTGTCATACCGGTAGAAAGGGAGACTGAACTACTGTGGAATTAAGACTACAAAAATTCTTCTAATTGAATATTTTAAACTAAATTGAATATTTCAAGCTAATTTATAAAAGCTAAATGCTAGTCTTTTTACATAAATAAATAATTCTGGACATTCCAGAGAACATCACACTAACTTCTTTTTCTTTTCTGGAACTACATTGTCTCAAAGTAAAAAAAAATAAATCCAGTTGTTACATAACTAGACCCTTATGTAAAAGAATTATTTTTTTTACATATGCATATGTATATTTTTAAATATATCCAGTGTTTGCTTACATATTCTACTGTTCTAAAAGGAGACTGGGTCAAAACAGTTAAGCACTTTCTGTTTGTTCTCTAAATCTCCAAGTAAATGTTCAGCACTTGGAGTAGACTACAAGGACAGATGCCCCTAGATGTTAAGCTGTGTAACATTTTTACTCTCTGAAAAGAAACAATGTGGCCTGAAAAAGATCAGTCATCTTCAGAATGAACATTACCACCTTGTTTTCCTTTTTGCCCAGTAAAAATACAACATTCAACAGAGAGAATGACCCACAAGGAGAACAATAACTGGAACACGAACATGACCCCATCTGCACCTCTGGGGCAGCAGGGAACACACTCTGGTGTGGGATTCCTTATGAATCAACTTCAGCTTTTGTTTTAAATTTGGAACATAAATCAACGAAACCTTATTCACCAACCATTGAATCAACTCTGCTTGTACACTTCTGGTAACATACATAAAGTGAGACTGGGCAGACCTTGATCTCACTTCTTTATGGTTCGAAAGTTACATCCACTCGACACATCTTCATGCTAACCCTCACTAATAAATCAATACTAATTACAATATTATTATACTGTATTACTCCTATTCCCTCACCCTTGTATTATGACTAACTTGTATTCACTGCATAAACGAACATTTGCACATTGTATCTGTCTCAGCCAATTCATCAGTTTAAATGAGTTTGCACCTGCTTGGTTGGATTTGTATTCAAGAAATATTTCACCCGATAACAGAGTAGAATAATACAATCTATTTCCTAGTAATGCACTTAAAACATGACAGGAGCCTCTTTTTCCTATAACTCATTTCACATTCTTTTATGCTGTGCCATAAACCCAGTGGATGCAGCGCCTGGGGATCCCAGCCAAAGAGGCAAATTTTCTGACATAGAATTTGCTCACATAACAGGTCATCTCCCTCATGGCTACTAATTTTGGAAATGTTGCTTAATAATCAAGGTATCTCTATTCCCTATCCACTACCAGAATGTAGAAAACCAGAACAGAGCATTCTCCAAACCATTTTCATTTACACCTGAGGCTGTCCTATGTGAAGCAATGACTCTAGGGCTACAGAAATATAGGCAGCTTAACGCTGCCTTTACATTCTTCAGCAGTAGATGATGAGAACCTAGGGTCTCTGATCTCATTTCTCACTCTATTGCGTCATTCCCACACTAGAGGGAATTTACATCAGTTTGAATGAAACCAGAATGCTAATCAGAATGCATCTGGGACCAGAATATCTTACATATGAAAGGCTGTAGGAACTGGGGCTGTTTAGTCTAGAAAAGAGGAAACTGAGGGGGGATCTTGTTAACATTTACAAACATCTCAATGGTGGGTGTCAAGAGGTTGGGGCAACATTTTTTTTCTGTTGTATCTAGCAACAGGTCAGGGGGTGATGGGATGAAGCTGGAACACAACAAGTTCCACTTAAATGTAAGAAAAAAACTATTTCACTGTTGAGGTGAGGGAGCCCTGGCACAGGCTGCCCAGAGGGGTTGTGGAGGCTCCTTCCTTGGAGGTCTTCAAGACCAGCCTGGACACGTTCTTTTGCAACTTGATCTAGGTGAACCTGCTTCTGCAGGGGAGTTGGACTAGATGATCTCTAAAAGTTCCCTTCCAACCCTGCCATTCTACAATTCTACAAAGGCAATGCCAGCTAAGTCAAGAACTGAGAAAATTACTTCAGTTATCTTGTCCCAAAGTGCTTGTCAAAGTTGGCATCTGTGTTAAAGCAGAAAACTTGTCTCCAAGTAAGTCTTCTCCCTCACTACGTCTACATAATGCTACATGTCCTTCATCATATCCATATTTCACAGATGCCTGTAACCTTATCCTGAAAGCAAGGAATTATTCTTCTCTTGAGTAATGAATATAATGGGTCTCCAGTGAAACACTACCAGGTTTCACTCATGAAAATTTAAAACACCACACAATTTTTTTCAGCTGAAGAAAGACGATGCTATAGTCTTGGCAGGCAGTAAATATGTCAGACAATGACCTAAATTTGACACTATTTCCACAGAGTAACCTTGTATGTGGTGTTTGGGCCATAAGCAACATTAATACCCTACAGAGGACAAAGATCAATAGCAGTGTGATGGCCTGATAACTGCGGGCTTTAAATATGCCACTGTATTTTGCCCTGCTCTTGACTGAGAGTCAAATATATAAAGCAAAAGCATTTCAAAACCTAGATATTTTACAGAATTATGTGATTTTTGTGATTATTCTTTAAAAGTTTACAATGTTATGAAATATACAGTCACTAACACAGCTCAAGAATATGATCCTATGAAAATAACTTTCCTATTTTGTTTTTGTGCACTGATTTATACAGCTGCTACACAAGAAACAAAAATCAAAGCCACTTGAGTGCACAAACAATTCCCAGGAGATTTATGTCCTGAATGCTGATTATTGCTGGAGCCTCATTACAGATAAGTAATTGTCCAGTCTCAAAAAACAGCATCTGCTCAGCCATCTCATTGCTAAGGAAACAATGACAATTCATGGATGTCCCAATAGAAAGAGTGTATCTGTTGTCACTAAAAGTAAACATTGTGACTTCCCAGCAAAGATTAGGCCTTCCCTTATTGGTGTAGGTGTACATACCAAACAAGTCTGGTAATAACACAGAACCACAGAATAACTGAGGTTGGAAGCTGCCTCTGGTTTCACCTGGGTCCAGCCCCTGCCCAAAGCAGGTATGATTAGGTGAGGCTGCTCAAGGCTGTGTACAGGTGAGTCTTCAGCACCTCCAAGGACAAACACCAGGATCTCTCTGTGCATCCAGCTCCAATATTTGACTACTCTCATTGTAAAAAAACTACACAGGAACTCTATGAGTAAGGGACTTAAAAATCTAAAACTGACAACAAATATTGGAATTTATACTCCAGTACAAGGAAAATGAAGTAGTATTAAAAATGGAAATCACCAATTCTAGTTCTAGTTTTAAGTGGTCTAGAAAGAGTTCTTTTTAAAGCACTAGGGTGGGGAGATCTGTCTCTGTGTTTGTGTCTGTGTCATATACTATTATTTCAAGTTAAGATAGCAGTTGTTTATCTTCCTACAGCAGCTAGCAGTGCCCTCACAACCATCTAATGCCTGCGGCTCAAGTCTTGGATTAGCGCCTTCCTGTGAAAGGTGCTGTACTCAGCACTTACAACAAAGTGAAGCAGCTAAAACCCAAAAGTACAGTGGGAGAACGAAACACAATAAAATTGTAGTTAAGAAGCAGCAGTCAACTGCTTCTTAACTAGTAGTCAGAGTACAACAATGATATAATGAGATGAACTCTCCTGAGAGATCTGGGAGAGAAGTATTCAGCTAGACATGTAGTTCTGGAGCCAAACTTCATGACTGATTCAGTTCAAATAACTTCTCAGTGACAGAGTAGATTTTACTGTTTCATTTCCAAAATGAAGGCAACGTGAACCATGCCCAACTATTACCAGTGCTTGCTCTGCTACCTTACCAAAGGGCTGCTGTCTCCCCAAATTCTTGCTTAGGAAACATCACAACCGCTGCTCTCCAGACCCTGACACTAAGGTGCACCCTCCTGCAGAAGCTGCCAGCAAGGAGATGTGCCCATTACACAATCCACCACTGCCATCAACCTCTTTTTGGTCATTATTCAAGCTGGAAGTGTCACTGCACGGACACTGGGCTATTAAAGCTTAAGCATGATTTTCCTTAGGTTTGAAGCCCATTGGTGAAGTTCACTGAGGAAATGTCTGAATCTTTCCAGTTCTTTGGTATCCTTGCTCCAGCAATGCCTGCTGTCAATGATAAAGAAGGAAAATTTAACCCATCCAGCTTATACAAAAGGGTCTGGCAGATTCATTTCTTCTTACCAATAGGTAGGCTTAAGAGATTTCTTTTTTTGTCCTTTCCTACTCTCTAGATACTTTTGTTACTATTTTAGCTCATCTTCACACACAGCTTGAAAGTCATGCTTCCTCCTTCCTTTTACGAAATTGTATTTGAATAGAGAGTCACCAATGTCAGTTTACATTCAGCTCAGGAGGCAGCAAAGACTGAAATAGCTTTAGTGACGCACACAGAGCTTTCTCATATGAGTGGGGTCTTTTTTTTTATTAGAGCATAACGCCAAAACTCGTCGGTGGCTGTGTGTTGTCTGCATGGAAATGTGCCAGAAAGGTGGCTCTTGGGTACCACCCACTTGGGGAGTTAACAGAAACAACTGGAAACAGGCACAGCTGAAGAAGTCTGTTTGTGCTTACTGAAAACATGCTTATTCTGGCAGCAAAAGCCAGCTGATGAAAACTGTCGTTTGCAATAAAAAATACTGTGCTAGGATTTTAAGTTCTTTTTTTTTTTCCCCCATGTTACAAGTGAGGACATTTTATGCTTATGAGACATTTTAAGCTTATGAGACAACACTTTAGTAGATCTTAGGCTTTTGGCTAAATTGAGGTTCACAGAGAGAAAAGATCTGCAGCAACATTTTCAGGCTATTCACAAAGAACATTTCTCCAGGAAAAGCATAAATTTGTGACACAGCAAGCTGAAGTAAACACTAAAAAAATCAATCATGCAATGGTTGGTTAAAAATTCAGAGAACATTATCAGAAGCTCCTAAAAAAAAAAAAAAAGCTGTATCACTGAAAAGACTTTTTAATTCAGCATTATGCACGCAAATTTTATTGCTAGTTTTAACATTTAAATAATTTTGCACTTCATTTTTTCAGTCTGATCATGAAGTCCCCACGACTGCTAAAGCCAAAGGGTAATGCTGTTCAAATATTGGATACTCACATAATATGGTAAGCACATGTTTTTTAAGAAACTATGCTGAAAAAATTCTTCCTTTATTAGAAACATACATTTTGTAGTTTAGATTGCTCTATCTGTCAGTGTTCTATGAATATACGTTCCAAGAGTGATATTTCAGAGTTTAAAATTTCAAAGGTTATATTAGCGCAATGAATATGCTGAACAGAAACTGAGAAGTTATGTCAGGGCATGGTAAACACTGTAGCTGACTAATATTTTATGGCCATAGCTTATGCTATCCTGCTCTTCAATTGAGTACCTATTGTTTCTGTAGGTCTTGTACTATCTCAGATACTTCTCATGTACAAATTTAAATGGAATCTCCACTGCAAATCTCCCTGACAACCTAGATACAGATTACAGAAATTACAGTAGATAGCACATCCATTTAAAGCTGTGCTAAAAGGACAATTATTAAAGTTTGAAGTTAAACATCACAGACTTAGGAAAAGTGAAAACGGAGGTACCTTTAACTTTGGGGAATTTAGCCATTGCTATGTACAGTCTTACGGTACAATCATTAACTTCACAGTCGTATATTCTCCTGGCATGCAGGAAGGATCTCCCCTTGCAACAGATAAAGAATGTATGAGATGCAAGGAACAATCTTATAGTATCCTATACTCCTTCAACAGATTAATTTCTGCCTTCAAAGAGTAGGGCTCACCAAGTTCAAAAGAGAAAGGGAAGCCATCTCTAAGAGACAATCTGTTTTAAAATGGCACGGATCACCTTTTTGCCTCTCTCTATCCTCCAGGCAGAGAATCAAAGCACTGATCCCTAGTTATCCAGGCATACCAAATCCTACTCACTACTCAGTGTTATGGATGAGAAGTTTCTTAAATTCATCACTCAATATTAATGAAAAGTTTTGATCCCAACCTGTGACTCAGCAGCCCAGCTGCAACACTATGAGGCCAAATCAATGCTCACACAGCATTCAGATAGCTTCTGCACAAGGCACCACAAAAAAAGGAAACCATTAGGTTACTGAACACTCTCTCTTTTTATAATGCAATAAATACAATACTGGGACAATATAAAAAAGAGAACCAAAAAGGCTAAACAAAATGATCAACTACTTGTTAAATAACTACTTATAATAGATCAATACAATTAAGTGTATAGCATTATATACCTGTACAGGAAAGTTAAGCTAGCACAAACCACTTTGCATCTTTCCTTTTGTAGCTTTGGAGCACCTGACATAGTATACTTACTTTGGTTATTTATTTATCTATTTATTTATTATGTGTGGGTGTACAATTTTTAAAATAAACAATAAAAAGACCCCTTAAGCAATCCATTGCTACTGTCACGCTGACCTTTTCATACACCATCAGCATGACTGAAAACTTTATATTCACTGCCAAAAACTTGTCGCAACTTCACTCACAGAATTAACAGACTGCAAATGGTTTGATGTCCTGTGAGACTCTAGTAGCACTAGAGTCGAGGCACACTTTGACCATGCTCTTAAATATTTGCTGAAAGGAGAAGAACTGACTGACCTGAGGACTGGAGCTATGTAAAGAAAGCTAATCAGAAACATAGTTTTATCTGATTTTTTTCTTAAATAAAGTTCACCTGAAGCTGACATGAAGCTTTTAAAATATTAGGCTAAACATCTTCAATTGTGTAGAAGGACAGGAAGTTCTACATCACTAACTTCATCTATTATAATACTCCTTTTGTCCTTCAGGCAAAAATACCCATCTTGATTCCTCAGCCAGGCCATCACTGTGGCTGTGCACATCTCGGAGACCCCTGAGCACACACTTCTTTCCCCTTCTCTTTGCATGGAAGAGCTCCCAGGAGGTTTAGTGCCAGCAGAACTGCTGTTGCACTGCAGTTCTTCTGCCTTGTTACAGGAAGATTCTTGACCTTGCCCATATATTCTGGAGATCCTTTTTTGTCAGAAAAATCCTCCAAAGATTTAGAATTAAGTTAAAGCAGCATTAGGGCTTCTCTGACACAAGCAAGGGACCAGGTAGAATCATGCAGGGAAATAAAAAATAAGAGTGGCTAAAAGCCAAGCTTTGAACCATCCTTTGTCCAAAGAGCTGCTGAGAATCAAGGCTTATGGATTTCTGACAGTTCTCATCCCACTTCTGTCCAAAAACCACTCACAGTAACATGCTTGAAACGAAATGCTTTCTCTTTAATATTTCCTGGTATTCTTATTTACTTTTCCTTAAGGCATCTCATTTGGATTCCTTCCTCAGAGCACAAGATAAAACAGGTTTTCTGGTGGGTGTATGAGATGCAAGAGTGAAGTGCTGTGACGATGATATCCTTACAGAATATATTATACAGCTGGTGCACAGCTAGTCATCTAGCCAGCAGATGAAACACTAGCTGGCAATAAACCTTACTCTTATTATAGCCATAGAACTGCTAAGGTTTAATTCCAGGTTGGATGTTGCAAAAGTTATTACAAAAGCATGAAATAAAATGACACAGAACTGTAATTTTCTCTTCGTAAGAAAAAGAGGCATAGCATGAAAATGCAAAGCAGCAGCAAGAATTCTAATTTGGGTTTCTAGATATTTTTCATTTACTCTACTTTCGTCACCTCAGTGGAATAAATTTTTTATGAGTATGCAGGGATGTAGTTCTTTAGGCTAAACCAAAGTAAATGGAGCAGCCCAGTCTTACAGGGAATTAATCTCAGCAAGACAATGCCCTTGAATGATACAAGTGACTGTCTGCACAGAGCTGTTTTAGCCACAGACAACAGGTATTACACATACTAGCACCTTATTTACAAGTAGCTGTCCATTTACATGCTCAACATTACATGGGCTTAACACGCCTTCACCTGCTTTTGCAACCGGTTCTCCTGGGAAGTGTCTGCCATAGAAATGACAATCAGCCATTCTCCCTTCCAACCCCCAAATTATCTTGTCCTTTATTTTGTAGGACTTAGATAAACTCAAAATTTATTTTCTTTCTCATGGACACATATGGTAGATGGTTTGGGCATGTAAGTGCACCTCAACACCCTTTGTGCATCAATGCCATTTACATGCAGTGCAAAGAACTAGCGGACAACAAATATGGGTTTGCTAACAAGCCATTAAAACTCTGCATACTTTAAAGTTTCTAAAAGAACAACTGAAAAATTCTTTCCTCTAGTATTAAAATCTTAAAGAATCAAAATGATACAAAAATAATATCGAATACATGGCTGCAATCATTATTGAATTGCTGGTAGACAACTAGAAGATTGTAAATGGCTGCTATGGCAAAACTCAAGTGCACAAAGTGATTTGGGTGATACAGGAAAATAGATGGAAGAATTCTGCTCTGCAGTTGTTGTTTTTTTTTAATTTTAATGTATTTCATTAATAGTAATATTTCCATACTTACTTAAAAGAGACTGGAGTGAAGCATGAAAGTAGAATACTAAGTTTCAACACTGTTAAAACATTCTATTTTTGTGAATAAAACCTGTCTACAAGATATGGGGAGACAAAATAAAATCAGCAGGCATTATTTAAATAACATATTTTAATCTTGGCTTCTATTTGTATTTCATCTCAAAGAAATACTCCTCTTTGCTAGTGCGAACAACTTTAATTGGCCTACTGGTATCAAATTCAAGAATTATAGTACTTGTGTTTATGGCTTCGTTCACTTTTTTAGTCAGACATTGGAAGAGAAAAGCAGGCTTTACTGTTTTTCATCTAAAATGAATCCTTTTCTGCACAACGAGAATAAAAACTATTTAAAACTAATAAATATACACAAAGCAGTAACTTTATGCAGCTTTGGAATTTTTTTATCACTTTCATGCAATGTGAGCCTAATTTTTAAAATATTCATTGTAAAATAGCACTTACTTAATATAGTGCACAATATGATGGGTTTATAAAGGTTAGTTTCACATGACACAACACAGATTGTGTACCTAATTAATCAGCACCCTTTCATTTGTTAAAAACTGAAGACAGCTAACTCATCTGTTTACATATCACTAAACAATTTATACCATTTTTTTTATCACTTTGCATTCTCACCAACATACTAACTGAAATGAACTGGAAGACTACTGCATAAAAAGAAAATCATTTTTAACAGCACAGAGTTGTGTGATAATTTGTATAATTAGAATTTACATGAAGATGACAGCAGTACCTGGAAAAGATATTGCCTAGCATAACTAATTTCACAGCAAGAGACTTCTGACAGTCTCTGATTTAAGGACAAAGTTAAGAATAAAAGCCAACAGAAGAGATATGTTATAAGCAATCAAGCCTGGTGAAGATGATATAGGTTTTATTTGAATAATTACCAATAATATAAACATAGGCCATAGTCTTAATGGCATTTTTAAACTATGAAGACATTTACAAGTAAAGGAGCCAAGCAGAAGAAGAGTAAGGCATTTGAACATACTGGAAACAAGTGGGGAAAACAAAATAAAAGGAGCTTTTCTAGGTTTGCTTCTAAGTAATTGGTAGAAACTGTTTAAAAACATGGAAGTGGAAAGAAACAAGTGCTCATGAAATGGAAAAACTGACCAACAGTATGGAAAGAGTGATTGTAAGACAGTGAATGCAGTGGTCTCGGGAAGGCAGATTGCAATGTACTTTCAGTGTAATCTCAAGTATAACGGCGTCCCCTGGGAAGCAGTTCTTAAAGAAAAAATTAGTTCAGGAAAGTGACAGGTCCTCAGTGAAATCATATTAAGGGCACAAGCACAAACTAACCTATATGAAAAAAGATAGTAAGTACAACCCGAAACTCTGGAAAGAACACTGAAGGGGAAATTAATATGAACAGAGCAGAACCAACAAATAGTGCCAAAAAAAATCAATACACGTGGTTAGCAAAACAAAAGGCAGTTTCCCTCCTGCTTTTTATGTGTATTCATAGTAAAAAGTAGATCAAGAAGAGTTCATTATTACTGTCATCTTGGTTTCAGAACTTTTCCTCCTCGAGGCAGATGGAAAGGGCGGGGGGAAATGGGCAAGATGCAGGAGTAAGACAGGTGGCGGGAGCAGAGGCCGTATGCAATCGCATGGTGCAGTGCTTGGAGGTTAGGTTGAAGTTATCCTTGGGTTTTTTTCCTGTCTCTTACTGAAATAATAATTTGCATTTCCATTATTCATAAATTATTATTGTTATCATCATTTATTTCACGTTAGTTATTAAACAGTTCTTATCTCAACCCTCGAGTTGTACTGTTTTGTCCATTTCCCCTCCCCACTCCATGGGGTTGAGGAGCAGGGCTGAGTGAGTGGCTGCAAGGTGCTTAGTTGCTGCCTGAGGTTAAGCCACAACAACTGCATATTTAAAGGGGAAAAATCCCCAAAATACAAATCAACCAAAAAAAAAACCCAACAAGAACACTCTGATGATGAAGGAGTAAAAGTTGAGGGTAGAGAACGAAAAGCACAGGTCAGACAGATGTTTAATAAAATTCCAGCTATAGCAGATTTTGCTCTGGCAATCTCTGACCACAGGAAATAAGGATAAAGAACTATGACAAATGAAACAACAGTTAACTCCAGTTTCTAGAAAGGCATAATTGTAAAACACGCAGAAAAAGCAGGAGATATAAAGGAAACCATCTACAACAAAATGTGGCTCAGAGCCCTGACTTCTTTCTATAGGAGAATAACCAAATAGCAAATAGTCTTCTCTCTGACTGACTCATGCTGAGCTTTGCTTCTCTAGTAAGCCTGTGAAATATGAGGACTACACAATGGATTGGAACAGTTGAATGAGAAGTTGCTATCAAATATGGAAGACGGATTAATTGATTTTCTGCATCTTTGTTTCCTTGGCCATTACTATTCAATATATCCATTAACTACCTGGATGATGCAATATAGAATGTCCTTCTTAAATTTTATTTTACTGTGTGAACTCCTTCACATTTCCATAAGTTTATTTTAAAACCCCATATATGTCAATCTTATTAAGCTCATTTCATTTGAGGCTTTATCTCCAGTCTTTGCCAGCTGTTATGTCAGAAGTGTGATCATTTAACACTATTTAAATAGTGAAAAAAAGAACAAGAGGAAAAAAACCCCAAAGAGAAAAATCTCATCAGCCAGCAGGTGATGGACTGGAGAACTTAACACTCACAAAACACTCCAACACTCTCTGTTTCACTACTTCCACTTGGTCAAATTCACTCTGGATTTCATGGGAGTCACCACCACTGCTAAGTTCTTCTCTCTTGCGTATCTCATTTTTTATGAACAGAGACATTTCTAATGAACTATTTTTTACCTACATTTTGTTGCCAATCAGACAGGCTCAATATGCATATATATTGGGTTAGCTAATGATCCTTTTCTGGTACTCTCATGTACTTCCCATGTATTTATTGATGTGGCATCTGAGTACTACATATTAAAATTCATAAAATCATCAAAGCATATGCAGCTCACTATGGCAGTATGCAGGCAGAGATGGAAGCATAAAAAAGACCAGACCTAGAGCAACAGAAGAGGTTTTATTTCTTGTAACCTTAAAGAGCCAAGGCGGAGTTTGTTTCAAGAGGAAAAGTTACTAAGTTGCTGCTCAGAAAACAAGCCTTAAAGAAAAGATCAACCCTAGGCAGGGCAGAAGTTGGTTTTCTTGTTTTGAGTTTTCTTAGTTCCATGAGGTTTGTTGTTCCAGTTTTAAGTAGTTTAGGAAGCTTTGAGCAGACATCAGGCTCAGATTTCAGTATGAAGTGTCTTTTTGGTTTGTTCCTATCACTGTGGTAAGAGGGATAAGAGAAGACCATAGCAAAGGAACTGAGTCATCAGAAAGGAGAGAAGCCTTTGTGTGCAGGCAGATTGCTCCTACAGGAACAGCTGACTGAGGCCTATTTGCTACAACTGTTCAGATGGTGATTTGTTAACTGCAGAGGAGGCAGCTGTAGAACACAGATCCATGAGAGATGGAAGGAGCTGCAACTCAGGTATCTCAGATAGTGCATACGGTACATCATCTTCTGAGGAGAATTAAAACAGCACACAGGTCAAACACCTGGATATTCATCACTTCCAGACAATCCAAATTATGACATGCTACAAATTACTTCACTGACAGACCTAAGTGCTGTCAGTGGGTGGTATGGCAGCTTGAAGAGAAGATATAGAAAATAAGTGATTCAATGCAAGGGTTCTGGATGCCCCTAATGGCACTAGGTTGCCTCCCAGACACAAAAAAGATTTACTACCAACACTTTAATGTATGAGAAGTTTTTCCACTGCATGAAACTGAGTAGAGAGAAATAGTGATGTGCTGCCTCAACAGTCAAATAAAAAGCTCTATATATATTTAAACATATCTCCAGATAATACAGTTCACATCAGAAAGCACTTCTGCCTTTGCTGTAATAGCTCCAGAGTGCTACTGACTAAGTTTTAGGCAAATAAAACTGTAACGAGGTAAGTTGAAGAACATATGGGAAAAAAGCAAAAAACCAATAAGGAAACATAGAAGCACCTGAGCATCTTTTCTGCTTGCAGAAGTAGCGCATTAACCTCCAGTAGTGAGGTGAATTATAGGTAAAGGATTGCACCCTGCCTCACATGAGAAGTTGCCACACAGGCTGACAGGTATGGGGAGGATACCTGCCTTTGTGGGAAGTACAGGCCAAGATCCCTGACCCTGTGAGAAAGAGGGTTAAATTAATCCTGAAGAATCAGTTTCCTCCAGGGATATGGAGAGAGCAATCCACAGAGAGAAAATATCACTCTGTAGTAGGTCAGGTCAGGTAGCAATTTATTAAGACACTGAAAGTGTGGAAAAGTGGTCCATAAAGCTCTCTTTGATCCCTCAGTTAAGGGGGCTGCCGCTGTTTGTGGGTAAGAGAAACATGAAGCCAACTACAATGGTAGCAGGTATATCTGTGAAAAATCATCAAAAGACAGTGGGAAGTATGTCATTAGATGGAACCTCAGAGGAGCCAGAAAAATAGACAAACATGCTGGACTGCTGACCTTAAAGAACACTTCCAATAATTTAACATCAGTATTCAGCCCCGTCCCCAGACGCAACCCGCAAAACCTAACGCACAGAAAGAAAAGCATTGGATACCTACTATTCCCAGGCAGTCCCTGCCCTAAAGCCACCAGATGGCACAGTGACTTCAACACCCACACCTCCAAGAAATAGACAGGGAAAAGGATAAGAGATATGAAGGTGGTAATCCAGAATGCATTTTGTCTCTGCTGCAGAGAAATTAACACAGGAGGGTCTTAGTAATCACGCCTTGGCCTCCCTAGGCCAGACAGGGAAGTGTCAGAGAACCTGCTGATCCGAAGCTTTTTACACCCACCAGGAATGTGGTATTTAAAATGCCCCAAGGACTTATAAAACTGTCACGGGGGGAAAAATATATAAATAAAAAGGCAAAGAAGAGAGAAGGACTGAGACAGCTTACACTGTGAAAGAGCATGTTAGGTGAAATTTATGGGATGTGTTCTGTCTCTTGTCTTTGAGCAGCAGCTGACCAAGCTTGCTGGGCTATGGGAAACAGTCTCATCATGTGAGCTAGTACTACTCTGCATCATGGTATTGCTCACAGAGAAAATTAGTAGAAGTAGTGATAGATCTGGCTTTTTGCTTTACCTCTGATGTGATTACTACAGAGATATCCCCAACTGGCAAAAGCACTGCAGTCAGCAAAGGACAAAGCCTATTGCTCTATTTAAACTTTATTCAAAATTCAACCCCTCTCCTCATTTTCCCTCTGTACTTCCCCAAATCCACCTTCAATATTGTGCCAAGCTTTAAAAGAAAGTTGTAAGTGTATTCAAAGTGCAAAACTTTTATCAGCTTGCTCTATGTAGCATGGCAGATCTTGCTAAAACGTATTTCTGTTAGACCCAGGGGTCATGGAGGGAAGAAAAACCTCTCAAGTGACAAGAGTCTTAAGGAACTCAGTGTAACAATGAAATGCAGTTACCAAAGTAGATGACACATTTTGATGGACAGTTGCCTGATCTCAAGATATTTTTGTCATGACCTCTACCCTTGCTGGCTGCAGCACTGTATTCAGGTGGGCTTGAAAAGACTGCTTTCTGGCAAATGCAGCTCTGGAAATGCCCCCAAGGCCAGAAGCAGCTGTGGGCCAGGCAGCAAGTCTGCCATGCTATTTGTCCATTTGGGTTTTGTTGTTGTTGTACAAAACTACTAATAAATCAGCAGTATAAATCCAATCTTTTCCAGCTGTTTGCACTTTTGTGAATGGAGGTACAAAAATACCATGTAACTTCTCATCAGTTATATTTGTAAATTGATTCTTTATGTAACAAGTCAAAAGCAAAAGCTATAAATGGAGTTTAAATTTGAAGTAATCATTTTATTTCCCCTTTTTTTCAGTCCAGCTCGGTATAATATGTTCTGACCATGTAACTCAATGTTCTCACAAATCCCCCGAAGCTCAATCATTTCTGATTTACCAGCACCAGTACTTTATTTTTTCCCTGCACAGGATCAAATTAGCCTTTTCTGAATGCAGAAAGAAAACCAGGATACTTGCTTTACATTGGTCTTTGTATTGAGAATGTATTTTTCTTTGCTTCTGACATTTAGAAGTGCTGGATTTATGGCAAATCAGCAGAACAAAAGGAAAAGTGTCTCTGAGACCTTCACACAGGGTGCCCAAGGGAATGAGGCTCCTGGCATCATACTCGGAGGATGTGTGTGACTGTGCTCTGGTGCTTCATCCGTGCAGCCATCCCACACCTCTGCACCCTTGGGTGACTTCTACACCCAGTCTTTCACACAAATTTGATATATCCAGTTGAAGTCTATACACACCATTTCTCTTTAAGTTTTGTGATGATAGATAAGCAGGTACAAAAAGGGTAAACAATGCAATTAAAGAACCCTTTGCAATCAATCAAAAGTCATAATCACAGTGAAAGAACATTCCATTGCAGTGCTGGGGAACCCCTTTTTGATGATAGCACAGAAACGTGACAATCTCAACAAAGAGAAATTCAGTATGAAAAAGAAACTAGGATCTACAAACTACATTATTGTAAATATCAAATTAAGTTTAATATTAACTCCACAAAAGGTAACAAATGGCAAGACATTCTGTGAAAAAGCTGCCTTCCTTCAAGCAACCTTTCTGCCCTGTGTTACAAGCAATCAGCAAAGAGCACACTGCCTTTCACCAGCTCAGGACATTATATGAGATTTGAACCATTAGCATCGAAACCAACCAATGAATTCCTCGGGAAGCAGAAGCTGTAGCTGACCCAGTAACCCTTGAGAGGCTTAGGGAAAGCTTAGAGACTTTAAAAGCACAGGAGACACAAGCACTCGGCAGATCCTACATAAATAATAGTGTTTCCTCTCTGGAAAGGGAAAATCCTACTACCCCAGTGGAAAGATCTTGGAAGACACATCCTTCTTCTCAGAAGGGGATATTTAGTCAGACTGCTGAGAGAAGCACCATCCCATGGGATGCAGGAGGGCAGGGAACAGAGGGAGGGGCTTTTAATTCCTGGGAAAATGCCTCATGAGGTCAGGAGATTACTGTTGATCAAGCCAAGAAAAGGGACACAACTGTTCCCAGACGAGGGAAGGAGCAAGTAACATGAAAACTTTGACCTTTTTGTTCACCATATCAAAGTGGTCAACCAAAGGGTAAAGGCAGCAGACTAGCTTTCACATTCCGTAACCTTGCAAACCACTAGACCCCCTGGCCTTGTCATTTCTCTGCCATCAGCATTTCATGACCTGTTTCAAGTACTCTGAAGATATTACTTTTTCTGGGCTTGCTTTCTTTTCTGTTTTTCAAATGACAAAGGATCTCTCTTAACAGATCACATTGTCATACATTTGTTGCCATGTTCTCTTTCATCTTATGCATATATCACTGTGTGAATTAAGGCAAAGCTATCAATATCTGACTTTTCATCACAATAAAACTTGTATCCAGTTTCAAGAATAAAAAGGCTAAAAGGCCAGGAAAGTAAACTCCCATGTTAAATCAGACTTGGCATTTCTCCAACTGGGCAATGCCTATGAAAGAAACAACTAAGATCTTCCATGGCTTAGAAATCACTTGCCTTTTCTTTGCATACAAAGGAAAGAGAGAACATTCACAAGTAAGTGGAGTCTTTGAGGTGCAGGCTAATGGGTATTTTCTGATCTCACCTGTATGACAGTACCTTGACATTATCCCAAGAGAACTGTGAATTACATACCTTCTTTTTAAAACATATGCTACAGAAGATGTCTGATTTTTCTGTTCATCTCTACGGACTTGCATCCAGGGTACCTATGCTCCCAGACACATGACAAAAATTAAGACAGCAATCAAGATATGCCAGTTCAGTCACAATCTGCCACTTTTAGGTACTTCACCAGTTTATGTCCTCAAAATGAACACTGGAGCCCTTCACGTAGAACGTCTCCCCTCTTCCCACTAGGACATCCCCAGGACCTCTCCAGCTTTAACTACATGCATCCTCTCAGCCCTCACTGACCTTTTTGCAGCTTAGAGAAGTCCCCAGAAGGCTCCTGGATTTCACTGCTCTGACTCCATTCCTCCAGCCTAGAGCAATGCAGCATCCAAAACACCCATTACCTCTCCTGGCTGCCAGGTTGCAAAAGGAAAGGACATGATCTCTTCCACTGACAAGTCCAGATTCAGCCTTGCCAATCTCTTTGCCTCTGGTAGTTCTGCTCCTCAGAAATCTCACTGACAACTGCAGTGCTCTCACTGACTGAGTCCTCCAGTTCAGTATCACAGCCCTACTCTTTCTTAGCGCCCTGGTTTCAGACAGGATTGAATCTAATAGCAGTTTTTGAGCTATATTTCCTGGTTGCAGTGTTAGAACATCCTGATAAAAATACATAATGTTACTGAACTATCTTTTCAGGGCAACAAAATTTAATGTGATTCCCTGGCAAGATGAAACAATCAGGATTGGTCTTAGTTTTATGTTGCTCTTTCAGTAAGGTAGCAGCTGACAAAACCTTCTAAGCTTTTCTTACTGAAGTAGGAAGCATGGTCATCCTTCACATGCACGACCAAAGAAGACTGAATGGTTGCTGTGCATGATGACAACAAACTAGTCAAGTGAAAAATTCAAGTATGACATGTAAAAAATCCTGAGGAAATGCTGTATTTGTCTTGACCAAAATGCAGGTTATAAAATCCTCATTGAACTTAACACAGTTTGTTAATTGTGAAGTGGTGAAGTGACAAAGGATGACACCTAGATCCTCAGAGCACGGCCAGCTCTTGCCGAAAGGGACAGGGATGTTGGCTGGGTGCTGCTCTGCAAATGTAGCCCCACAGCAGTGGCTCCCAGAGGCTGCAGCCTGCACAGTCTTCAGTGAGTTTTATGCCTCCAACACAGGGCACAAAATTCCTCGCTCTCTTGTGTAATTCATCTAAAAGACAGAACTGAATCAACAATGTGTGCCTTATTGAATTATTTCAGAAAATATGATACAGGATCTTAATCAACAAGACTTAAGGTTAAGACTAAGCAGATATTTCCCCTAAAAGTGTCAGGAGAGATATTGCTCTACAACCTTGGTTATGGCATGGGAAAGGCTGCTACTGGAAACTAGCAAAGAGAAAACAATTCAACATCTCCTAATTTTGTATGCAATCCGTGAATGACAGACCCCCAGCCTTTCAGCCTCTGACTTTTGACCAATTTCTATCCACAGTTTTCTAACATAAAAAGTGAAATTGTGCTACAGGCTGAGAACTGTTATTTCACTGATTTGTTCCAAAATATAACTATGCCATACTTAACAAAAGTTACAGACTCCTTGCCTCAAATGATGCTTAAAAATTGATTTATATCAGGGAGTCATGGATTTTATTCCAATTATTAGCAAATGACTTTTCTGAAAGTGTAAGAATAGTTTTACTTAAGTTACATAAGACTAAGAATAAATAATAAGAAACACTTTCCTGAATCCATTCTATTTCAGAGCAAGTTAATCTCAGTCTTGTTTTTTTAGGGGGGAGGGATGGATGGGAGAGAAGGAGGTGGTGGTAGGGAGGAGCAGAAATAATTTTAATACTTTAAGTAGTTTCATCCAAGCCTGGAAGGAATAAAATACTCAATTTTGCCTCTGACATATCCTAGAAGACAAATTCTATAGGCACCAGAAAGTTCCAGGACAACTGGTTAGCATACAATAATCTATAGGTTAGAAACCAATAGTAAAGTATGCTCTAAGGCACTATAATGACAAGAGAACACAAGCAACTAACTGACTATTTTCAAAGTGTGATAAACCAGACGCTTTAACATTAAATCTATTGACAATTTAAAACAAAAATAGTTTTTATAAAGATGTGTGAAGAAAAAGAGTGCTCAAAATAGAAAAGTCTCATTTTTTCACTGCATGAATTTCATTAACAATCCTGCACTTAAAAGAAGATTCTTGATTTTCAATTAACTATCTATGTATACAGCTATACAATCAACTTAATTTAGCAGGTACTGTCCTCCATTCAATGCTATTATTTCCATAAGGAACCTTTGTAACTAACATTTTAAAACATATGAATTGGGAAAGCCTATTACTTTAGTGCAATAATTTTAAATTGTCTTACATTTAACATTAGACCTGGACCAAAAAATGACCAAACATCACCAATGGTAATTAAGAAACCACATCTATAACTTCAAGTGCACGGAACATCATATTGAAGACCCAAAGGGGAATTTGGTGGACAGAAATTCTGAATAATACATCTTCCAAGACGGAAAAGGTAAATTGCTTCTTTGAAAACACAAACCAAGGATAACTACTGAGCATGCACAGACTAAGATGATGGCAAACATTTTTGTCTTTATTCTCCCCTTAAGTGTATCCAGATGATTAATGGGAAAACATTGCACAGGTTTAAAAGGCTACAATAAAGACATTTATATCACTACTTGTATGCATTCATGATTGACTAAACCTTGAAGTTCGCAGTAGAAACTGTGAAGTCACAAGTATTAAGATCTGCGATGTGCTCTAAATATAGATAATTTAGGTCATAACCATTAGATATACAAACAGTCCTCTGAGATAATCCTCATGTGACACTGGTATTACTTTAAAAGGAGCATTTCTGGAATAATTCTTGATTCAACATAGCAATATGACAATAATGACTAAATCTAGATGTATGCCTGCTGTATGGATTTTCTGTAAGGCTTTTCGCATAAACCTGTCTGGGCAGTCACTGGACACACAGCTAGTTGCTCACAACAAAATCAGTTTCCTTCTTGGAAAACTAAAGTCTCATTTCCAGGCATTTGCATCTTTTAAAGGTGTTCCGTAGAATGTTTTCAGAGATACAAACTCACTTCAGAAAGCAGAAAAAAAAAATAGCTGAGGCTATCTATAGCCTTTGTTAGAAAATGAAAATAGATATTATCATCTTTCTAAATGTCATCAATCACTTAACACTTCACCTATTGTCTTCACTGCCTCCATTCATTCCCAGAACCCTTGAACTCATACATTCAGTAATGTGCTGGAGTATCTAAGTTACTCACTGAACTTATTCAGATAAGTAGATTTGTAATGCAGAAGAAGGAGTTATGTACAGATGGCCCAATGAACTAGGAGATGGTTTTCAAAGGTGAAATGACAAGGAATGTTTGTACTTCTCATCTTCTCTGGCTGTCATCTAGTGACTTTGTGAAAGCAAGTGTGTAGTGTTCCCACTATGCATTACCTTTTAAATCTTGGATTATTTAGTCCTCAGAGCCCACAGCAAAAAAATTTAATTTAGTTACAATTTCAGCCTTCATTTAAAAAAACAGACAACCAAAACAAAAAAAAAATAATCTTCTAGTTCATACAATTGTGAAAGAAGACTTGAAAATTTGGCTAAAAGCTCAGAAACTTAGAAGAGCACTTAATAAGTGGCATAGTTTTTAGTGTTTTCGTTCCTAGCTGAGGTCTGCATCTGGGGAAACCGCACATTCCTCTAAGTTTTTTCCCCACTCATTTCCTTACTTTCCTTCCTTACTGCTTCATCACAAATTATGGTTCCCATTTTGCTTTTTTTTAAAGTTCTTTGGAGTTTTATCCTTCTTCTCTCTCAAGGGGCATTCACCATGTACTCTAATCCTTCTCCTACTAACTCCATCAGGATTAACTACATAGAACTCTGCCTGGACCCTCAGACCTTGGTGTCACTCTGATGACTGCCTAGTATTTGTGCATATCTTCCCCTTTTGAAGGCTCGCTGGACAAGATGAGAGAAAGGCTTCCTGGCAAGTGAAGAAATATATATACATCAAAGTTTTACAGGCCTTGGAGACAAAGAAATAAAGCATTGCTCTTTCTTGTGACAGTCCACAGGCTTATTGTTAATACCAAAGGTCAGAGGATCTTGTGTTTCCCTGCTTAGAGACTTGCTTTAGCTACTAACAGGAATTATCTAAAGTCCAGGTCAATGCTATACACTTTGTTTTACCTTTTGCTTAGCTTTGTAAAACTTTGTCCCCGAGCTGGAAGACATGGATAGGGAGCAGAATAAAGTCCTCATAATCCCAACCTCTAAGGTATTATCATGACAAGAGAATATAAGTAACTAACTCTCCCTTGTAAGCGGAGATGCTCCAGCTAGGCATCAATGAAGGGAGCAGGCTGCCTCGGCTTAATGCACCCCATTATCATGACTAACAAGATGAAACTGAGGAAACAGGGAGAGGAAAGAGTTAGATATCCAAAGAGAGTTACAGGCCAGGTAAAATATATAGCAAGATGGAGAAAGTTTGGATAAAACCACAACCAAACGCAGCTATTGTAGTTGTTCTACAAACAAGAGATGGCCTGGATGCAATCACCTACTGTAATGACATTTAGATAAACTTTGCAATTTAGAAAATTAGGATTAGTCCATTTCTGTTTACATATAAGTTAGCTATTCCTTTTATAAAGTACCTGTTTGAGAAATACAGAGGTGAGACGAATGGCCCTGAATCAGATGTCATTTACCCATTATTTATGAAGTGAAGATGAAGCTGTTGAAAATGTACTTTCAAGGATATTTTACTAATGAAATCAAACTCTATTTGGAGTATGTTTGGATTGTTTTTTTTTTTTCCAATATATGCTTTATTTGGTTGTTGATTTCATACCTTGAAGTCATTGTGGGATAAGAGGACTTTGCTGCATGGGCTACAATTTGACTTAAAGTTGAAAGAATTCCTTTCACTGTTTCATGTGCAGAAATTCACTGAAGCCTACTAACAAACATCCTTCTCTCACAGTCAGTGCAGACTCATTTCTTTACCTGTATCTATTATTTGTATGCATACGCTATATATGAAATAAGTGCCTGCTTTGATAGACATTCTAAACCGATCAGAGTCATTTTAATAAAAATTGCAAAAGCCTTTCTGCTAACTTCTACTTTAACTAAGCTAAATATAATGACTAAGCCCAGGCTAGAATACAGAATTCATATTACAATTTAAACATTCAACGGTAAACAAAATATGTTACTGAAAACTGGCTTTCTACATATGCAGCCTACCACCTCACAACTCCAGGGAAAGTAGGAGTGATTTAGGGCCCATTTAATATGTGATAGATTTTTTTTAAGTTCTAGAATGACACTAAAATATAATTCTCCTATTCCTCTGAAATTGACTCTGAGATTAAATAATAATTTTTAAATGATATCTTTGTTCCTAAATAGATCTATTGAATTTGCTTTGTAATGAAGTCGATCTGAGGAACTTTCTCTCTAATGGGGCTGAAACTAGGTTTCAGAGGAGCTGTCTGGGAGCAAGACAGTGTCAGCATAGGTATAACTAACATCTGCTGCCCACAGCTACCTTTTTTTAAACAAGTCTGAACTGCCTTTTAGCAAGGCTGGTAAATCTTTGTGCTGCTGGTCAGGAAGTTCAAGCAATTTTAATCTTTGCTACTTCAAAAGCAGACTTGAGGAGACCCTGATGTTAAAGCTACTGTTGGTCATCATGGGGAAAAGTCATTGAGGAAGTTTGTGTTAGTATTCAGAAGTGAACAAAAGGCAAGAAAAAGATCAGAAACGTGTGCAGAACATTCAATGAAACAACTTTCTTTAAACAGAGCGTCTCATATAATATGCAGCAAACCACAAGAATTTGGTAGACCTGCAATGTCAGAAGACAACTTGGCATTGAAAGACAGTATAGATACAACTCATCAAAACTTATCATGCTATCGCCACATCCAGTAGTCTTTTTTAGTATGATATAGTGATGGATGCACTGCAGCAGAGATGCTTACTGCTACAATACACTGTTTAGTACCCATCACTTGGCATTTTACAGCTAATTAGAGAAGCCTAACTCTCCCCCAGCATGAAATTTCTTTGGGTGTTATTCAACTCTCTGCTAAATTTGACAATGTTATGCAAGAACATTTGCGTCCCCCACCTCTGCAAAAGGTTCCTCTCCTGTGCATACTTCATACTGATTTCAAATAGGGTCCAACATTTGCTAAAGCTGTTTCTGTCCTTAATATAGTTAAAGCAACATACAGTAGGTACTCAACAGTTCAGCATGAAATTTCTTTGGGTGTTATTCAACTCTCTGCTAAATTTGACAATGTTATGCAAGAACATTTGCGTCCCCCACCTCTGCAAAAGGTTCCTCTCCTGTGCATACTTCATACTGATTTCAAATAGGGTCCAACATTTGCTAAAGCTGTTTCTGTCCTTAATATAGTTAAAGCAACATACAGTAGGTACTCAACAGTTGCTAAAAGAAATCATGCACTTAATTTGCTGGCTCTTCAACACTTTCTTTTCCTTTTACTGTACTAAAGGCTTAATACTTTTTTACAGATCTCAAATCTTACAGAAAATGTGACAAAACTAAGTCACAAGGACTGTCAAACTTACTGAAAACACTAATAAAAATAAGCCTTCTTTATTTGAGTAAAAATCTACTAGAATAACGAGAAGTAAAAATATAAGATTCTTAAGTTTTAGAACTCTGTAATAAGTGACAACATTCTACAAAAACATATTTTGACTCTCTTGAAATGAGTATCTGTGACCAGGCCGTTTAATTAAGTTTATATTCATTGAACAAGATAAATTTGGGGTCTTAGACCTTCAGTAGCTGCTTAATTTACTATTCAAATGCAAACAAATGTTCTGAACTGCCCCAAGATGTTATAAAACACTATCCTCTGTTTCTTTTTCCACTGTAAAAAAAGCATCAATATATTTCAATAATTTGGTAAGACCTCCTTCCCCTTTTATCTCCACCTAAATGTTCAGTTTGTTAGAAAATGTGAACATTTTCTGATCGTTACCAAGTTAACAAGTTATTTGTTAAAGCATTTAACAAGTTGAAGAAGGAGAAAATATCAGGACATTCCAAGTAGACAACTGGTTTCTACCAACACAGTCAATAGATGACATTCTATTTCAGCCAAGTAGAATGGCTTCATAAGAAAACTGGGAAAAAAAACCCAAAATAACCTAGAAAAAGAGAAACAAATTTTACTTCTTGCTGTAAATCCAGTGAAATGGCGTCTGATCCTAGTCTCACATATTTCACATAAATGATTAGATACTTCATAGCCCTGAATTGGAAGATGGATCACTGCATGAACTTTAGCTGTTTTAATGCAACTTGAAGCCTTGTGTGGACTTTGTCACTTGATTTCTTTTACTTCTACATAAAATACTCAAAACAAAACCACTGAGTTCAGTTAGGAAAAAGCTGTTTGTGAGTCTTGACATGGAGACCCTTGAGCTAGATGTGGTTCATATACACTTCAGAAAAGAAAAATTTTATTGACAAAAATCAAGATTTCTTTTTCAGAGCTTTTGAAAAGAATCAGCACAGTCTAGATCTTTATGCTATGATTATACATCTAAACAGAACCTCAACAAACAGTATCACAGCAATACTGCTATTGAATACTCCATACGAGCACCCAAATGAACCATCTCACAAAACAAACATATGCCTTCTGCAACATCTCAAAGAAACAACTTTAGGACTTATTTTGTTCTGTATATATGTATAAGCAACTTGACAATATCAGTAAGGTATTAAGTTTTTATCACTGTTCAAAAAGTGGCCACAATTAATACAATTTCTACTATTAATATACATAAGATGAATTTTAGCTTCATAGAAACAGTTGAGAATAAGGTACAGTTTGAGCATATATAGTAGTCTGTCACCTATGCAATTTCAGGCTCTCATAGAGGATTTTCCTTTAGTGGGCACAGTTTGTTACACATAGTAGGTTTTCCTTACTGAAGACCACTGTGGAGAGAACTTCAAATCAAGATTAAAACATACAGGGAGAATCAAGAGGAAGTCATGTACAAGGACAGATACTCGCAGTGCGTGGTATTAATGATCACAGCTTCAAAAACTCAACAATGAATAAAACACAGGAAAAAGTATCAAAAAGGGTCTTTGTGATGACATGAAAGATGCATACAGGATGGTACTGACATTATGCATTCCAGCTGTTGAACTATACATGTCTTCATTCCTGTCTGAATATGCAACAGCCTTTCAGTAATGTCAGTAAGAGTATAACTCATGAATACATGGAAATTGTTGCAACACACACGCTGAAGTTTAAGGAGAAAACGCAGGTTTACTTCTGACTGTGGAAACACAACCATCCACCAGATTGCACCAGGCAAAACTTCTAGCCTGGATTTGTCAGAAGCATTCAGGAAGAAACTTTGAAACATTTGATTTTTGAGACAAAAATATGATCTTCTCAATTCATGTCAGAGTGAAGCAGATAAAGCAATTACATTGCTTTATGCCCTTTTATGTCTTGCTCCTCTTCCTAGGGCAAGTAACAAGAATGTAGATGTGGCATTGTCCACAGCTTTGGAAGGAAAGTCCTGAAGAGCAATCAAATTAACTTGCAACTGATATAAATCAACAGTGTGTGCTGTGGTATCAGAAACTAGGGTCAGTGCCAGGTTAAGTGCAAGATCATATCCCAAACAGAAGAAAACTAATTTCTCATCTGAAAAGGATACACGTACATTATTTTACTCCATTCATGCTCCCATGCCACAGCACACTGACACCTGTGAGTAGTAAATTGACTTGGCTTACAAATAACCCTATTAAAATAAACAAACCCAGCAGCTGCAGATGGAAGCTTCCTAAACTTATGCTTTGGAGCCAAAGCTGCTGCCATGAACTATGTTGCCAGAGAGATGCAGCACAATCAAAAGTTCAAGGAGACCGTTAAGTCTGAGAAATACAAGCTCAAAGTCAAGTCTTTCAAATCTGTGCAAGAATGTCAACTTTCAACTCCCTGTTTTCCTCCTTCCCACTAGATATTCAAGCTGAAGCATTGAACAAGGCTGTGTGTAACAATCCACATTAGGACTGTTCCTTTATTTTGCCTCATTTACACTACCCTAACCTCCCCGTGTCCCAGGGCTTAGACCTAAATCACGGGCTTTCAAGAGAAAGTCTTGGTTTGAGAGCATTCCTTAGAGATTTTACCCAGTACTGAGCCTAATGCCAAGATAAACAAAAGATACAGTTACACACTGGGTCATTCAATCTGGTGATTTTATGCTGAAAAGAGTTTAAAACTAGGACTAAGGAATTTCCCTTTCTGAGGAAGACAGAAAGATTCCAAATGCATTTGAGCTCCCAGCTCCATGGCTTTACTCTCATGAGAGGAAATCATTCATCCTTTTTTGTCACAAGCTGCTGAAGTTATCTGGGTCCCCAGATCACTGCCAGCTGAGTGGGGACAGGCACTGGCAACACTCCTCTTCCTCACCTCTCTGTCAGAGAACCTAATGTTTTGTCTCTGCATCTGCAGCCAACAGCTTGAGAGGCAATGAGGGAAGTTAGGCCCACATTTAGCCCTCACTCCATCAGGTTCACTGGAAACACCATGGCTACTATAAAGGCAGAAAATAACAAGCAATGCACTGGAGCACTTGTGGTGACTCTCTGTTATGTCTCAACTGGATTAAACTACCAGGAAACATCAGGGGAGAAGCCAAGGAAATTTGCACTTTGTGGGCAACTCACGTGCTTCTCTGCAAAAAGGGAATAAAGGGTCAAACTAATGAAAGAGCTGGGGTAAATGCAGTAAGCTCCTTCACAGCTCCTCTGGGAAGGATGCTTTCAGCTGTAATTTAGTTGCTACTAAAAGTCAGAAATACAATTGCCTTTCCAATTATTACCGTTTATTACTGCTGATTATTAAAGGAATCGTGCACGGCTGATGCTCAAGATGGCTGGTGCTTAGTGTTTCTTATCATTTTTATTTCAGTCAGGAAGCGTTTTTTCTTATGACAGAGGGGGGTGATCGCGAGTTACAGTAACCCCAAGTGCCTTGTGCTCCTCTATTTTACCACAAGTGAAATATTAGAATCCAACAAAAACTCAGTTCTCAAATAATTGGCGGAATGGATGGAGCCAAAAAGCAGCGGGTGCATCTCTTCTCTTACTTCAACAATCTGACATCTCCAGTCAAAATAATCAAAGCAGCTGCAGTTTGATCCCTCATCTTCCCTTTCATGATATTTTTCCCATTGCTTTTCCTTCAGCCAGTGAAAAAGGAGAGCTCGCAGATCAATAATAAATTTGCACAATAAAAACCTGAACCATGGGGTGCATTCCTGCTTTCCATACCTGTCAAATACACACCTCTTTACAATACTGAAAATAAGGTGACATTTTTCAAATTGTATCCTGGATTCTAGCTACAATACACAACAAATCACCCTGAAAATAAGTATCTACCTGATAAGGCTCCCAAGATTAAAATAAAGGACAGCCTTATGGTATGTATTTTAGTTAGTTTCTTTTACTGTCAAGCACAGAAAGTTTATTTTAAGAGTCAGAAAGCTGGAAAAATTTTACTTCACCAGACATTTTGACAAGCAAGAAGGGAGTCTCATTTCCAGCGATTTTCACATTTCTATGTCAGTTATTGGAGGAAATCAAAATAATAAACAAAAAAGTACTATAACAATTACATTATGCTAAAATTACCCAGATACAGACAGGGAGGAGAATAAGTAAAGTAAAAGTGGAGACTGGAAAGAAAATGGGAAAAATCCTTGGATTCTGTCCAGCAGTATTGATCTGAATTGTCTACACAAATTGTATCACTTGACAATGCATTGATTTTGCAAACTTAAGTACCATTTCAATGTGTCTTGCTACCAATAAACTTGGATTTATTTTCAAAAATATCTCCCATGAAACCATCAACCTCTTTGTTTTTTTACCAAGGAGAAGCAGGGAAGTTTTAAGGAAAATAACTACAAGTAATATGTCAGCGGTTACTATCTCATCTAAAGCTGGAGAATGCCACTGGAATTTCTATGTTAAGAATTCATATCAGATCAAGTTAAAGTATTATTTGCTTGCTTCATGATAATTAGAGCTGAATTTTTTAAATCAAGTATCTAAAACTACAACTAGTTAGTTCCAAAAATTGTATGAGCAAAATCCATTTTTGACACATCACACAGAACCAGAGAGTTTAATCTTTGGTGTTTTGGAGCAGCCCGAAATGTATCTCAGCATATATATTTTACCTCAAGATTGATTATTTTAAAGGTATAAAATAGAGGGTTTATGTATAGCATATTCCACATCATACTGAATTTGGGAACACAACCCAGGAACCTGCTTCAGCAGGAGGCTGGACTAGATGATCTCTAAAGGTCCCTTTCAGTCCCTACCATTCTATGATTCTATGACTATGAAATGCCAGATTTCATGTCAATGCAGGATATGAGGTTCAGTGTACAGAGGAGGCATTTAAAAGTTTCTGTACACTCCATAGATGAATGTTTGGGAAACTTCATGCTGGTTTTTGCTCTGTGATGTGCACTGGCTTTACACAGAATATAGATGAAAAGATGGCAAGAACACAACCAGAACAGCATAAGAGGAGACCTCTCTGAATCTTTAATTAATTTCTCTCATACTAACTCACACTCTTCATCGTTCAAGCTGAGTCTTGCACTTGCATCTATGTTCCTAACCAGGGAAAACAGAGTATCTTCCTTCCAGGTATCATAAGCTTACTTTGAGCTCCTACTAATTTTACTTAAGCTTCACATGACCAGTGATTAATTTATGAAACTAATATTAAATTTTCCAAAGTAAACACTTTTGAATTGGCATCTGACAGCAGTCTAATTTTGTACCAAAGCACTCTACCACTAGCTATAGTTAGAACTCACTGGGATCTTGTATGTAATGTTATAGAACAAGTTGCAGTTATGAAAATCCAAACCCAAAAAATGGTCACATTATTTTGAGGCTTCCTTCCTTTTTTTTTTTTGTTTCTGAATAAGTATAAAACCCAAATTACAGATACTTTTTTTGTCTTTTTTTTCTTCCTTTTTTTGGGGAGGATAGCAGGTTAGGGAGGGATAAATCTTTGCCAAGGACTCTGTGGCTTTGTTTTCATTGTGATGACAAGTACTCCGCTGCATAACAACACACATCATCCAGGTGTCTGCTTTAACAGAAATCAGGTTAGTTCCTGAACTGTTTGGAAGACAGACACTTCTGTACAATAGTATAAAGCATAATCCTTCAGTTGCCCAAACTAGTCTTTCTTCAATCCACCGCACCACATCACACTGGTTAGTGTTAGCTGGGGCTCCTCTGCAAGCTCAGTGACTATTGCCTGATGCTGAAGTCACTACTCTTATCTCACTCCTGCTTCCAAAAAGCCCATTTCTGTCTACTGCCGGCTCTGATTATAAGATAACTGTTCTCTAATAAAACCCTTCTATTTGCTCACAAGTTAATCCTTTGGTACAACAGCTCTTCCAGTGTACAGAATTAACACCTAATCATGGGGAAGTTATCAGCTGTAGAACATAAACGGCTGGTTCAAATCACCAGTGCTAGTTACCCGATACATGCAGATGTCTATACAAATGTATATCCATATTTACATATGGATGTGTACATAGAGGTATATATACAATGCATACACATATGTATAAGAACACACAGGTACAAACATAGGTCCAGATCCACATATATTTAAAATCCTGTGTGACTCAACTCCAGGAGAACTAAGAGCCCTAATGCTTGTATAAACCTTCATCAGTAATGTCTTCCATGAAAACATTTTACATGTTTAACTTCAGAAAAATAAAGATAAATCCCCCCAAAATCTCCAGACAGATTCTAAATAAAGATGGAAGTGCAATAGGAACTACACATCAGTCAGAGTAGAAAACATAAAATTACGTAAATTACGCCCAAAACAGATATTATAGATACAAAAAGCTCAGCATTTATCTTAAAGTGATTACCAGCATTTTTGCTACCTTTAACACTGGCCTGTGCACTGAAACTCTATTTCCCCCTATATTTCTGATTAAACATTCTCTTTTAAGTAAAGAGAAATACGTTAAGTGATTAAAAAAAACCCCAGCATTCAGACAGTTGGACCAGCTCCTGAGGAAAGCCAACTTCTGGATCACAGGTTACTGTTTCAGATGTTGTCAAAAGTAAAGCAGACCTTATAAACCTGAAGAAAGTTAAAGAATCAGGTTGTATATATGTCTTAACTGTAAATTACTTTGCTTAGAGCAACAAGAAGCATCTACCTCTACCTAACATTGTTGGTAACACTCACCTTTGTGCCAGCCTGAGTAGCTTGCAAAGGCTTAATTCATTGATTCCTCTTTTCCCAAGTTCCACTGGTCACAATCACTCACTGCCAGTCATGGAGAGCATCCCAAAAGTCACTTATCCTCTTGTAGGACTCTCATGATCCTCCACAGCCTCTGCTGACCCCACAGCAGCATACAGCCTGACACCCAGATCCACTGGTCAGTGCCACAGTGAGCGCTGGCCTGAGTACACTTAGGTTGCAGATGGCTCAGCAGCCACAGGTAGGAGGCAGCATGAGGCTGTCACTAGATACAACTGTCACCAAACACAGCTGGCAGCAACAGGGGCAGCAGGGTGTGGGATCCTCTGCTGGCAAGTGTGCAGTAGCAGCCATGCAGCAGAGGTTGGCAGCTAACAGGCTGTGTCTGCCACAGACACGCGAGGGAGGAGGAGCAAAAAAACGTCCAGAGGAGGATTTAAGATGCACGTGGGTGTTTGGACTGAGCTTACACCACTTACTTAGGTTAAAATATGTCTTAACTAATACAGTTTTACAAAAAGCAACACTTTCACGGCTGCCTTTTATACATCAGTTTAGTCATAGAGACAGTCAGAGCACTGACATCTCATCAAGGTGTATGAGAAACGCAGCAGCTCAGAGCAGACACAAGAGCTTTGCATGTCCTCAAGATTTTTTCTCAGTCTTGTGTCTCTGTTCCTCAGAGACAATTCTTCTGTCTTCACTGCTTATTTGAAGGAAGTCAGAGTGCTAAAGGATCTAAATTTATCTAAATTTAGGCTGTATTAATATCTCACCACACTTTTTCCAACTCACATCCAAGAAGCAGAAAAGAAATACATACTTAACGAAAAATATTTGATTACTCCATAATCACAGTAAGAATGGGAGCTAACAGATGTTTTTTAATTAGAGAAGGTACTATTTCTGAAACATTTGACTCCAGGTTTCAGGAGAACCCACAGGAAGAAACAGTTCCAGCCCCCCGAGCAAAGCTGACCAACAGTGGGAATGGATGAACTCTTCAGGAAAATAACCAACATGATGACAGACACTAATGTAGAACAAGTGTATAGACAAAACAGATAATAAACAAGAAAAAAACATAGGTCATAGGCAGCAGCATAAAAAGAGCTGCTTTACATGCCAGTGTTACAATCCTAAGAAGAAGTAACAGAGAAGGATGGAAGAAAATGAAGAAAAAGAATATCTGTAACCTGATTCAAGAAGATCCAGCAATGCAGAACTCGCCTGCAGCTAAGCAACAACCAGACTGGCCACTGTACTTTTGAATCAACAACTCATTTATATCCAGCTAGATCACTGTGCCAGCTCCCATGTAATCCCAGTAACTCTTGACACACGCCATTAGCTACCTAAATGATAGCGTGCAATGGAAGTATTGCAAAACTAAAGAGAAATAATAAGAAATCAATGAAAAAAATATCACTGTACACAACAGCTAACATGAACTACTCTATGTTGCCAGGTTTTGGGTGCTGTTCAGCATCACAACGCTCTGGTGATTGAGAGAAAATATAAAGAGTCTCTTATCCAATATAAGGATACATCAAGGTGATTGGCACTTCTGGTCTGTCAAAATGCTACTGCAACTTAAGAAGACATACCTTAACTAGCTTTGCAGCTGCCTGCTAGCAGTATGGGGTCATTCAGAGGCTGTGAAACCTGTCTGCGAGTGAATAAATACTTCAATAACTAGTCTTGGCACACTGTACTGGATAATTACATCTGACAATTTTGTTTCATGCCTTTAGCCTTGCAGGGATATGTAGGCATTATCCCAGCCTGCTACATGTTTCAAAGCTGTGGTCCTCAACCCATGCACGGAGGCAATGCATCACACTTAAGACATTGCATTATTACTCACAGTCACAAGCCATCACCACTACTACAGTACACATCAAGAAAGCAAAACATGACAGCTTGCATTACTGCCTAAGAGATAGCAAAGGGGTATCTGGTATCAACATTTCATTAGTTCCCCATCTTGTCACAAAAAAAAGGATTTCAAGTTTTAACAACTCTTAAAAGGATGTTAGCAGTAGAGCATTAGGTGGAGTGCAAGCAGAGCAAATATGAGAAGAACTGAGATTTCTTATTACAGACATAAATACTGACATCTAGAAGGCCATGATCAGACTTTGACAACTACTTAAGATGTTCCAGGACCAAAGGATGTTGAGAACAATCCTTAGCAGAGAATGAAGAGGGCTATCCCTTGATCCTGGGTGAGAAACAGAACCTTGATGATTAACTGGAACTTTCTGTGCCCAACATTAGTTATTACATTCAGTTATTAGAAATAACTGAAAAAATGTTTTCATTTCTCAAAATGCTGAGAACAATCTACAGATCTCATTTGAAAATTGTCTCTGTATCAGGAAATCTAAACCCATGGGAGAAAAAAAGAGGCACAATTTTAAAATCTGAAGAGAAGCGACTAAAGAGAAGAAAGAAGTTACTCTTGCAAAAGAGAAGAAAGAGGTTTACAGACCACCCTACTACTGGTATTTCAGTCACAAAATAGCTTCTAACATATGATGTGCTTGAGGCAAAATAAATCAACGGAAAATCTGAATTGATTTTATCAGCATTGGAGAGGGACAAAAATCATTATCCAATTCCTCCTTCTTATGCACAAACTTCAGCTCATTTAAGCCTTTAAATTTGGTACTGAATAAAACTTGTGCCTCACAGATTTCCTTTGATCTCAACCCTCTCGCTCGGTGCAATATTTTAAGAGATAATTAATTGAATACATGAATTGAATGAACAAAAGAAACCCTTTACTTACTATCATTTATTTTTAATATTCACCTTTCAAATTGAAGAAGCTTTTTTTTTTTTTCCTGTGGAAATGTCAATTTAAAAAATATTAACACTCAAAGCAATTAATTTCATCGGGCTTTTTAGTTATTTTTTGGCTTGTGAATGTTTAAGACTCATATTTTTATGGAAATAGGAAATTCAGTTAAATATCAGTACAAGCCCTTATATTTAGGCACTGTTAGCATGCCTTAGACACAACACAGGACCTCTTCAGCTTAGAGACAGCCACATGTTATGGACTATGAAGAGGATACCAAGGTAATCCTCAATGCCTTGAAATATGTTTTTTTTTTTCTATTGAAAAACAACCAAGAATCAATCTTTCTGCATTTGTATTGCTCAACTGTTCTAACCAAGAACATTTCGTCTCAGCTTCAAGCTTAACAGCTTCATTTCCCTTGGGATTTGCTGGTGCCCTGCAGGTAGCCTCATCAGTTCCCTCTTAATTTTCCATCCCTGGACGACAGGGAACACGCGCCCGTGGCCCCACCTTCCTTACAGTAGGTCACATGCTCAAGTGAGTCAGCAAAATATGCTTAACCATTTTTCAGAGAAGCAATGCTTGTAGGAAATAAATAAATAACTAAATTAAAAAATGGCCAGAATGGGTATTTTCTTCCAAGCGTTTTTTGCTTTCATTCTCCCTCTTTGGATCCACCTCAGATAAGCATCTTACGTGCTGGCTCCATGTTACACAAACAATTAGAATCCATAAAAGTCTTAAAATCCTCCTAACAATTTGCCATTGTGTGCTTTATTGCTGTGTTTTTCTCTTCAGTTTAAGGTGTTTGCCCTAGCTGTAGGGAAGGAAAATGGATGTCATTAAACTGTGTTCATTAAGTGCGTGACAGTTCAACACTTTTTTAATCTCAATTCACTATCATTTTCCCACCACTGCTGCATTATTCATGTATGTCATCCTCTGCTAATTCCTGTGACAAATACAACTGTAATGACTTTATTTAGGATCAACACTTCCACTCACAATATAAAAGGCAAAAAGTTAAAGCAGCTGCGTCACTTGGCTCTGACTGATAGCTGGTCAGGGCAAAGGCGAGACAGCCATGGAGAGCGGGCAGCAAAACCTGCTGTTGGCAGGAAACTGGGTCTGGGAGCACTCAGGAGCCAGGCAGCGCCAAAAGAAGTTACTGCCTGATTAATTTCACTGTGGTCCAGGGAGGTGATGGACTGAATCACCAATAAAGGCTGAAAAGCACACCCTGTCATATTTTAGATTCACTGGGTTAGGTTTACTTTATGTCTTTTTAATCATTAATTTCAAACGTAATGATCAAATGCATATAATATTTAATATTATTAATTTTAATATTAGATTAATACTAATTAAACTAAGTTTTAAACCACACAGCCTGGAATGATTTTTAACATTTGACTTGAGAAACAAAACTGCTAATGTAGCTTCTGGTTTAATCCATTTGAAATTGCAACTAACTGAAACAATTCATTTTGTGTTCCGTATATGACTGGAATTACCCATTGTTACAGCAGGCTGATTTTGGCAGTGCCTTTGCTACTTTGACTGTTCACAAGTTGTCTTACAGTCTCAGACAGTGTCAGACCTAAAGATTGTATCTTATGCCAGCTGGAGTGAGAACATTGCTTTGATGTATAGAAATACAGTTTTGGAGAGTCAAGGTCTGATAGCAGTTTCTCTACAAACTACAACGGCAGCTGTGCTAGAGGTCATGAATATTACATAAGGACTGTCCGTGCATTCAAGCCAGCATCAGTAAGCCAAATTCCCATAGCAACACTCGCATAGATTTACTCATCACTAAGAGATGCATTAGTTCAGCACTAAGTGCTGTACTGCTACCCTGATTAGCCTGCAAGAAATTAGTACTTCAACTCTTCTTTTAAAGAATGAGCATTTACTTAGAAAATTCAACACTTCATCCTGACTTTCAGGGCACCCTTTATCATCTTTCCTATGAGCAAAGAAATCTCAAAGTAGAAAATATGAACGCTGATAAAATTGAAACTCCCTATTACTATCAGCAACATCTCTAACATAAAAAGTGGAAGGGAAGCAGCAAGCTGCTTCTGTTGAGTTTCTGCCACACTGATCCCAGGACAGTAAGACCCAACTTCAAGGAGACGTTCAGCATCTCTTACAGCTGGTAGGTTCCAGGAGCTCATTAAAAAGCTGCTTTAGGAGCTCTTATTAAATATCAGTTAACAATTACATTTTCAAAAACCCATCTTTGGCTTCCCTGTTCAAGCTCCCAGGCTTGATGAAGCTGCCTGCCTCTGCATTAGACTCTTGCTATTATTTATAGCACTGGGCCTTGCCACACAGTCAGGTGCACGGCTCAATGATCTGGACTCCTGAATTTGTGAAGAACCCTTGTAAAACAGGTGGCGTAAACCGGGGAGAGGCAAAGCTGGCAGCGGAAAAGGAAACAGCCTGGGAGACGGAAGGGAGGCAGCAAAATAAAAAACATGGCAAGATGGAGGAGAGGAGTTGGAGAGAAAGTGAGAGAGAAATGCAGATAGGTGCAGATCTGAGGAGGGGCTCAACAGCCTATTCAGTATTTAAATATAAGGTATGAAAATAGGAAACAGATCCTAGAAAACAGTAATACACTGAGATGTGGCAGAGAGCGTACAAAAAGAGTCTGGAGCAAAGTGATAAGTGAAAGATTACAAACGAGCATGATTTTTACAGGTGCAATAGTATTTAAAGATACAGCACAGACGAAAATAAAGCAAGCTCATAACCTTTCATTGCTAGAACTCTCAGAGTCCTATATGCCAATCCTGAAAAATATACAAATACACAGCAAGAACTTAAAGCTCACTTAGTATTTCCTTACTAAATTGTCACTATCTGCAAGGAGTACAGAGACAGAAGGAGAAATCTTAACAAGTCCTGGAGTATTACTCACGGGGTCATTTAACACACAAACTGTAAAGAAAGTCAGTGAAGTCTTCAGGAAAAAAGATCTTTGTAACAGATTCTCCTTATTTACATATGACTTCTAGGGACTGATCCTTCATTGGAAGGGAGACAAACTAGATGTTTGAGGGCTGATTTCTAAAACTCTTTTAAGTTTTGAGTCCTGTAGAGATCCATGAGCAAACTTTCTCAAACACCTTCAGTAAGAACTCAGAGCTTTCACCCTATACACTGCAATAAATGTGTATATTCAATAAAAGAATAAATACATACATTTAAATAAGAATGCTCTGAAATACACAAGCCAATGATGTGCCATATATAGAATATTGATTCTAAGTGATTTTTCCTGGAAAATGCATTTTCTACTGTTGTCTGGAAAATCTTTGTAAGAGTTCTTAATGCTCTATGAACATTAAAAACATTTGTATCAGTAATGGATGAGATGGTAGTCCTTTAAAGCTGAGCTTGTGACACGAAACAGTATCTTACCTTTGCTTTTTCCAGCTGTGCCTGGGCCTGTCGCTCTGCCTCCCTCCGCACTGCTTCCCTGTCTTCTTCCAGAGATACATCTGAATCAGATGGACGGCTGGTGTAGGAGTCCGCCGAACCCTGCCCAGGAAAGGGAAAAGTAATGTCACAAGTTGTTTTGGTGTTCAAACAAAAAACTCCAGAAAGAAAAAAGGTAGAAGTGGTTATACATCTTATCTTACTTCTCTATCTCTGAAAAGTGCAAAACTGCCTGAAAGGGAAAGTCTAGGTAAATATTTTCTTCTGGACACTTTCCAAAAGTGCAGGTGTCTTCCCCAGTGTTTTATTTCCTCCACTATCCCCCTGCTCTAATTTGTGTGCTTTTCAGCAAGCAGAGCCAGTTGCTCTGTAGAGTTACAGCAGTGGTGCAGTGCAGGGCTGAAGGACACACAGCAGCTTCAAGGATGGCTCCATAAAAAAAAAAAAAAAAAAACTCTAAACAGTGTCAGTATTAACAAGGAAACTGACTTTTTACAATCCAAGTGCAAATTCAGTATCAATCACTACCATTACACAACATCCCTGCCAACAGATTTAACCTCAGCTATGCATTTTTATTTCAGGGCAACCTCTTTACCTGACACACTTTTTCCCCATCAGAACTGCAAATGGCTCGTATCCATCTCTGCCCCTCAGCAAAACATGCAAATGACCACAAATTAACTTCCAACTAATAAAACCCATCTGGACTCAACACATGTCCCCATATCGCCACAATGGAAGTAGCCACAATGCCAGGAGAGCTCTATAAATAATGACAGCTCTGCTTTTCCTCTGCATCTCTCTGCATACAAAATAGACTTCTGCTAATTCGATCAGAAGGAAAACAACTGTCCTCTCCTCACCGTCTTTTTTTTTTTCCTCTCTTCCCCCTGTTCGATACATAGAACATATGCTGAGAATGAAAACATAGGGCTTACACAGATATCAGAATTCTTCAGACGTCCTCCTTTGGCTCTTTTCAGAAGCCTGATCCAGGTGGCCTTCATTAGCCAGACAGCTCAGTTATTGTCCGCAGCTGCAGCGCCCGGCACTGATCTCATAAAACATGTGCACACTGAGCACCGCAGAATCACTGTTCCTTTCCTATCCATGCTCTGCTCTGAGAGCCTTCCTTCTCTTCCCTTTGCTTTTCAAGCCTGTAGCCACACTGTTTCCAAGTATTCTACTGCAATTAAATTCTCAAATTTTCTCATGCCAGTAAAAAAAAAAAAAAAGAAAAAAAAATCGAAAAATTGCAAAAAAATCCAAAAAAAAAAGCCCCCCAAAAAAACTCCACAGCACCTCCAAAAAAATCTCAACTGGGATGGTAAAAATAGCAAATAAGCCAGGCGTCAGGTAAAGGTTGCGAGAGATGCTTCAGTTGATCAGAAACTGAGATCGATGACAGAAAAAGAATACCTAGGACTTTTTCCTTTCTGTTTTAGGGGGGTAAAGATTTGGCTGTTAAAAATAGTGCTTATAAGAGAACCTTTTAAAATCCTGTGCGAAATGTATTCAGTGACATTTGCAAGTGCAAAGTTCATTTCATCTCTTCCTAGATTGGCTGGGGGTGGGGTAACAGGCTGTTCATATCACTGGGCATGCTCCATATGTGCAGCCTTTTACGCAGATGCTCACATCACACCGGGTTGTTAGCCTATGCCAAATTGCCATTTTACATCTCAAGGGTAAACAGCTGGAAAACACAAGGTCCCTGCGAAACTGGAAGAGCTGGTACAGCGTCTCGTTCCTGTCATGTCTGTCTGCTGAGAGCCACGTTTCTCTCGGATGCTCAGATCTGTCACGTAGCAAAGTGCAGAGCCCTTCTCTGAGCTCTCTTACAAAAACCTAAATCCCCAAATATTCCTGTTAAGCAGGAATTTAACCCCCTGCTTACTGCTTGTGTTTTCCTCTGCAGGAAAAGCAAAGAATAATTGCAAAATACCACTTAACACATTAGGTCCTAACATGGCAGAAGCCAAACAAAACATTGAATTTCTATATTCTGCTTTTCAGGGTCACCCTGTGACCTTTCATAAACTGACATGGGAACAACATGCTAAAGGCATTTACAAATCCCTGACAGACAGGCAGTACTCCATTTGTAAAAGATAACTACCTGACTGCATCACCTGCCTGCAGTATAAACTTGCAGTTACAAGAAACAAATAGAAAGCAGAGATTCTCTGTTTCAGTATGGCAGAATGTCCCAGGAGGGAGTCAACCCTCCCATGGTTTGTGGATGTATAACAACAAAATAGCCCCATCAGAAGTGAAACAGCAGCCTGCAATTAACCACCAGAAAACAATAACACCAAACAATAACAGAGCAAACAACAACTTGCGATACTGACAGTTTAAAATAAAGGTAACTTTTAACCTTTCTTTTCTTTCCTGAAGCCTTTAATAGTTACAGCATAGAGTTTGATAAGCTGGCTTTGAACTGGCATACAGAAAATCATTTTTTAAAGGACATTTTGCTTACAGGAGTCCAGACACATCTGCTATGTTATAGTAATCTTCCAAACCAAACATTTCTACTTGAGCTAAAGCAAAAGGAGCAGAAAATAAAACACACACAATTTTTTTCTTGGATCTTTTAAAAAATCTTGTCCGTTAGGAAAACCCCCAGAGGCCTTGTAACTTCCCCAGAGCATTTCAAGATTGGCTGTTGTTTTAAATCAGCCTTTGCTGTTACTTCTGACACAGCTCCCAGACGGGAACAGTGGCAAAAGACAAGCAGCAACAAGCAGACAGAAGTTTAGTGTAGAGTTTAAATCCTGTTATGGTTGACACCATTAATGACAGCTGAGACTGTGATGAAACCCCCACAGAACCCCTGCCTCCGGAACACTCTGAGGTCCATCAACACTCATTCTCCTTCACAAAGGGCACATCCAAACTCTTCCCTACCAGCACTGTAGTTCCTTGGTGCCCCTCTGCCAAGTGAGGCATGGTGACTTAAACCAACACTACCTCTAAATAAGAAGAAAACAAACAAACTAGTCATTATGCCTAATACAGCGATTGCACAACAGACAAGTGTGGCTATCAGCTTCCTACAGCACTTCCATGGTGAACACATCCCATTTTCCAGTGACCAAGTAGCATGGCATCACTTTCACTACCATTGAGGGATGCTGCCTAACTGGTCCTCACCTCACAAAACAGCAAAATGTCACAAAGCACAGAAACATGATTTCTATATCCCCTAAAGGAGCAAAATGCCTTTTGGGTCAGGCTGGTATTGCTAAAATTGCAATTCCATCTTTCAGGCCACAGAGATCATTTACAGTGCTGGTCATGTCTTGTGTTGGCTGCAGTCCCAACACACGTTCCAAAAATCATAATGATTCAATTTATTTTAATTATATTGACAAATCACATGAATTAAACTCAACATTACATTTATTTTCCCAGTGGGATGGACACGGGAATGTAAATTATCTGTGGAAAGCAAAAGCTGGGAGCTTCATTGCTTCTCAAACATAGCAAAAACACAAAGCCTGACATCAGGTCAATCCAGGAAAAGGGGAGCATACAATTACAGTTAATTAATTTTATAAACTACCTGGTATTCTTAGGTGAGCTTAGAACGTATTCAATCCCTTTAAGATGAAAAAAAAATCCAAACTTAGTAAAAACCTATGATGAAACTGCAGTGGAAATACCTTGAGTATTCCAGGAAAATAGGGCTAAGTGGATGTGCATTGTCTATTCATGACAGCTATGGAAACTACGTTTCCTCCCTGGATTACACAAGTCTTTGGGGTTTCTGCGAAGAACAGTATGGATCCTCTCCCAAGAGCTTCTGAAATTCATCGTTTCTGAGGTTCTGCAGGTTTCCATCTCCTTCTGCTGCTATTTGGAAGAGCTGCAATAATATATGTATGTAATATATGCTACTGTAGCCCCTAGTTCTTTATCTTTCATGGGAAACCATCTAATAAAAGTGAGATAAGTCATGTTAGTAATTATCACATCTATTTATTATTTTTTCCTTCTCTTTTCCTCCTTTCTTGGCAAGTTTACAAACCCACTTTGATTGAAAATCATTTCCTGTTTAATGACATGCTTGAACAACATTTACCAACTGCCTTATCACTTACTATATAAAACAAGTACCTTCTATGTGGTATTGTTATCACATGAGCCCATGCTTTTCACACTGCAAATGGTCATATGTGATCATATTTGAACTCCTTTTTCAAGACTCTATATGTCTTATCTTCTTTAGTACTGAAACATCATCTTCAAAAGATTAGTAAGGCATTTTATTTCCTCCAAGTAAGGCATTTTATTTCTTTTCTTTACTTAAATTCAGTGGTGTCTGTAGATCTCTTTATTTTTCTTGTTAGTCATCTGTACCCAGGTTTAACTTTGGTCAGCACATTTTTGGATTAAGTACAGAATTGGACTGCAGTGTTACATTCATAGTGTAAATTCTGTTGATGTGTTTGGTCTGCTACTGTAATAAATTCTCACTGGGTTAATATAACTATCATTACACTTGGAAATTCAGCCATGGCCTTTGTATTATGTCTTCCTCGTAAAAAATAAGAGATCCTCTGAGAACCATGAGCTTCTCTGTAACAGGGTAATCCATTTGTGAACTGGATATCCTTAGGACAGGTAACTTTCCAAATTATTGGAAATGCTCAAAAAATTAGCTTCTTAGAAAGACTGAACAAGTTCCTCCCAGCAGTGACTTTTTACATTATTATTTCCTAAATGAAAGTATGAAGCAGTAAGTAAATATAAGATTTTACAAGGAACAAAAGAATATGTGTGACTGCACTTAAATATAAACACAAAACGTGTGTGTATATATATATAAATTGGATTCTTCTCCTAGATACACGTTTTCAGCTCTTCATTTAATTCTGAAGAGAGAAATATCTTCATTTGATTTATGCTTTGAATATGGAAAGCTCGGGCCTCACTGTGCCAGTAAGAGAAATCATTAACTTCAATATTCAGGATTTATACAGAGGCATTGCTGTTTATCTTCTAATCTTGTTGAAATAATAAGAATGGCATGATATGTCCTGCTGGGACATGATTTGAGATGATATATTATATCCTTCTGGTGTGCTACTACTTCTTGAATGCTTTGAAGTAAGGTGAAGGGGAAAAAATGTTGACAGGCTATTTCCATAAAAAAATTTATTTCACTTAAAATCTTTAAAATCGATCTAGGAAAAAAGGGGAAATGTGAGATGCTGAAGTTTAGGATTAAGTGAAACTGGTGAAATTGACAATAATATGCCAAGAGGAAAAGTAGAAATAAACTAACCAACCTGAAATGTACAAGCTACATAATTGAAAAACTAGAAGCACCCTCACACATGCACCATCAGCAAGGACCTCAGTTTGGCAGAAGGGCCACAACTGGTGAAAACTGAGATGTCTAAGCAGTGCCATTATTTCAAACAAGACCAAATGAATTCCAATTAATTTGTTTGGCAGGTATGGCAAACTGAAGAAATACATTTTAATGAAGAAAAAAGGAAGGAGACCATGTATTCATTCAGGAGCTATCAAGCAGTAGTTGTTGATTCCTCACCTAAAGGCCTTGGGGATAGCTCACAGCCTGGCAACTGCCAAGTCCAGTCCTGATGTCCTCTGCGGTCCTTGGCACGGGCCCTGTGGTGCTTGGCCATCTGCCCACTACACACACATTTTCACTGAAATGCTGCAAAACTATGCTCTCCCACAATTACTGTACAAGAGAGGCTATCAGCTCCTACAGTGGTCACAGAAATCCTCTGCTATGTTTGCATTTAAAAACCAAATCCAATGTTGACTGGATTTTTGTTGTTTAGAGCGAATTGCTACAGCATCTACAGCCATGGGGGACATTCAAAGAACAGGAGCAGCAAAATTCTGGAACAGCTGGGAGCTTTAGGATGGCAATGTGATTAAAAAGGAGATTATGTGGGAAACCAGTCTTCTCTTTACCCTTAACATGACTTTGGCAAGCTTGATCTCAGCACCCAGCTCAACATGAACAGGTTTCCAAGGTTCTAATCCAATCGACAGCTGGATGAAGCCAGAGTTTTTTAAAACAGCCTTTAGGTTTGCAGAAGCCTAGATTTTGGCATTCATGAACCAGGTAAACAGTTGTACCATGTACTTTATAAGGCAAAACCAAACCAATAAAACCCAAAATACCGCCCTGACAAGAAAAAAACCCAGACGCTTGCACTCACTTTTCATGGTGTCAGCCTAAATGTTTCCTTCCTGTTGTTTGGTTATGAAAAAGTAGCATGAATACGTGTTTTTAGAGGAATGACTTTTTTTTTCTTATGGTGACTCTTTGGAAAAACTTTGACAACATGCAAATTGTTTCCAAAAGGGCTGCTGCAGACCTCAGCATAGTGAGCAAACACAGCAATAGACAGACCCCCTCAGAGGCAGAGCTAAGCTTTGCTTAAAGTCAAGGGATGCTCTGTTATGTTATGATTTATCATTTGTTGCAAAAAAGTCTCCAAGAGGGAAAACTTCTTGCGACCCTGTTGTAACCATAAGCATATGGTTACAAAGCGAACGACAAATACTGCTTGAAGGAACTTGCAGTCTAAAGGACAAGAGAATCTGAGCAGGCAAAAAAAAAAGGACTAAGAAAGGGATCAAGGTAGCAGTGCAACACAAAATAAAGCATTTTTAAACATTCGATAGCAGCATTATGACTCATCCCTTGCATAACTGTGGTGGGTTGCTGTTTAAGTAAGTTTTCTATATGTATTATGTCAGAGATTAGTTCTGCGAAAGCCTCTGAAGGAGGATAATCTGGTAGCTCGGTATATTCTGACAGAGAGATTCTCACCCTTAGGAAACAAGAGAAAATGCTTTTGAGGAAGAGGGCAATGTCAGAAATACAGGGAGATCTCCTAGCTTATCTAAAAATGCTTTATCAACAAAATAATCACATAATTGAGAACTTTAAAATCGAATCTTAATCCCCACTAAACTGAAGAAAAAAATGAGAGTTGACTTTTTTTGGGACAATTAAATGGATCACGGAGGATGGGATTAAATTATTGATGTTTTGGAGCTGTAAGGAAAAGTCATAGCAATGACAGAGCTAAGATGTTGCCAGTGGAACAACTCAGAGACAGGTGTCAAAGGAAGAAAAATTCACCAAGGAAATGATTACAAGATGCACAAACCTGAATCATCTCACTTTTGTCTCAGGCTGTCAGCATACACATGGATATGAACACAACTTGGTTGACTCACAATAACTTTTTAAAGCTCTGGTGACTTGATTATATGTCTAAGCCTTAAGTAAAGGTAAACCATGATTATTAGTAACAAGCTGACCAATGGTGGGTTTACTGGGCAGAAGTGAGTAAAAACTTGAAGGTGTTCAGGAAAAAAATAAACCACAATTTTTTACTCTATTAATCAAAGTAGATATCACAAAAAGATTTTAAATTGCAGAAAGACAACTCAGAAAAGAAAAGAATTTAAAATATAAAATGCTATATGTTGATACAAGAACACAGAGAGAAAAGACAAAGATTGGGCCAGACACAAAATTACAAGGGCTCAATTAAAAAGAGGAAAACACATCTGGGCTGACAACAAGGAAATAGAGACACTACTAGAAAAGGAGAGAATTTGAAGCAAAGCATGGCAACCATCATCTCAATTTGTCTCAGCTCAGTTAAAAGTGCCAATTTAGATTCTCTGTTCCAGATCTTCAGTATATTTTTATCTGGGATTTTAGTTCAAGTCATTAAGATTTTCTGCATACTTAAAAATAACTTCCTTGAAAATTTAGCATGAAATTCTGTTAGCAATGGAGAGTTCTGAAGGAAGAAAACAGCATTTTCTCTCTTTTACCAAATCATCTCTATATGTCCAATCTCTACCTGATTTCTAAACGTAACATATTTTATCTACTCCAGGTAACAAATGAAAGGATTGTTTGGTTTGGGGTTTTTTTGGCTTGTTTGCTTTTTAACTTGTTAAAAATCCTGAGTTTATGTATATACAGTGAAGTCTTTCCTATTTTACTATTTCAACTGTAACAATTGTTTTAATGCATATTTTTGCTTGCTACCCTTTATTCCTATACTTCAGCTACAGCATTCATCTGTTTAAATAATTTCCTTTTATCCATCTATCTTCATGAGTTATTTTGGCAACATGCAATCTAAAGAAACTACTGTCATACACTAGTTGTCTACAGTATTTTTCAACCTTTGCTAAGTTTATTTTCCAGCCCATCATCTATAACTGAAATCTTGATTTTCCAGTCATGATCTTTTGTTAACAGCAATCAATGACTGTCATGACATAAAACACATCAGTTTGCTCATTGCTTGTATTAGGCAAGGTTTTCTTATCAACAGCTTTGTAAAATTATATAGAGTGAAGGATAAGGAAATAATTAATTAAACTTCCCTAACCCAGGCTCCCTGAAAGCTCAAGCTTGTCAAACAGCAGTTCATTTGTGACTCAGCCCAGGTATCTCTGGCAGGCCTGATCATCCTTTAAGCGTCTGCAGCTTTCCTCTCTGATACTGCCAGAAACACCAAGTGAGCAGCTTTCACACTGCATGACACCATTTACTTCAGGATAAAAACAGTACATAAAATACAGACATCATCATCAGTGAGCTAAATGTAAGCTCAGTTTCCAAGGGTGCCACAGAAGCCACATGAGTCCTTGTGGTTTCAGGTGTGAGTCCTCTGTTCCAGCCTTCATCCTGTTGCTTGAAAAAATATCAGGACTGTTTCATTAGACCAATTACTTATCTCTCAGGTCTAGCATAAACACCAAACTACCTGCAGTTTTCCCAAGAAGATGAGTCTCCTTATACCATTTAGATGTTACAATTATTCTCGTTTGATTTCAGGAATACAACACGTAACACGTTCACACCAAGGGAGAAATCTCTAGAAAGGCCTTTTGTCCCTCTTGTCTACCACATACCAAAACAATAACCTTGAAAAATATTCTCTCTCCAGCATATATCTTCACAGGTTTTGTTCTAAAATGGAAATGTATCAATTAATTTATAGATTGCATGATGTCAACCATTCAAATCCACTGGATATTTTAGATTTGATTCTAAAAGATATCTAACCTAGAGTATCCCCACAGAGTGGGTGAGGGTATCAAGTGTGCAGTCCAAGAGTGAGAAGCTAAAGCAAGCATGGCAGTCACTGCAAGCACAAGCACTCAGTCTCCTATCCCAATCCACGTGGCTGTCACTGCTTGTATGGCTGCATCAGCTGCCTTTTGAAAGAGGGAGAGCAAGACAGTTTGTCATCCTGACTCATGAATCTTTCCTATTACACTTTTAGAACACTATCCTCACCTCTGTACTAAGAAGCAAGACTGAAGTCTCTGTAGGTTGCTGTCCCTGTTTTCCATCTGCAGGCAAACACAAGAACATGAAGGGGATGTACAACGCTCATTTACAAAAACAACTTAAAGCTTGTAAGGAATCTTCTAACAGTATATAATCTCTAATAATGACTAAATCTGTTTTCTTACAGCTAAAACAGATCTTTTAGTGTGGATTTATATTAGCACTACTGAGATGTTATCTCTTAAATAAAGATGGGAAGGTTAAAGATAAGTGGTTTAGGCAACCTGGAAACAGAAACGTGCCTGCTATTGAGGATGGTGACAATGAATAAATGCCAATCCAAGGGAAATAAAATATAAATAAATAGCCATAGAAAAGGTAAATCCTAAATGCAGCACATAGTGCTGTGAACTTTCCTAAGTCAATGTTGAAATATTGTGGGTGTTCTGGAACATTCAAAGCTTACTGCAGTACAACAGCCTCTTTCCAGGAAAAGTAGTGAAGCCAGGTTTTTAAAATTATTGCAACCTTAGAAGACCAAAGATTTTCTGCTTTTCAGACTAAAAGGAAACATCAGGAACAGACTTTGTTCTGATTCAGAACAGACTCTGTCTGGGTCAGGAAAGCACATTACATCATACCCCTCACTGGGCTGTTTCCTCCTCCAGAGGAAGTAGTACACTTTGAACTCCCAGTTACTCTTTCATCTGTTGCTGCAGTACTGAATATTGACAGAAAACACATTTGATTTGCTGATAAATCCAAAATCTTAAAAAAAGAATCTCTGAGGATGACAATACCTGCACAAGCTCTCTCCTGTGCCAGAGCTGTGACATATTACATTATGTTCTCAGGACCACAAGATAGTTCAGGCAGAAAGGGGGTTCAGAACGTCTCTAGTCCAAGCTCCTGCTCAAGATGTGAGAACAGACTAGCTTGTTCAGGACTTTATCCAGTTGAATCCTGAAAACCTGAAAGGACAGGATGGCACAGCTTCTCTGGGAAAATCCATCCCATTGACAGACTATCCTCACAAGGAAGATGTTTTGTCTTATATCCCACCTAAACTTGTTTCAGTTTCCAGTGTCTGTCTCTTGTCCTTCAACCATACCCCTCTGAAGAACCTGGCTCTATGCTTTGATAACTAATCTCCTTGTAGATGCTAGGGAGTTTCAGTTTCCCCTTCAAAGAAATCTTGTCTCCAGGTTGAACAAGCCCTGGTCCATCAGCCTGTACCTGCAGGCCAAGTGATCCAGCCCCAACCATCCTGGGAGTCCTTTACTGATTTATCCACATCTTTCTTCTACTGAAGCACAAAAACTGGTCACAGTAAAGCAGGTATGTTCTAATGAGTACTGTGATCACCTCCCAGGATAGACTGCCTTAATTTGAGACTTGTGAGTTCAGAATTTCAAAGGAAGCTATAACTTTGGAAATACAGTAGAATTCTCAAAAAAAAAAGCCAGCATATACCTTGGGCAAACTTGCATTTATAGATGTGCTATACAATAAGTCGACTCATTCAAAAGTTTTAAGATAAGCAACATCTCACATTGCTGTAAAGCAACACTATTAACACACTACCACGACCAAACAACTTCGTAAAATCCCTCAGATAAAAAATAATTCCTTTCTAGACATCCCTAGCAAGTTTTTCGTTACAGCAGAGTCTCCAGCACCTGCAGCAATGAGACTCAAGAATAGCAACTCCATTTCTGCGAGCCTGAAGGTCTCAATATGTGTTGTGCTAACTCTCATCAAAGAAATCCAAATGAACCCATGTCATCCCTGATAGTTTGTTTTCTTCAGGAACTGCAGTTGGCAGAAACTTTTTTCCTCTCTGTTCCACTGTTTGGAAAGGAAATTAATCCTCTTCTTAAACTCATCCCGTTATGGTCAATTCAAAGTCATATTTCCTCCAGTTTATGAGAGAATCGGTGTCTCTTGAGGAATTACCACCTAAACTTATCACCTGTACCACTGCTGCTGTCACCACTGGATTCCTGCTGAGGAGACCAGAATATTAGACAGATGTTGCTGAGATTGCTGCTTTGCTGTGCCAATTAGTAAGGTAATTATTATTTGGATGAGATTTGTAAAGAGAAAGAGGAAGACAGTGAACAAGGAGCTAGCAGCAACATAGGTGGATGACTGGCAGCATCCATAGCACACAGAAGAGGAGCATCTATGACAAAGCAGCAAAGGAACAAGGCTTTGAGAGAAGAAATATGAGAGAATATTTCAAGAATGTAAGAGATGGATGGCAGAATAACAAGCATTTCTGAACTTTTATTAGTCCTTGTGTTTATTTACCTGGCACTTCAAGGAAAGTAGTTGAGCCAATACCTGCCCTTTTTTTAAAACAGTATACATTTTTATAACATCTAAGCACTTTCATCTTTGTGCATGTAGTTTTCCATTAAAGCCAATGAATATTCAGTGGTTTTGGGCTTCCAAAGTGAGGCAATTAAGTAGAAAGTTCATTCCACAACTAGTTTTTACTGCTACAATCATTCAATGGCCTCTTTGTGTTCACCCTGCTCCACAAGAAGTCAGTCCCTGAAGTATTCACAGACAGATGAACGTTACGAAATGACAGAGGAACCCAACATGCATCATCTTTTCCATGTCACACCTACTGCATACTCAGCAGTCATGTAGACTGTACACGTACTGCTGTACCAGATTTCAAATAAGCTTGTACTCTCAAAGTCTCTCAAAGATTCTCCAGAGATACAATGTCAGCTTCCCTGGACAGGTTAAAGTCAGAAATCAACACTAAACGCAAGATGAGATTTTCATGCTTTAAGAAGTCTGACTCCTAATGATTTTCAAGAGCATTTCAGTTCATTTCCATTTTTGGAGTAAAAAGGAATGTAGTATCTTAACTAATGCTTTTTAAAGTTTTACATTTATCTTTCATTGATTCCAATTTGGCTGCAACACTTACTATAAAGGACCGTAAACTTCATTTAAGGAAAAGAGAATTTCACTCTATATTCCCACTGCTCTCCTTCCATCACTCCTTCTGTCATAATTATTCCATCTATAATCAACAGTAATTCGTTCAATTAGTATCTCCCTTTCTGCTCAAAGTTTTTGAGTTTACAAAGGGTAAAGTAAAAGTGATGGCTTATTGTTTCTTGCCCTGTGCAGAAGAAAAGGAAATGTTTGTTGCTGAAGTTGGCACGGTAACACAACTGTGCTTTTCTGTAACCTCTTGTGTTTTGTTGGTTGTCTGCAGGCGTGGATATTTTTATGAGTTGAAAAGGCAACAGTATATTTAAGTCTTGTTCACTTTCAAAATCATCATAGCCTATGATCTCAATAGCAGTTCCTTCTCATTTCCTCTTTGATGATGCTAAAATAGACCTTATTTAAATTGAATAGCATTTCATTTGTGTCAAAATCTACCAGAGCAGTATAGGGACAACACTGTCAATTGTCACAAGGCAAGCTGATCCACAAAATGTGTTGTGTAACTGGCAGGACTAATCTCTCCCTCCACACTTACAGACACAGATGTCCAGGTTTATTTAAAATAGCCCTAAGTGAAACAACACAACTTGTGAGGTTTGTTTTTTGGGTTTTTTTTTTAACGTATGCATTTTGCTAGAAGGCATTTGATTACAGAAAGATCTCAAATTTTATTCCTGTGCTGACAAGGCAACCGTGATTAGAAGTGGTATCACTTGGATTGCATTTTCTCCCTCAGCAAAATAAGGAGAGTCTCATCCAGATCATTTTCCACATATTCTTGCCTGCAAATTCTAACAAACTTCTCGATTCAAATTGAGCAGAATCTTATTTTGAACTGACATGATATGGTTGGACAGAATTATTCATTTTTCCTTACAAACCTATGTTACTGGGTGGAAGGAATAACATTCATGCATGGATGGGAAGACTCATATTCAGGAGGCAACGAAGTTTAAGTTATTAACTGACACCAGAGAATAGGTGTATGTGGGGATTATTTCAAAAAAGCCTCTTTTTTTTGCTGTAAAGTCCTAGTGAGATGTCAATAAAAAAACCCCAAACTTTCACATGTGGCACTACAGCCTTACACAGCGAGCCTTATGATTTTGTTTAAGCATCTCTGAAGGCCACCGATGTTCATCCCAGGATGTCCATAAAACAACCAACAGAATTACAGCAAACAATACAAATCATTCCATCTTAGAAAGATGACAGGATAATTAAGGGAAACAGAACAAAACTTTCTTAAATGTATGTGGTAAACCACAATATGATACATTTGATTAACTGACTAGATTTGAGCAAGAGAATCTAAGGCCCTTCTCCTTCAGGGGGCATAACACATGGGAATTTCTATTTTGATACCAGTAAAATTTCTATATAGCCTGTATTCTCTGAAGAGAATCACAGAACAAAATAGGTTGAGGAGGGTGTATTTGGAGGACAGGACATCTAGTACAACCTCCTGCTCAGTGTAGTGACAGATAAGCTTACTCAGAGCCCTAGCTGAGTTTTGAAAATCTCCATGGATGAACATTTTGCAACTTTACACAGAATTTTTGCTTGTTAATATCCTACGCCAGGAAAATGAAAGGGAATTCTGACAGCAATCTCACATCTTAAGATAATAAACTAAGAAGTTGTATGATATTTAGCCTCAAAAATTAACCTGCTGAGTTGCTTCCACAGGCAGTCAAATAAAACCGTGAAATTCAGCACAAAGTCAATTTTAGTGAAGTCTATTTCTGCACATGAAAAAACCCCTTAATTATCTTTAGTGAAAAAAAAAAAATCTCATTTACTTTCAGGCAAATATACTTCGTGAAAAGACATGCAGATTTCCTATCATTGTAATTGTTCCTTAAAGGAATAGTTTTGCAAGACAATTATATGCTTATGTTATAATAGTAATAATAATATGTATCAGCCTTGCTCCTATAAACTGGGTTACTATTGTTCCCTCTGCTTAGAATTCCTCTAATGGTCTACCTGCCCTTAGATCTGTGAGCTCAACTGAATAACGAGCATTTTCACTTTGGATTTCTGCATCAAACTTGCTTTCCTTATACCAACAATACTTTGGTATTTCTTTTTAATAAGAAAATTTGCTAATATATTTGGAATGGAACACAGAAAATTGACTTAAAGAATAAAAACCCCAATGTATTAAAACAAATGCTTATTAACTCCACTGGACTTGTTTGTAAGATCTAACAGAACACTGAAACTATATTGTACATCAAAAACCAGAGTATGTTACTCTAGCATTTTAAATGCCCGAAAGAGCTATGCACTGCAAACTCAAAATCTACAGATTCACATTGTATTGTGAATAACAATGGAAAATGGCAGAACATGGCAGAAACGTGGAGAATTTCCCAGGGATTTCATTCTTTCATTTCTTTGAGAAAAGCTTTTAAAATTGCTGGTTCCTAGAGCAGTGTTACTGCAGTCGTAACACTCAAGTTTTGCTAAATTTTCTCCCTGCAGAAACCTTAGACATTAATTTGGTCAGAGACATATAAAATAACAAATGAGCTTGTCAAGGCTATCATTAACTGTTTCTCTGTAAATAACAGATTTGATGAAAAAATTATTTGAAGGCTCCTATGGACGATGAGCTAATTATCCCCAGCAATTCGTAATTCCTGTTCATCAGCTAAAGTTGTCATCTGGAAAGTAACATGTAGTACAAGCAAACAAACATCACTTCATTTAGCCAGTCCAGTTGCCCAGACCTTGTTTGTAGTTTAGAGAAGACATGTCTTCATGAGGACAGATACATATGGCTTCACTAAAGAGGAAGGAAGATTTGTGTGTGTGTGTGTGTGTGTGTGTGACAAGAGTTCCTGACAGCTAATATTGAACAAAAATAAATAGGTTTAGTCTGATCAGCCATTTTTTAACTTGATCCTCAGATTTAACTGGAAAACAGCAAACGTATTCCCAAACTGCCATAAACACACAATCTCAACTGTAAAAGAAAAATAAAGAAAAACATTGAAAAGTAATTGTGCCTGGAAAAGATGATCAAAGAATTTTCAGATCAGAGAACCTAAAACTGGATTTTTGGCTCTTGGTTTCCCTGGGTGGAAGGTTCCTATCAAAACGACAGTGAGCTATATCCAGCCTGCCTGCTAGATGTGCTTAATTGAGCTGTTGTAACTGCTGTGGTGTTGAAAGGTCAAAAGAGCAACAAGTTATCTAGACTGCCAGACACCACCTCATATACCATTGATGGGAGAAAAGTAGCTGTGCCCCTCAGGACAGAGCATCTAAATCAGGCAGCCTGCCGTGCCACGCAGGCACGCACAGCAGACAGCACCAACGTGCCTTTGGGACTTCAGCCTTCCATATGTGCTGCAGGGGAGTCACGGTTTCAAGCCTTCACATACAACATCCTGCACGTGTACCCCTTCTGTTAACGTCCATCCATCCACTGACTAAAAAGCAGACATCAAAATGCATGTCACAAATACTTAACTAGAAAACAGATGTTAAAATAACTCTGTTGTTACAGGCACCCCATTAGGGCTGCTGCAAGATCTAGAAATTTCTTGGTACCATATTCTGGCAGAGTGGGGTCCACCCTGAGAGTTATAAATTGGTGACTTACAACAGGCATAACGTTATCCACTCTAGTTACACAGGTCTCCTGACATCTAATTATATAAGTATGGGTATATGTGGCATAACAGGAAGAAAGTTGTAAATAATTCTCAAAAGCCTAGAAACACAGATCCTCACAGGTATGGGGAGGAATCCAAGACAATTAAGTATGTTGCAGCTCCATAAATCAGAGAAACACAATAAATTAGCATGTTCTTAGTTCTGTGCTGCCATAGCTGATGACTGCCCTTAACACTCTTTACAGCTACATTAGGCTCCTTTCAAGTTCCTCACTGAAAAACAGCCATCTTTATATCAAGACCTGTAGAGCAGACAACGATACAGTAACAAACTCCTCAAGTATTCCTGATCATGAAGTTGTCTTTTGAGAAGTTCACGCTGGTTCATTTCAGTGAGGTAAACTTTCCAGCATGAGAGGTTCATCAGTGCTTTGCCAGAAAGTAGGTAGTAGTATCATATTTATTTCCTTCAGATAGAAAAAAAAAATTGCAACCAACACCAAGCAATTTAAAGATTTCATCAGGACTCAATACAATTAGAAGCGAACTATTCCCAGACCCTGAGTGAGGCTCCCTTCCCACCTTTCTGCTGCTGTCTCACCAATGGAAAAGTAACCAAGAGGTACAGAGCTACCTCAAACAGTTTGGTGGAGGACACACAGGGATGGGTCTCTCCACTCATCTCCATCCTGTGGGTTTTTTCCACCAGCATTTAGTACAAGATGGAAGGCCACAAAGATGGTGATGGGACTGGAGCATATCTCCCATGAGAGATGACCAATGCCATCTATGCACACTATTTGTAAATATTTTGGTTTTGTTGTTTTGTCTTCTCATTTGTGAGGTGAACTGCACTGTTTTTGCTAACTTGGGCCAATTTCTACACTCCACACTTCCTCTCTACTCTGTAAACTTGTACCTTGCTATTTCATCACCTGGAGCTGGTCAGTGTGGTTGGTTTCTAATTGCCAGCAAGTGTTTGACCTTTGTTTACTTCACAGGGCTTCCTCCCACACATGCCTCAGGTACAAACCTGCTTCTCAAACATAGTGCATTGACCACGATCCACTTCCTCAGTAAGAGGTATGCTTATTCCCTTCCTTCATTGCCTTCAGACACAATTTGGCAACAAACCAGTGTGAAAGGGTCCAGGTTAATTGCAGTCATTGTTTTGCCTGCATTCTGTCGGAAACATCTATTACTAGAAGTTAATTCCTGAGGGGGAAACCCTGTCTTTAATCTCTGAGAGCATCAAATACACCAGGACAGTCCATTTTAAAAGAGATATACTGCACACTAGGTGAGGGACAGCTGATTTATCATTCACAGACTCACATATGTAACAGGACTTACAGCTCAATGTCTCCACCTATGGCCTCCACAGAGCTCCCTATCTTTTTCTTGCCTGTTTATGTGTTGGTTTCTGGGGACAGAGGTATGGGAAGGACAGATATAGTATAAACCTCTTGATGCATTGTCAATAATCAAAAAGACTGTATCTTCAGCTGGTGAAAACAAAATTGAAGAAAGGAGACAAGGAAAAGAAAGCTACCACAGGAAGTTAGAATAAACATTGGTTTAGTTTGTTTGTTTTTTCAGGGGGAAAAAATATAGTCACTGAATCACAGAATGGTAGGGTTGGAAGAGTCCTTTAGAGATCATCTAGTACAATCCCCCTGCTAACGCAGGTCCACCTAGATCAGGTCACACAGGAACATGTCCAGGAGAGCTGTGAAATCCTCCAGAGAAAGACTCCACACCTCCCCAGGCAGCCTGGGCTAGGGCTCCCTCACCCTTACAGTAAAAAAGCTTTTCCTTAAGTTGAGGAGGAACATTTTGTGTTCCAGCCTTTGTCCATTATGCCTTGCCCTGTCACTGGAAACTGCAGTAAAAATGTCTGCCCTAGCCTCTTGTCATACATCTTTTAAATATTTGTAAGTATTGAGATCCCCTTTCAGTTTCCTCTTCTCCAGTCTGAGCAGCCGCAGTTCCCACAGCCTTTCCTTATAAGGAAGATGTTCCAGTCCCCTGATGATCAGGTAGCCCTGCACTGGCCTCTCTCCAGCAGTTCCCTGTCCCTCTTGAGATGAGGAGCCCAGAACTGGACACAGGACTCCAGATGAGGCCTCACCAGGGCACAGTAAAGGGAGAGGAGAACCTCTCTTGACCTGCTGCCCACACTCTTCTTAATGGCCTCAGAATGCCATTGGCCTTCTTGGCCATGAGGGCACATTGCTGGCTCATGGTTAGTTTATTATCAGTCAGAACTCCCAGGCCACTACAGCTGCATAAATGACTAACTGGAAAACACACTGAGTGGCTTGAGAATAATACAGAAATCACCAATATCTCTCTCTGCAAGGGTTTATTAAGGCTTTCCTCTCCACTGTTTCCCTATCCTAAACTGAAACTGCTTCAGGAGCCATTCTGCTACGCTATCAAAGCCAGTGTCTCTCCCGGGCCTCCCTTGAGAGACTCCCCAAACTCTTTGCAGTGCATAAAACACAGCTGAGATGTCTTTGAGCTAATTGTGTGTTCTGGTTTTGCCTGGGATAGAGTTAATTTTTATTCCTGCTAGCCAATACAGGGCTGTGTTTTGGATTAACTGTGAGAAAAATCTTGATGACACACTGATGTTTTAGCTGCTGCTAAGTAATCGTAAGTGAAGGACTTTTCAGTTTCCCATGCTCTGACAGTGAGGAGGTGCACAAGAGGCTGGGAGTGAGCATGGCCAGGACGGCTGATCCCAACTAACCAAAGGACTATTCCATACCATACACATCATGCCCAGTATAGAAACTGGGAGGAGCTGGCAGGGAGGCAAAGATCGCTGCTCGGGCATCAGTCTGTGGGTGGTGAGCAACTACAGCAGAATGACCCTCATTTTACCAGTTTAGAAAAGGGATAGTGTATTGCTTCTACACTTCAGCCACCACGGAGAATCTACAGGCAGAGGCTTGCTAAGCATGACTGATTCACAAACCCACATCCAGCTCTGGATATGAGCACATCTGTTTTTCACATACAGCTTTTCTTGCTAAACGACTAGTTTGAAGCATGAATAACTCCATTCCTAGCACACGTGTATAACATTTGCAGTTGAAAGTTAAGAAAATACTAGCATCTGTTATATGTAAAGCAGGTATTTCTAAAGCAAATGACAAGCTTTAAAAATGTAAACTTCTGTCATGACTGGAAACGAACCAAATATTATGTAAAATTTAAAGGTAAAGAACCAAAACATCAAGTGATTTATCTAAGGATGGACTCACAACTCCCAAGTAAACCTCAGAGGCTGAATTTAATTTTCCTACCTTTCAAGTCTATACTTCAAGTCACATTCACATATCACACAACATATTAATCTGCACATAGCATTACATGTTGCTTCCTAAGTTTGAACTAAGGTGAACAAGGAAAAGACATTCCAAAATCTCAGAGTTAACTTTTTAAAACATTCTGACAAAGGTAAATTGCAGAATTGTGCTTACAATAAGGAACCTGCCATTCAAGCAAGAGGTTCACAAAGAAGCAATCCTGATTTATCATATTTAGCCATGTTTCTGTATTAATCCACAGCTCAACAAAAATACTAATGCTAAATAATTACACGTGACCATCTGCAATCTTAAACACTACCCCTTACTATCTTTCCTACCTTTGCTCAGTCTCCAAAATAAGGTAAATAGTGATGACTCAGAATAAACACTGAAAACACATCGATGTGTTCTCCCTACTGATTTCTAGGACTTACAATAGCGTATTTCCAAAACAGGTGGGGTTTTCCCTTCACACAGTAAAATTAGCCCTACCAGCAGTCTGCCTGCTGCCCATGGAATTAGGGTTTGTCTGATTCACAAACAGCGCTAAGAAACTAATTCTTCTCAAGATGAAAAGTCATTTGGCTGCTTCAAGATCTTATACTCTTTTAGAAATTTAATAGACAGATTTTTAGACTTTTTGGAAATAATGCTACCCCGCAGGAGGCAAAAGTGTAACTGGCATCTATTCACATCATACTTAATATTCCACAAGGAGGGCTCCATCCTGTAAAGGACATAGGAAAACTCCAGGGAAGTCGAACTTCAGAACCTTTGTCTGGAGAACAGAAGTGTTAAATGCTTTATTTCCAAGGCAACCAAATCATATGCTCTGGACATCACAACCAACTCACTGGAAAAGAGGTTTTTTCTTCTTAGTAAGGATATTTTCAAAGAGACAGATCTATGAAGAGCAGAAGAGTCAAGTTTTACATTTCTTAAGAAAATTTAAAATAGCTCCATGATTATGTATGAAGGTTGTATGCAACAGAGTGAATGAAATTCAATGATTTTCCTTAAACAACCAATTATCAAGAAAACTTCTCCCTGTCTCTGAATTAGTCAGCTATAAAATAGCTTTCCAACAATTAGATTGTTCTCAAAAGAAATCCTAATTAATCCTACAATTACCATCACGGTGTCTGATCATCCAACTGTAACAGAGCCCAAAGTTCCTACCAGGAAAGACTGCTAGGTACAAGAGATGAAACACCAAGGTGTCTCATGGCCCATCAGAGACAAGTCATTGCCATCTGCTCTGGCCAACTACACCCAGGGTCCCTTAGAAAAGCAGTGGTGAAACATAGCTGGAGATGCTTAGTGCCCACAGCACTCATGAAGCCTGCCTGAGGGACCAAGAGGAGAGGTTTTGCAGCCATAGGAAATTCTCTGCTGGGCCAAGCATGGCTTGGAGAAACAGGAGAGCCAGCCAATCCTCCCAAAGCAGCAAGCACTATGTTAGACTTTGCTTATCCCTTGTGCAGTGACTCAAAAGGCTGTTGGGAGTGATTTCTAGACGTTTTTGCTTTGGAAAGTCAATGCAGAGTATAATTTACCATGTAGCTGTGAAAAGGAATTCCCACTTTCTTCTTAATTTTTTACAAACTATCCAATTCTGTTCTGTTATCAGAGGTTTATTTTGCCAACAAACAGGAAAATCCCTATACAAACAAGTTACAGCCACAAATGAGATTGCCTGGACTGTAGCTTTTCATAGTTTCCTGCATTTAGGAATTAAATCGCTTATTATAGTCAAACATCTCTACATTTTCAGGTGTATCTATCAAAAAAATGCCTCAAAAGATCACAAAAGAGACTATTTGTTTATTCTACCAGTTCTTAAGAGGTTAATAAGCACCTGCCTAAAGTACTGAAATGTAATGTGAAAGACACATTTCCAAAGTCAGAATACATATACAAAATCTCATTCAAACAAAGCAAGACCACAGCTACATTAACGATTTCAAAGATACAGCATTAGTCACTATGTCATGACATGACACTACTTCTTTTTCCTATATTGGTGGTCACCATCCTCAGTATTGCCTTTTGTTAACTGGTATCTTTGTTTTGTCAAGGTTTGCAGGAGATGACATCAAAACCGATTCTAAGTGCTGTCAGGTATCTAGACTTATGGACTCAGAGTAAGCTGACAGTCTAAGCTTGTTTACACACGGACAAAAAGAAAGCAAAAGAGGACACCAGATGCCCAAGATGGTTGTACCAGTCTGTGGAGTTTTGCTATTAATCAAGTTAGAAAACCATGTCAGATGGGCATGTTTCTGCAAATGTGTGTCTCTGTGCACATATGTGTGTGTGCATATAAAGTGGACGTATGACCAAATAAAGTTCTATTTATCTATTACCCTATTTAAGGGTTTCATTTTTAAGGAGGGTATTAACTGAATTCCTCTAAGGGATGTTTTAATCATTCAATGTTTCATTTAATTTCCATTCTAGGATAAAAATCAAATTTTCTATGCATAGCTAGAATGCCTCAAACTAATTTAAAATTGAACTTGAAATCCTGAGATTCTTCACTGTCACTCTTTTCACTCATTTTGTCCTTCAGTGACTCACAAGTAATTGTTTGTGTGGGAAGATAAAACAAATGCCTTTTCCACAGTACAGAGCATATGGCTTCATGGACTACAGATCTGTACAAATAGAAGTTTGACATTGCTTCTGTCTTTTACTGAACAATAAAAGTGTTCTTCAAGCTTTATGTAGTCTGTCTCTCCTATTTTACTTATCACTGTGTAAAGCAAATACCTTGGTAGGTCTGGCTGTCAAAATAACACCAAAAAAGTGCATCTATATTTTCCCCTCAACTATCTTGCTTTAAAGAAAAAAAGATGAAAAAATCCAAATAATATCTTGGTTTGGGCTTAATGAATCATTTTGTTTAGAGTGATCATTACACTTTAGCTTCAGGGACCTCTAGAGATATCAAAGAGAAGGAAAAAAAAATCCAAAACAAATCATAAACCCTGAAACAACCACACTCACACAATTCATTGTGGGCTTCTTACCTTTTTCTATTGGTGCTATTCCCCTTTGCTTAACTATGCCATAGAAAAGGGACCAAGGGACTGGACTGAGATGTCTCACCTGCCTGGGAAAGGTATCTTAAACTATTTTTCTATGAAACAGAATACTTGATACCTTTAAAACATTGAAACAGTATCAGGAAGAGACAATGAGCCTAAAACCCTAACATCATTCTTCAGTCATCTAGGTTATCTTCAAGGTACTTTAAAACCTCAGTCAAAAGCTTCACTCACTGTACAAACCAATAAGTAACTACGTAGGATATAATTGAACGTAGAAACTGGACAAAAAAATCTGTTCCGAGGGATTTGCAACTCTTTACAAATAGCTACAAAGATATAACAGGCTTCAAATCAGTCCATTAAAAGCTTTAAAGTTGGAAAATTTCTTCTAATTGTCCATTTCTTTCTAAACAAGTAATCAATCCATAGTGAAATCACTGCAATGCCACGTTGGTTGCTGCTTTAGAGAAAAACTAAGTTCTTTTCAGTTGCCTTGCTCGGTTTGTGAAAGTTTCTACGAGTTGCACACACAAATGAGTTCAATGTGCAGACAGCTGCCTTTAAATGATTTTCCTCAACAACTTCTACATTTGCTGCATCTCAAAACCATAGCTGTTTAGAATGAAAAAGAAATACATAAACCAACCCCCTCCCCCCAAAAAAACAGGAAAAAATCCAAAATAACTAAATTGAGATGTGTTGTAGAACCCAGACTGCCATAAAAGGCACTAGCATACTTCAAAGAATGACTTCAATAATCAAACCAAAACATTTGCAATTGGTAGTTTTATGTGAAGAACATGACACTTTTTAACAGGTGAAATTTATTTTTATGTCCTATAGCTGAGTTAATGCACATCTTTCACTTTACTTTTCCCCCTCAAAGGTCCTCAGGTCTTGACTCGGTCATATGTTTTGTGTGGGTGAAGAACACAGCCGTTTTGCTTAAGCTTGAGCTTCAATTGCAAACTTTCCTGTCAGCTGCCATTGACACACAAGAGCACCGAGTTATTTGTGGTTTTGTCTCTTACCTTACATCATTGACACTTCAGATGTCGTTTTACACAGGTACTGAAATAGAGTGTCAGACCTTAAGGTGGGTGTGTTGGGTTTGTTGGGTTTTTTTTTAAGGAAGCTCTTTTGATGGACATTGTGTCACATTACGGTAAAATCTTATAAACCAAACAAAAGAAACAGTTTGGCAACGTCCCCACAAGCATACACTTAAGCACAGCTCCATAAGCTCCCCTATAGTCTATCTACACTACAAAGTATGAGACAAATTCTGAATTATTTGGAAGCATGATTTTGCTCAACCCTAACTCTGAACCGCCTCAGAATATTAACTACTTTAATATTTTCAACATCACCACAACGTGATAAACACAAGGAAAGTAAATTCATTTTTTTTTCCCCCCTAGCAAATAGTACATCACTTGTTGAAGAACTTGCAGGAAAACGTCGGTTTATGGAAAGCAATCGAATTGGCGAGTACTGAAGTTCACCCACGGAAAGAACAGCACCGACAGACATTCAAAGCGCTGCCCAACAAACTCTCGGAGACCGCAAAGATTCAAAGCAAAGGCATATTTCGTTACAGTTTACATCTTACCACTTCGTAATCCTCACTGCCAAAAAGGAACATAGCTACACCTTCACAGACTGACACCGGACGTCCAGAGCGCCTAAAACAACGCCTAAAATAACATCTTCATCTGCATCTTCAACTGGTGCGTCTCAGCCGGGCTGGGCTTCACGGTTGCGAACGCAGCCCCAGCGCTCCTTTCCCACGCTCCAAACTGCTCGCGGGGCAGGAAAACAAAACGTGCCGCCGCCGCTGTCAGGGGCCGGTGAAACGCTGGGGCTGGAGGTCTTGCTCCGAGGGCGAGAGTCCCCCCGTCCCGTCCCCGTCCCCCCCCGCCTCGAGGCGGGCAGCGGCGGTCACACAGCGCCCGGCGCGCGGGCAGCGGCGCGCTGTCACAGCCCGGCCGGGCCGGGGCGCTCACTCAGCCGCCCGGTCACGTGCTGCTGGCGCCGCCCTGATTGGCTGCGGGGACACGCGGGGGCGGGGACAAGCGCGCGGGAGGCCGGCGGCCCGGGAACGGGAACGTGGCGGGACGGCGGGAGCGAGGGGAGGGGGCGCGCGCCGCGGCAGGGGGAAGCGCCCCCATGGCACAGCGCGGCTTGTTGCGCTCGGAGGAGCTCGGAAACGGGCACTTCGCACTCTGGCTTCACCCTGCGCGCCTCCGGTAGCTCCGCAGAAACCTACGGAGCTCTCTCACTATCGCCCTTACAAAACCACACCGAAACACACATCAGCCCAGGGCACCGCAGCGCTGCTTGCTGCTGCTGACCGATCCCGGGCTGCGCTGTTAGCCACGCACAATGGCACTCGGGTAACACTTACACCCGCTACCTCCACAGCACGGCCGCGGAGCCAGCGCTCAGCACCACATCCTGATAGCAGCAGAGCCAGCGCTCAGCACCACATCCTGATAACAGCAGAGCCAGCGCTCAGCACCACATCCTGATAACAGCAGAGCCAGCGCTCAGCACCACATCCTGATAACAGCAGAGCCAGCGCTCAGCACCACATCCTGATAACAGCGGAGCC